>JAYJKI010000243.1:5000-530325 GCA_035609135.1 Eleutherodactylus coqui
AGGGAAGGGACGGGGGAGGAGGGGGAAGGGACGGGAGGAGAGAGAGAGAGGGAAGGGACGGGAGAGAGAGAGAGAGGGAAGGGACGGGAGAGTAGAGAGAGAGGGAAGGGACGGGAGAGAGAGAGAGGAAGGGACGGGAGAGAGAGGGAAGGGACGGGAGAGAGAGAGAGGAGGGACGGGAGAGAGAGAGAGGAGGGACGGGAGAGAGAGAGAGGAGGCACGGGAGAGAGAGAGAGGAGGGACGGGAGAGAGAGAGAGGAGGGACGGGAGAGAGAGAGAGGAGGGACGGGAGGCAGAGAGAGAAAGGAGGGACGGGGGAGTGAGAGAGAAAGGAGGGACTGGGGAGAGAGAGGAGAGGAGGGACAGAAGTGAGAGAGAGAGGAGGGACAGGGCAGAGAGAGAGAAAGGAGGGACGGGGGAGAGGGAGAGAAAGGAGGGACGGGGGAGAGAGAGAGAAAGGAGGGACGGGGGAGTGTGAGGGACTGGGAAGAGAGAGAGAGAAAGGAGGGACTGGGGAGAGAGAGAGGAGGGACGGGAGTGATAGAGAGAAAGGAGGGACGGGGGAGAGAAAGGAGGGACGGGAAGAGAGAGGAGGGACGGGAGAGAGGAGGGACAAAGAGAGGAGGGACAAAGAGAGGAGGGACGGGAGGGAGAGAGAGAGAGTGGAGGGACTGGAGAGAGAGAGAGAGGAGGGACTGGAGGGAGAGAGAGAGGAGGGACGGGAGGGAGAGAGAGGAGGGACGGGAGGGAGAGAGAGAGAGGAGGACGGGAGGGAGAGAGAGAGAGGAGGGTACGGGGAGGGGGAGAGAGAGAGGAGGGACGGGAGGGAGAGAGAGAGAGGAGGGACGGGAGGAGAGAGAGAGAGGAGGGACGGGAGGGAGAGAGAGAGAGGAGGGACGGGAGGGAGAGAGAGAGAGGAGGGACAGGCGGGAGAGAGAGAGGAGGGACGGGAGAGAGAGGAGGGACGGAGAGAGAGGAGGGACGGGAGAGAGAGGAGGGACGGGAGTGAGAGAGAGAGGAGGGACTGGAGGGAGAGAGAGAGGAGGGACGAGAGGGAGAGAGAGGAGGGACGAGAGGGAGAGAGAGGAGGACGGGAGGGAGAGAGAGAGAGGAGGGACGGGAGGGAGAGAGAGAGGAGGGACGGGAGAGAGAGAGAGAGGGAAGGGACGGGAGAGAGAGAGAGAGGGAAGGGACGGGAGAGAGAGGGAAGGGACGGGAGAGAGAGAGAGAGAGAGGGAAGGGACGGGAGGGAGAGAGAGGAGGGACGGGAGAGAGAGAGAGGAGGGACGGGAGAGAGAGAGAGGAGGCACGGGAGAGAGAGAGAGGAGGGACGGGAGAGAGAGAGAGGAGGGACGGGAGAGAGAGAGAGGAGGGACGGGAGGCAGAGAGAGAAAGGAGGGACGGGGGAGTGAGAGAGAAAGGAGGGACTGGGGAGAGAGAGAGAGGAGGGACAGAAGTTAGAGAGAGAGGAGGGACAGGGCAGAGAGAGAGAAAGGAGGGACGGGGGAGAGGGAGAGAAAGGAGGGACGGGGGAGAGAGAGAGAAAGGAGGGACGGGGGAGTGAGAGAGAAAGGAGGGACTGGGAAGAGAGAGAGAGAAAGGAGGGACTGGGGAGAGAGAGAGGAGGGACGGGAGTGATAGAGAGAAAGGAGGGACGGGGGAGAGAAAGGAGGGACGGGGAAGAGAGAGGAGGGACGGGAGAGAGGAGGGACAAAGAGAGGAGGGACGGGAGGGAGAGAGAGTGGAGGGACTGGAGAGAGAGAGAGAGGAGGGACTGGAGGGAGAGAGAGAGGAGGGACGGGAGGGAGAGAGAGGAGGGACGGGAGGGAGGGAGAGAGAGGAGGGACGGGAGGGAGAGAGAGAGAGGAGGGACGGGAGGGAGAGAGAGAGAGGAGGGACGGGAGGGAGAGAGAGAGGAGGGACGGGAGGGAGAGAGAGAGGAGGGACGGGAGGGAGAGAGAGAGGAGGGACGGGAGGGAGAGAGAGAGAGGAGGGACGGGAGGGAGAGAGAGAGAGGAGGGACGGGAGAGAGAGAGAGGAGGGACGGGAGGGAGAGAGAGAGAGGAGGGACAGGCGGGAGAGAGAGAGGAGGGACGGGAGAGAGAGGAGGGACGGGAGAGAGAGGAGGGACGGGAGTGAGAGGAGGGACTGGAGGGAGAGAGAGAGGAGGGACGAGAGGGAGAGAGAGGAGGGACGGGAGGGAGAGAGAGAGAGGAGGGACGGGAGGGAGAGAGAGAGAGGAGGGACGGGAGAGAGAGAGAGAGGGAAGGGACGGGAGAGAGAGAGAGGGAAGGGACGGGAGAGAGAGAGAGAGGGAAGGGACGGGAGAGAGAGGGAAGGGACGGGAGAGAGAGAGGGAAGGGACGGGAGAGAGAGGGGGAAGGGACGGGAGAGAGAGAGAGAGAGAGAGAGGGAAGGGACGGGAGAGAGAGAGAGAGGGAAGGGACGGGAGAGAGAGAGAGAGGGAAGGGACGGGAGAGAGAGAGAGAGAGGGAAGGGACGGGAGAGAGAGAGAGAGGGAAGGGACGGGAGAGAGAGAGAGAGGGTAGGGACGGGAGAGAGAGGGAAGGGACGGGAGAGAGAGGGAAGGGACGGGAGAGAGAGAGAGAGAGAGAGAGGGAAGGGACGGGAGAGAGAGAGAGGGAAGGGACGGGAGAGAGAGAGAGGAGGGACGGGAGAGAGAGAGAGGAGGGACGGGAGAGAGAGAGAGGAGGGACGGGAGAGAGAGAGAGGAGGGACGGGAGAGAGAGAGAGGAGGGACGGGAGAGAGAGAGAGGAGGGACGGGAGGGAGAGAGAGAAAGGAGGGACGGGAGGGAGAGAGAGAAAGGAGGGACGGGGAGTGAGAGAGAAAGGAGGGACTGGGGAGAGAGAGAGAGGAGGGACAGAAGTGAGAGAGAGAGGAGGGACAGGGCAGAGAGAGAGAGAAAGGAGGGACGGGGGAGAGGGAGAGAAAGAAGGGACGGGGGAGAGAGAGAGAAAGGAGGGACGGGGGAGTGAGAGAGAAAGGAGGGACTGGGAAGAGAGAGAGAGAAAGGAGGGACTGGGGAGAGAGAGAGGAGGGACGGGAGTGACAGAGAGAAAGGAGGGACGGGGGAGAGAAAGGAGGGACGGGGAAGAGAGAGGAGGGACGGGAGAGAGGAGGGACAAAGAGAGGAGGGACGGGAGGGAGAGAGAGAGAGTGGAGGGACTGGAGAGAGAGAGAGAGGAGGGACTGGAGGGAGAGAGAGAGGAGGGACGGGAGGGAGAGAGAGGAGGGACAGGAGGGAGAGAGAGGAGGGACGGGAGGGAGAGAGAGAGAGGAGGGACGGGAGGAGAGAGAGAGAGGAGGGACGGGAGGGAGAGAGAGAGGAGGGACGGGAGGGAGAGAGAGAGAGGAGGGACGGGAGGGAGAGAGAGAGAGGAGGGACGGGAGGGAGAGAGAGAGAGGAGGGACGGGAGGGAGAGAGAGAGAGGAGGGACAGGCGGGAGAGAGAGAGGAGGGACGGGAGAGAGAGGAGGGACGGGAGAGAGAGGAGGGACGGGAGAGAGAGGAGGGACGGGAGTGAGAGAGAGAGGAGGGACTGGAGGGAGAGAGAGAGGAGGGACGAGAGGGAGAGAGAGGAGGGACGGGAGGGAGAGAGAGAGGGGAGGGACGGGAGGGAGAGAGAGAGAGGAGGGACGGGAGAGAGAGAGAGAGGGAAGGGACGGGAGAGAGAGAGAGAGGGAAGGGACGGGGGAGAGAGGGAAGGGACGGGAGAGAGAGAGAGGGAAGGGACGGGAGAGAGAGAGAGGAGGGACGGGAGAGAGAGAGAGGAGGGACGGGAGAGAGAGAGAGGAGGGACGGGAGAGAGAGAGAGGAGGGACGGGAGAGAGAGAGAGGAGGGACGGGAGAGAGAGAGAGGAGGGACGGGAGGGAGAGAGAGAAAGGAGGGACGGGGGAGTGAGAGAGAAAGGAGAGACTGGGGAGAGAGAGAGAGGAGGGACAGAAGTGAGAGAGAGAGAGGAGGGACAGGGCAGAGAGAGAGAAAGGAGGGACGGGGGAGAGAGAGGGAAAGGAGGGACGGGGGAGAGAGAGAGAAAGGAGGGACGGGGGAGTGAGAGAGAAAGGAGGGACTGGGAAGAGAGAGAGAGAAAGGAGGGACTGGGGAGAGAGAGAGGAGGGACGGGAGTGATAGAGAGAAAGGAGGGACGGGGGAGAGAAAGGAGGGACGGGGAAGAGAGAGGAGGGACGGGAGAGAGGAGGGACAAAGAGAGGAGGGACGGGAGGGAGAGAGAGAGAGTGGAGGGACTGGAGAGAGAGAGAGAGGAGGGACTGGAGGGAGAGAGAGAGGAGGGACGGGAGGGAGAGAGAGGAGGGACGGGAGGGAGAGAGAGAGAGGAGGGACGGGAGGGAGAGAGAGAGAGGAGGGACGGGAGGGAGAGAGAGAGAGGAGGGACGGGAGGGAGAGAGAGAGGAGGGACGGGAGGGAGAGAGAGAGAGAGGAGGGACGGGAGGGAGAGAGAGAGAGGAGGGACGGGAGAGAGAGAGAGGAGGGACGGGAGGGAGAGAGAGAGAGGAGGGACAGGCGGGAGAGAGAGAGGAGGGACGGGAGAGAGAGGAGGGACGGGAGAGAGAGGAGGGACGGGAGAGAGAGGAGGGACGGGAGTGAGAGGAGGGACTGGAGGGAGAGAGAGAGGAGGGACGAGAGGGAGAGAGAGAGGAGGGACGGGAGGGAGAGAGAGGAGGGACGGGAGGGAGAGAGAGAGAGGAGGGACGGGAGGGAGAGAGAGAGAGGAGGGACGGGAGGGAGAGAGAGAGAGGAGGGACGGGAGGGAGAGAGAGAGAGGAGGGACGGGAGGGAGAGAGAGAGGAGGGACGGGAGGGAAAGAGAGAGAGGAGGGACGGGAGGGAGAGAGAGAGAGGAGGGACGGGAGAGAGAGAGAGGAGGGACGGGAGGGAGAGAGAGAGAGGAGGGACAGGCGGGAGAGAGAGAGGAGGGACGGGAGAGAGAGGAGGGACGGAGAGAGAGGAGGGACGGGAGAGAGAGGAGGGACGGGAGTGAGAGGAGGGACTGGAGGGAGAGAGAGAGGAGGGACGAGAGGGAGAGAGAGGAGGGACGGGAGGGAGAGAGAAAGGAGAGACTGGGGAGAGAGAGAGAGGAGGGACAGAAGTGAGAGAGAGAGAGGAGGGACAGGGCAGAGAGAGAGAAAGGAGGGACGGGGGAGAGAGAGGGAAAGGAGGGACGGGGGAGAGAGAGAGAAAGGAGGGACGGGGGAGTGAGAGAGAAAGGAGGGACTGGGAAGAGAGAGAGAGAAAGGAGGGACTGGGGAGAGAGAGAGGAGGGACGGGAGTGATAGAGAGAAAGGAGGGACGGGGGAGAGAAAGGAGGGACGGGAAAAAGAGAGAGGAGGGACGGGAGAGAGGAGGGACAAAGAGAGGAGGGACGGGAGGGAGAGAGAGAGAGTGGAGGGACTGGAGAGAGAGAGAGAGGAGGGACTGGAGGGAGAGAGAGAGGAGGGACGGGAGGAGAGAGAGGAGGGACGGGAGGGAGAGAGAGAGAGGAGGGACGGGAGGGAGAGAGAGAGAGGAGGGACGGGAGGAGAGAGAGAGAGAGGAGGGACGGGAGGGAGAGAGAGAGAGAGGAGGGACGGGAGGAGAGAGAGAGAGGAGGGACGGGAGAGAGAGAGAGGAGGGACGGGAGGGAGAGAGAGAGAGGAGGGACAGGCGGGAGAGAGAGAGGAGGGACGGGAGAGAGAGGAGGGACGGGAGAGAGAGGAGGGACGGGAGAGAGAGGAGGGACGGGAGTGAGAGGAGGGACTGGAGGGAGAGAGAGAGGAGGGACGAGAGGGAGAGAGAGAGGAGGGACGGGAGGGAGAGAGAGGAGGGACGGGAGGGAGAGAGAGGAGGGACGGGAGGGAGAGAGAGAGAGGAGGGACGGGAGGGAGAGAGAGAGAGGAGGGACGGGAGGGAGAGAGAGAGAGGAGGGACGGGAGGGAGAGAGAGAGGAGGGACGGGAGGGAAAGAGAGAGAGGAGGGACGGGAGGGAGAGAGAGAGAGGAGGGGACAGGCGGGAGAGAGAGAGGAGGGACGGGAGAGAGGAGGGACGGGAGAGAGAGGAGGGACGGGAGAGAGAGGAGGGACGGGAGTGAGAGGAGGGACTGGAGGGAGAGAGAGAGGAGGGACGAGAGGGAGAGAGAGGAGGGACGGGAGGGAGAGAGAGAGAGGAGGGACGGGAGGGAGAGAGAGAGAGGAGGGACGGGAGAGAGAGAGAGAGTGGAGGGACTGGAGAGAGAGAGAGAGGAGGGAGGGAGAGAGAGGAGGGAGGGAGAGAGAGGAGGGACGGGAGGGAGAGAGAGAGAGGAGGGACGGGAGGGAGAGAGAGAGAGGAGGGACGGGAGGGAGAGAGAGAGAGGAGGGACGGGAGGAGAGAGAGAGAGGAGGGACGGGAGGGAGAGAGAGAGAGGAGGGACGGGAGGGAGAGAGAGAGGAGGGACGGGAGGGATAGAGAGAGAGGAGGGACGGGAGGGAGAGAGAGAGAGGAGGGACGGGAGAGAGAGAGAGGAGGGACGGGAGGGAGAGAGAGAGAGGAGGGACAGGCGGGAGAGAGAGAGGAGGGACGGAAGAGAGAGGAGGGACGGGAGAGAGAGGAGGGACGGGAGAGAGAGGAGGGACGGGAGTGAGAGGAGGGACTGGAGGGAGAGAGAGAGGAGGGACGAGAGGGAGAGAGAGGAGGGACGGGAGGGAGAGAGAGAGAGGAGGGACGGGAGGGAGAGAGAGAGAGGAGGGACGGGGAGAGAGAGAGAGAGGGAAGGGACGGGAGAGAGAGAGAGAGGGAAGGGACGGGAGAGAGAGGGAAGGGACGGGAGAGAGAGAGTAGAGAGAGAGGAGGGACGGGAGAGAGAGAGAGGAGGGACGGGAGAGAGAGAGAGGAGGGACGGAGAGAGAGAGAGGAGGGACGGGAGAGAGAGGAGGGACGGGAGTGATAGAGAGAAAGGAGGGACGGGGGAGAGAAAGGAGGGACGGGGAAGAGAGAGGAGGGACGGGAGAGAGGAGGGACAAAGAGAGGAGGGACGGGA
Source organism: Eleutherodactylus coqui (assembly GCA_035609135.1). NCBI lineage: Eukaryota > Metazoa > Chordata > Amphibia > Anura > Eleutherodactylidae > Eleutherodactylus > Eleutherodactylus coqui. The sequence goes on from JAYJKI010000243.1 coordinate 12,037, forward strand.
GGGAGAGAGAGAGAGTGGAGGGACTGGAGAGAGAGAGAGAGAGGAGGGAGGGAGAGAGAGGAGGGACGGGAGGGAGAGAGAGGAGGGACGGGAGGGAGAGAGAGAGAGGAGGGACGGGAGGGAGAGAGAGAGAGGAGGGACTGGAGGGAGAGAGAGAGGAGGGACGGGAGGGAGAGAGAGAGAGGAGGGATGGGAGAGAGAGAGAGAGAGGAGGGACGGGAGGGAGAGAGAGAGAGGAGGGACGGGCGGGAGAGAGAGAGGAGGGACGGGAGAGAGAGGAGGGACGGGAGAGAGAGGAGGGACGGGAGAGAGAGGAGGGACGGGAGTGAGAGAGAGAGGAGGGACTGGAGGGAGAGAGAGAGGAGGGACGAGAGGGAGAGAGAGAGAGGAGGGACGGGAGGGAGAGAGAGAGAGGAGGGACGGGAGGGAGAGAGAGAGAGGAGGGATGGGAGGGAGAGAGAGGAGGGACGGGAGGGATAGAGAGGAAGGACGGGAGGGAGAGAGAGGAGGGACGGGAGGGAGAGAGAGAGAGGAGGGACGGGAGGGAGAGAGAGAGAGGAGGGACGGGAGGGAGAGAGGAGGGACGGGAGAGAGAAGAGGGACGGGAGAGAGAGGAGGGACGGGAGAGAGAGGAGGGACGGGAGTGAGAGAGAGAAAGGAGGGACGGGGGAGTGAGAGAGAGAAAGGAGGGAAGGGGGAGTGAGAGAGAGAGAGGAGGGACGGGAGTGAGAGAGAGAGAGGAGGGACGGGAGTGAGAGAGAGAGGAGGGACTGGAGGGAGAGAGAGAGGAGGGACGGGAGGGAGAGAGAGGAGGGACGGGAGGGAGAGAGAGAGAGGAGGGACGGGAGGGAGAGAGAGAGAGGAGGGACGGGAGGGAGAGAGAGAGAGGAGGGACGGGAGGGAGAGAGAGAGGAGGGACGGGAGGGAGGGAGAGAGAGGAGGGACGGGAGGGAGAGAGAGAGAGGAGGGACGGGAGGGAGAGAGAGAGGAGGGACGGGAGGGAGAGAGAGAGAGGAGGGACGGGAGGGAGAGAGAGAGAGGAGGGACGGGAGGGAGAGAGAGAGAGGAGGGACGGGAGGGAGAGAGAGAGAGGAGGGACAGGCGGGAGAGAGAGAGGAGGGACGGGAGAGAGAGGAGGGACGGGAGAGAGAGGAGGGACGGGAGAGAGAGGAGGGACGGGAGAGAGAGGAGGGACGGGAGAGAGAGGAGGGACGGGAGTGAGAGAGAGAGGAGGGACGAGAGGGAGAGAGAGAGAGGAGGGACGGGAGGGAGAGAGAGAGAGGAGGGACGGGAGGGAGAGAGAGAGAGGAGGGACGGGAGGGAGAGAGAGGAGGGACGGGAGGGAGAGAGAGGAGGGACGGGAGGGATAGAGAGGAAGGACGGGAGGGAGAGAGAGGAGGGACGGGAGGGAGAGAGAGAGAGGAGGGACGGGAGGGAGAGAGAGAGAGGAGGGACGGGAGAGAGAGAGGAGGGACGGGAGAGAGAAGAGGGACGGGAGAGAGAAGAGGGACGGGAGAGAGAGGAGGGACGGGAGAGAGAGGAGGGACGGGAGTGAGAGAGAGAAAGGAGGGACGGGGGAGTGAGAGAGAGAAAGGAGGGAAGGGGGAGTGAGAGAGAGAGAGGAGGGACGGGAGTGAGAGAGAGAGAGGAGGGACGGGAGAGAGAGGAGGGACGGGAGAGAGAGGAGGGACGGGAGAGAGAGGAGGGACGGGAGAGAGAGGAGGGACGGGAGTGAGAGAGAGAGGAGGGACTGGAGGGAGAGAGAGAGGAGGGACGAGAGGGAGAGAGAGAGAGGAGGGACGGGAGGGAGAGGAGGGACGGGAGGGAGAGAGAGGAGGGACGGGAGGGAGAGAGAGAGAGGAGGGACGGGAGGGAGAGAGAGAGAGGAGGGACGGGAGGGAGAGAGAGAGGAGGGACGGGAGGGAGAGAGAGAGAGGAGGGACGGGAGGGAAAGAGAGAGAGGAGGGACGGGAGGGAGAGAGAGAGAGGAGGGACGGGAGGGAGAGAGAGAGAGGAGGGACGGGAGAGAGAGGAGGGACGGGAGTGAGAGAGAGAGGAGGGACTGGAGGGAGAGAGAGAGGAGGGACGAGAGGGAGAGAGAGAGAGGAGGGACGGGAGGGAGAGAGAGAGAGGAGGGACGGGAGGGAGAGAGAGAGAGGAGGGATGGGAGGGAGAGAGAGGAGGGACGGGAGGGATAGAGAGGAAGGACGGGAGGGAGAGAGAGGAGGGACGGGAGGGAGAGAGAGAGAGGAGGGACGGGAGGGAGAGAGAGAGAGGAGGGACGGGAGGGAGAGAGGAGGGACGGGAGAGAGAAGAGGGACGGGAGAGACAGGAGGGACGGGAGAGAGAGGAGGGACGGGAGTGAGAGAGAGAGAAAGGAGGGACGGGGGAGTGAGAGAGAGAAAGGAGGGAAGGGGGAGTGAGAGAGAGAGAGGAGGGACGGGAGTGAGAGAGAGAGAGGAGGGACGGGAGTGAGAGAGAGAGGAGGGACTGGAGGGAGAGAGAGAGGAGGGACGGGAGGGAGAGAGAGGAGGGACGGAGGGAGAGAGAGAGAGGAGGGACGGGAGGGAGAGAGAGAGAGGAGGGACGGGAGGGAGAGAGAGAGGAGGGACGGGAGGGAGGGAGAGAGAGGAGGGACGGGAGGGAGAGAGAGAGAGGAGGGACGGGAGGGAGAGAGAGAGGAGGGACGGGAGGGAGGGAGAGAGAGGAGGGACGGGAGGGAGAGAGAGAGAGGAGGGACGGGAGGGGGAGAGAGAGAGGAGGGACGGGAGGGAGAGAGAGAGAGGAGGGACGGGAGGGAGAGAGAGAGAGGAGGGACGGGAGGGAGAGAGAGAGAGGAGGGACGGGAGGGAGAGAGAGAGAGGAGGGACGGGAGAGAGAGGAGGGACGGGAGAGAGAGGAGGGACGGGAGAGAGAGGAGGGACGGGAGAGAGAGGAGGGACGGGAGTGAGAGAGAGAGGAGGGACTGGAGAGAGAGAGGAGGGACGGGAGAGAGAGGAGGGACGGGAGGGATAGAGAGGAAGGACGGGAAGGAGAGAGAGGAGGGACGGGAGGGAGAGAGAGAGAGGAGGGACGGGAGGGAGAGAGAGAGAGGAGGGACGGGAGAGAGAGAGGAGGGACGGGAGGGAGAGAGAGAGAGGAGGGACGGGAGAGAGAGAGGAGGGACGGGAGAGAGAAGAGGGACGGGAGAGAGAAGAGGGACGGGAGAGAGAAGAGGGACGGGAGAGAGAGGAGGGACGGGAGAGAGAGGAGGGACGGGAGTGAGAGAGAGAAAGGAGGGACGGGGGAGTGAGAGAGAGAAAGGAGGGAAGGGGGAGTGAGAGAGAGAGAGGAGGGACGGGAGTGAGAGAGAGAGAGGAGGGACGGGAGTGAGAGAGAGAAAGGAGGGATGGGGGAGAGAGAGAGAAAGGAGGGACGGGGGAGAGAGAGAGAACGGAGGGACGGGGGAGAGAGAGAGAAAGGAGGGACGGGGGAGTGAGAGAGAAAGGAGGGACGGGGGAGTGAGAGAGAAAGGAGAGACGGGGGAGAGAGAGAGAAAGAGGGACCGGGGAGTGAGAGAGAAAGGAGAGACTGGGGAGAGAGAGGGAGAGAGGAGGGACTGGAGGGAGAGAGAGAGAGGAGGGACGGGAGGGTGAGAGAGGAGGGACGGGAGGGAGAGAGAGAGAGGAGGGACGGGGGGGGAATAGGGAGAGAGAGAGAGGAGGGACGGGAGGGAGAGAGAGAGAGGAGGGACGGGAGGGAGAGAGAGAGAGGAGGGACGGGAGGGAGAGAGAGAGTGGAGGGACAGGCGGGAGAGAGAGAGGAGGGACGGGAGAGAGAGGAGGGACGGGAGAGAGAGAGGAGGGACGGGAGAGAGAGGAGGGACGGGAGTGAGAGAGAGAGGAGGGACTGGAGGGAGAGAGAGAGGAGGGACGAGAGGGAGAGAGAGAGAGGAGGGACGGGAGGGAGAGAGAGAGAGGAGGGACGGGAGGGAAAGAGAGAGAGGAGGGATGGGAGGGAGAGAGAGGAGGGACGGGAGGGATAGAGAGGAAGGACGGGAGGGAGAGAGAGGAGGGACGGGAGGGAGAGAGAGAGAGGAGGGACGGGAGGGAGAGAGAGAGAGGAGGGACGGGAGAGAGAGAGGAGGGACGGGAGAGAGAAGAGGGACGGGAGAGAGAAGAGGGACGGGAGAGAGAGGAGGGACGGGAGAGAGAGGAGGGACGGGAGTGAGAGAGAGAAAGGAGGGACGGGGGAGTGAGAGAGAGAAAGGAGGGAAGGGGGAGTGAGAGAGAGAGAGGAGGGACGGGAGTGAGAGAGAGAGAGGAGGGACGGGAGAGAGAGGAGGGACGGGAGAGAGAGGAGGGACGGGAGAGAGAGGAGGGACGGGAGTGAGAGAGAGAGGAGGGACTGGAGGGAGAGAGAGAGGAGGGACGAGAGGGAGAGAGAGAGAGGAGGGACGGGAGGGAGAGAGAGAGAGGAGGGACGGGAGGGAGAGAGAGAGAGGAGGGACGGGAGGGAGAGAGAGAGAGGAGGGACGGGAGGGAGAGAGAGAGAGGAGGGATGGGAGGGAGAGAGAGAGAGGAAGGACGGGAGGGAGAGAGAGAGAGGAGGGACGGGAGGGAGAGAGAGAGAGGAGGGACGGGAGAGAGAGAGGAGGGACGGGAGAGAGAAGAGGGACGGGAGAGAGAAGAGGGACGGGAGAGAGAGGAGGGACGGGAGAGAGAGGAGGGACGGGAGTGAGAGAGAGAAAGGAGGGACGGGGGAGTGAGAGAGAGAAAGGAGGGAAGGGGGAGTGAGAGAGAGAGAGGAGGGACGGGAGTGAGAGAGAGAGAGGAGGGACGGGAGTGAGAGAGAGAAAGGAGGGACGGGGGAGAGAGAGAGAAAGGAGGGACGGGGGAGAGAGAGAGAACGGAGGGACGGGGGAGAGAGAGAGAAAGGAGGGACGGGGGAGAGAGAGAGAAAGGAGAGACGGGGGAGAGAGAGAGAAAGAGGGACGGGGGAGTGAGAGAGAAAGGAGGGACTGGGGAGAGAGAGGGAGAGAGGAGGGACTGGAGGGAGAGAGAGGAGGGACGGGAGAGAGAGAGGAGGGACGGGAGAGAAGTAAGGAAGACGGTGAGAAGTAGGTAGGAAGGGAGGGGACGGGAGGAGAGAGAGAGGAGGGACGGGAGGGAGAGAGAGAGAGGAGGGACGGGAGGGTGAGAGAGGAGGGACGGGAGGGAGAGAGAGAGAGGAGGGACGGGAGGGAGAGAGAGAGAGGAGGGACGGGAGGGAGAGAGAGAGGAGGGACGGGAGGGAGAGAGAGAGGAGGGACGGGAGGGAGAGAGAGAGGAGGGACGGGAGGGGAGAGAGAGAGAGGAGGGACGGGAGGGAGAGAGAGAGGAGGGACGGGAGAGAGAGGAGGGATGGGAGAGAGAGGAGGGACGGGAGGGAGAGAGAGAGAGACGAGGGACGGGAGGGAGAGAGAGAGAGGAGGGATGGGAGGGAGAGAGAGAGAGAGGAGGGATGGGAGGGAGAGAGGAGGGACGGGAGAGAGAGGAGGGACGGGAGGGAGAGAGAGAAAGGAGGGACGGGGGAGTGAGAGAGAGAAAGGAGGGACGGGGGAGTGAGAGAGAGAGAGGAGGGATGGGGGAGTGAGAGAGAGAGAGGAGGGATGGGGGAGTGAGAGAGAGAGATGAGGGACGGGAGTGAGAGAGAGAAAGGAGGGACAGGGGAGAGAGAGGGAAAGGAGGGACGGGGGAGAGAGAGAGAAAGGAGGGACGGGGAGAGAGAGAGAGAAAGGAGGGACGGGGGAGAGAGAGAGAAAGAGGGACGGGGGAGTGATAGAGAAAGGAGGGACTGGGGAGTGAGAGAGAAAGGAGGGACTGGGGAGAGAGAGAGCAGAGACGGGAGTGAGAGAGAAAAAGGTGGGACGGGGGAGAGAGAGAGAGGAGGGACGGGATTGAGAGAGAGAGAGGAGGGACGGGAGGGAGAGAGAGGAGGGATGGGAGGGAGAGAAAGGAGGGACGGGAGGGAGAGAGAGGAGGGACGAGAGAGAGACAGAGAGAGAAGGGACGGGAGAGAGAGGGGTGGAACGGGAGAGAGAGGAGGGACGGGAGAGAGAGGGGAGGACCGGGCGAGAGAGAAGTGACGGGAGAGAGAGAAGATACGGGAGAGAGAGAAGGTACGGGACAGAGAGAAGGGACGGGAGAGAGAGAATGGACGGGAGAGAGAGAAGGGACGGGAGAGAGAGAGAAGGGACGGGAGAGAGAGGAGGGATGGGGGAGAGAGAGAGAGAGAGCAGGTATGGGGGAGAGAGAGAGGAGGAACGGGAGGGAGAGAGAGGAGGGACGGGAGGGAGAGAGAAGAGGGACGGGAGGGAGAGAGAGGAGGGACGGGAGGGAGAGAGAGAGAGAGAGGAGGGACTTGAGAGAGAGGAGGGACTTGAGAGAGAGGAGGGACAGGCGGGAGAGAGAGAGGAGGGACGGGAGAGAGAGGAGGGACGGGAGAGAGAGGAGGGACGGGAGAGAGAGAGGAGGGACGGGAGGGAGAGAGAGAGAGGAGGGATGGGAGGGAGAGAGAGGAGGGACGGGAGGGATAGAGAGAAGGACGGGAGGGAGAGAGAGGAGGGACGGGAGGGAGAGAGAGAGAGGAGGGACGGGAGGGAGAGAGAGAGAGGAGGGACGGGAGGGAGAGAGGAGGGACGGGAGAGAGAAGAGGGACGGGAGAGAGAGGAGGGACGGGAGAGAGAGGAGGGACGGGAGTGAGAGAGAGAAAGGAGGGACGGGGGAGTGAGAGAGAGAAAGGAGGGAAGGGGGAGTGAGAGAGAGAGAGGAGGGACGGGAGTGAGAGAGAGAGAGGAGGGACGGGAGTGAGAGAGGAGGGACTGGAGGGAGAGAGAGAGGAGGGACGGGAGGGAGAGAGAGGAGGGACGGGAGGGAGAGAGAGAGAGGAGGGACGGGAGGGAGAGAGAGAGAGGAGGGACGGGAGGGAGAGAGAGAGAGGAGGGACGGGAGGGAGAGAGAGAGGAGGGACGGGAGGGAGAGAGAGAGGAGGGACGGGAGGGAGGGAGAGAGAGGAGGGACGGGAGGGAGAGAGAGAGAGGAGGGACGGGAGGGAGAGAGAGAGAGGAGGGACGGGAGGGAGAGAGAGGAGGGACGGGAGAGAGAGAGAGGAGGGACAGGAGAGAGAGAGAGGAGGGATTGGAGAGAGAGAGAGGAGGGACGGGAGGGAGAGAGAAAGGAGGGACTGGGGAGAGAGAGAGAGGAGGGACAGAAGTGAGAGAGAGAGGAGGGACAGGGCAGAGAGAGAGAAAGGAGGGACGGGGGAGAGAGAGAGAAAGGAGGGACGGGGGAGAGAGAGAGAAAGGAGGGACGGGGGAGGGAGAGAGAAAGGAGGGACGGGGGAGTGAGAGAGAGAAAGGAGGGAAGGGGGAGTGAGAGAGAGAGAGGAGGGACGGGAGTGAGAGAGAGAGAGGAGGGACTGGAGGGAGAGAGAGAGGAGGGACGGGAGGGAGAGAGAGGAGGGACGGGAGGGAGAGAGAGAGAGGAGGGACGGGAGGGAGAGAGAGGGAGGGACGGGAGGGAGAGAGAGAGAGGAGGGACGGGAGGGAGAGAGAGAGGAGGGACTAGAGGGAGAGAGAGAGAGGAGGGACGGGAGGGAGAGAGAGAGAGGAGGGACGGGAGGGAGAGAGAGAGAGGAGGGACGGGAGGGAGAGAGAGAGAGGAGGGACGGGAGGGGGAGGGAGGGAGAGAGGAGGGACGGGAGAGAGAGAGAGGAGGGACAGGAGAGAGAGAGAGGAGGGACGGGAGAGAGAGAGAGGAGGGACGGGAGAGAGAGAGAGGAGGGACAGGAGAGAGAGAGAGGAGGGACGGGAGAGAGAGAGAGGAGGGACGGGAGGGAGAGAGAAAGGAGGGACTGGGGAGAGAGAGAGAGGAGGGACAGAAGTGAGAGAGAGAGGAGGGACAGGGCAGAGAGAGAGAAAGGAGGGACGGGGGAGAGAGAGAGAAAGGAGGGACGGGGGAGGGAGAGAGAAAGGAGGGACGGGGGAGTGAGAGAGAAAGGAGGGACTGGGAAGAGAGAGAGAGAAAGGAGGGACTGGGGAGAGAGAGAGGAGGGACGGGTGTGATAGAGAGAAAGGAGGGACGGGGGAGAGAAAGGAGGGACGGGGAAGAGAGAGGAGGGACGGGAGAGAGGAGGGACAAAGAGAGGAGGGACGGGAGGGAGAGAGAGAGAGAGGAGGGACTGGAGAGAGAGAGAGAGGAGGGACTGGAGGGAGAGAGAGAGGAGGGACGGGAGGGAGAGAGAGGAGGGACGGGAGGGAGAGAGAGAGAGGAGGGACGGGAGGGAGAGAGAGAGAGGAGGGACGGGAGGGAGAGAGAGAGGAGGGACGGGAGGGGGAGAGAGAGAGGAGGGACGGGAGGGAGAGAGAGAGAGGAGGGACGGGAGGGGAGAGAGAGAGAGGAGGGACGGAGGGAGAGAGAGAGGAGGGACGGGAGAGAGAGAGAGGAGGGACAGGCGGGAGAGAGAGAGGAGGGACGGGAGAGAGAGGAGGGACGGGAGTGAGAGAGAGAGGAGGGACGAGAGGGAGAGAGAGGAGGGACGGGAGGGAGAGAGAGAGAGGAGGGACGGGAGGGAGAGAGAGAGAGGAGGGACGGGAGGGAGAGAGAGAGAGGAGGGACGGGAGGGAGAGAGAGAGAGGAGGGACGGGAGGGAGAGAGAGAGAGGAGGGACGGGAGGGAGAGAGAGGAGGGACGGGAGGGAGAGAGAGGAGGGACGGGAGGGAGAGAGAGAGAGGAGGGACGGGAGAGAGAGAGGAGGGACGGGAGAGAGAAGAGGGACGGGAGAGAGAGGAGGGACGGGAGAGAGAAGAGGGACGGGAGTGAGAGAGAGAAAGGAGGGACGGGGGAGTGAGAGAGAGAAAGGAGGGAAGGGGGAGAGAGAGAGAGAGGAGGGACGGGAGTGAGAGAGAGAGAGGAGGGACGGGAGTGAGAGAGAGAGAGGAGGGACGGGAGTGAGAGAGAGAAAGGAGGGACGGGGGAGAGAGAGAGAAAGGAGGGACGGGGGAGAGAGTGAGAACGGAGGGACGGGGGAGAGAGAGAGAAAGGAGGGACGGGGGAGAGAGAGAGAGAAAGGAGGGACGGGGGAGAGAGAGAGGAGGGACGGGAGAGAGAGACAAAGAGAGGAGGGACGGGAGAGAGAGGAGGGACGGGAGAGAGAGAGAGGAGGGACGGGAGGGAGAGAGAGAGAGGAGGGACGGGAGGGAGAGAGAGAGAGGAGGGACGGGAGGGAGAGAGAGAGAGGAGGGACGGGAGGGAGAGGAGGGAGGGTGGAACGGGAGAGGAGGGACGGGAGACAGAGGGGAGGACCGGGAGAGAGAGAAGGGACGGGAGAGAGAGAGAGAGAGAGAAGGGACGGGAGAGAGAGAGAGAGAAGGGACGGGAGAGAGAGAGAGGAGGGACTGGGGAGAGAGAGAGAGGAGGGACGGGAGTTAGAGAGAGAGGAGGGACGGGAGGAGAGAGAGAGGAGGGACGGGAGGGGGAGAGAGAGGAGGGACGGGAGGGGGAGAGAGAGGAGGGAAGGGAGGGAGAGAGAGGAGGGACGGGAGGGAGACAGAGAGAGGAGGAACGTGTGGGAGACAGAAAGAGGAGGGACCGGAGGGAGAAAGAGAGAGAGGAGGGACCGGAGGGAGAGAGAGAGAGAGGAGGGACTAGAGGGAGAGAGAGAGGAGGGACTGGAGAGAGAGAGAGAGGAGGGACGGGAGGGAGAGAGAGGAGGGACGGGAGGGAGAGAGAGAGGAGGGACGGGAGGGAGAGAGAGAGAGGAGGGACGGGAGGGAGAGAGAGAGAGGAGGGACGGGAGGGAGAGAGAGAGGAGGGACGGGAGAGAGAGGAGGGATGGGAGAGAGAGGAGGGACGGGAGGGAGAGAGAGAGAGGAGGGACGGGAGGGAGAGAGAGAGAGAGGAGGGATGGGAGGAGAGAGGAGGGACGGGAGAGAGAGGAGGGACGGGAGGGAGAGAGAGAAAGGAGGGACGGGGGAGTGAGAGAGAGAAAGGAGGGACGGGGGAGTGAGAGAGAGAGAGGAGGGACGGGGGAGTGAGAGATGAGGGACGGGAGTGAGAGAGAGAATGGAGGGACGGGGGAGAGAGAGAGAAAGGAGGGACGGGGGAGGGAGAGAGAAAGGAGGGACGGGGGAGAGAGAGAGAAAGGAGAGACGGGGGGAGAGAGAGAAAGAGGGACGGGGGAGTGAGAGAGAAAGGAGGGACTGGGGAGAGAGAGAGAGAGAGGAGGGACTGGAGGGAGAGAGAGAGAGAGAGAGGAGGAACGGGTGGGAGACAGAAAGAGGAGGGACCGGAGGGAGAGAGAGAGAGAGGAGGGACTGGAGAGAGAGAGAGAGAGAGAGGAGGGACTGGAGGGAGAGAGAGAGGAGGGACGGGAGGGAGAGAGAGGAGGGACGGGAGGGAGAGAGAGGAGGGACGGGAGGGAGAGAGAGGAGGGACGGGAGGGAGAGAGAGAGAGGAGGGACGGGAGGGAGAGAGAGAGAGGAGGGACGGGAGGGAGAGAGAGAGAGGAGGGACGGGTGGGAGAGAGAGAGAGAGGAGGGACGGGAGGGAGAGAGAGAGAGGAGGGACGGGAGGGAGAGAGAGAGAGGAGGGACGGGAGGGTGAGAGAGGAGGGACGGGAGGGAGAGAGAGAGAGGAGGGACGGGAGGGAGAGATAGGAGGGACGGGAGGGAGAGAGAGAGGAGGGACGGGAGGGAGAGAGAGAGAGGAGGGACGGGAGGGAGAGAGAGAGAGGAGGGACGGGAGGGAGAGAGAGAGAGGAGGGACGGGAGGGAGAGAGAGAGGAGGGACGGGAGAGAGAGGAGGGATGGGAGAGAGAGGAGGGACGGGAGGGAGAGAGAGAGAGGAGGGACGGGAGGGAGAGAGAGAGAGGAGGGACGGGAGGGAGAGAGAGAGAGAGAGGAGGGATGGGAGGGAGAGAGGAGGGACGGGAGAGAGAGGAGGGATGGGAGAGAGAGAGAGGTGGGACAAAGAGAGGAGGGACGGGAGGTAGAGAGAGGAGGGCCGGGAGGGAGACAGAGAGAGGAGGAACGGGTGGGAGACAGAAAGAGGAGGGACCGGAGGGAGAGAGAGAGAGGAGGGACTGGAGAGAGAGAGAGAGAGAGAGAGAGGAGGGACTGGAGGGAGAGAGAGAGGAGGGACGGGAGGGAGAGAGAGGAGGGACGGGAGGGAGAGAGAGGAGGGACGGGAGGGAGAGAGAGGAGGGACGGGAGGGAGAGAGAGAGAGGAGGGACGGGAGGGAGAGAGAGAGAGGAGGGACGGGAGGGAGAGAGAGGAGGGACGGGAGGGAGAGAGAGGAGGGACGGGAGGGAGAGAGAGGAGGGACGGGAGGGAGAGAGAGGAGGGACGGGAGGGAGGGAGAGAGAGGAGGGACGGGAGGGAGAGAGAGGAGGGACGGGAGGGAGAGAGAGGAGGGACGGGAGGGAGAGAGAGAGGAGGGACGGGAGGGAGAGAGAGAGAGGAGGGACGGGAGGAAGAGAGAGAGGAGGGACGGGAGGGAGTGAGAGAGGAGGGACGGGAGGGAGTGAGAGAGGAGGGACGGGAGAGAGAGGAGGGACGGGAGAGAGAGGAGGGACGGGAGAGAGAGGAGGGACGGGAGAGAGAGGAGGGACGGGAGAGAGAGGAGGGCCGGGAGGGAGAGAGAGGAGGGACGGGAGGGAGAGAGAGAGAGGAGGGACGGGAGGGAGAGAGAGAGAGGAGGGACGGGAGGGAGAGAGAGAGAGGAGGGAGGGGAGGGAGAGAGAGAGAGGAGGGACGGGAGGGAGAGAGAGAGGAGGGACGGGAGGGAGAGAGAGAGGAGGGACGGGAGAGAGAGGAGGGACGGGAGGGAGAGAGAGAAAGGAGGGACGGGGGAGTGAGAGAGAGAAAGGAGGGACGGGGGAGTGAGAGAGAGAGAGAGGAGGGACGGGGGAGTGAGAGATGAGGGACGGGAGTGAGAGAGAGGATGGAGGGACGGGGGAGAGAGAGAGAAAGGAGGGACGGGGGAGAGAGAGAGAAAGGAGAGACGGGGGAGAGAGAGAGAAAGAGGGACGGGGGAGTGAGAGAGAAAGGAGGGACTGGGGAGAGAGAGAGAGAGAGGAGGGACTGGAGAGAGAGAGAGAGAGAGGAGGGACTGGAGGGAGAGAGAGAGAGAGGAGGAACGGGTGGGAGACAGAAAGAGGAGGGACCAGAGGGAGAGAGAGAGAGAGGAGGGACTGGAGAGAGAGAGAGAGAGAGAGGAGGGACTGGAGGGAGAGAGAGAGGAGGGACGGGAGGGAGAGAGAGAGAGGAGGGACGGGAGGGAGAGAGAGGAGGGACGGGAGGGAGAGAGAGAGGAGGGACGGGAGGGAGAGAGAGAGAGGAGGGACGGGAGGGAGAGAGAGAGGAGGGACGGGAGGGAGAGAGAGAGGAGGGACGGGGGAGAGAGGAGGGATGGGAGAGAGAGGAGGGACGGGAGGGAGAGAGAGAGAGGAGGGACGGGAGGGAGAGAGAGGAGGGACGGGAGGGAGAGAGAGGAGGGACGGGAGGGAGAGAGAGGAGGGACGGGAGAGAGAGAGAGGAGGGACAGGAGAGAGAGAGAGGAGGGACGGGAGAGAGAGAGAGGAGGGACGGGAGGGAGAGAGAAAGGAGGGACTGGGGAGAGAGAGAGAGGAGGGACAGAAGTGAGAGAGAGAGGAGGGACAGGGCAGAGAGAGAGAAAGGAGGGACGGGGGAGAGAGAGAGAAAGGAGGGACGGGGGAGAGAGAGAGAAAGGAGGGACGGGGGAGTGAGAGAGAAAGGAGGGACTGGGAAGAGAGAGAGAGAAAGGAGGGACTGGGGAGAGAGAGAGGAGGGACGGGAGTGATAGAGAGAAAGGAGGGACGGGGGAGAGAAAGGAGGGACGGGGAAGAGAGAGGAGGGACGGGAGAGAGGAGGGACAAAGAGGGGAGGGACGGGAGGGAGAGAGAGAGAGAGGAGGGACTGGAGAGAGAGAGAGGAGGGACTGGAGGGAGAGAGAGAGGAGGGACGGGAGGGAGAGAGAGAGAGGAGGGACGGGAGGGAGAGAGAGAGAGGAGGGACGGGAGGGAGAGAGAGAGGAGGGACTGGAGGGAGAGAGAGAGAGAGGAGGAACGGGTGGGAGACAGAAAGAGGAGGGACCAGAGGGAGAGAGAGAGAGAGGAGGGACTGGAGAGAGAGAGAGAGAGAGAGGAGGGACTGGAGGGAGAGAGAGAGGAGGGACGGGAGGGAGAGAGAGGAGGGACGGGAGGGAGAGAGAGCAGGGACGGGAGGGAGAGAGAGGAGGGACGGGAGGGAGAGAGAGGAGGGACGGGAGGGAGAGAGAGAGAGGAGGGACGGGAGGGAGAGAGAGAGAGGAGGGACGGGAGGGAGAGAGAGAGAGGAGGGACGGGAGGGAGAGAGAGAGAGGAGGGACGGGAGGGAGAGAGAGAGAGGAGGGACGGGAGTGAGAGAGAGAGAGGAGGGACGGGAGGGAGAGAGAGGAGGGACGGGAGGGAGAGAGAGGAGGGACGGGAGGGAGGGAGAGAGAGGAGGGACGGGAGGGAGAGAGAGGAGGGACGGGAGGGAGAGAGAGGAGGGACGGGAGGGAGAGAGAGAGGAGGGACGGGAGGGAGAGAGAGAGAGGAGGGACGGGAGAGAGAGAGAGGAGGGACGGGAGGAAGAGAGAGAGGAGGGACGGGAGGGAGTGAGAGAGGAGGGACGGGAGAGAGAGGAGGGACGGGAGAGAGAGGAGGGACGGGAGGGAGAGAGAGAGAGGAGGGACGGGAGGGAGAGGGAGAGAGGAGGAACGGGAGGGAGAGAGAGAGAGGAGGGACGGGAGGGAGAGAGAGAGGAGGGACGGGAGAGAGAGGAGGGACGGGAGGGAGAGAGAGAAAGGAGGGACGGGGGAGTGAGAGAGAGAAAGGAGGGACGGGGGAGAGAGAGAGAAAGGAGAGACGGGGGAGAGAGAGAGAAAGAGGGACGGGGGAGTGAGAGAGAAAGGAGGGACTGGGGAGAGAGAGAGAGAGAGAGAGGAGGGACTGGAGGGAGAGAGAGAGAGAGAGGAGGAACGGGTGGGAGACAGAAAGAGGAGGGACCGGAGGGAGAGAGAGAGAGAGGAGGGACATGGAGAGATAGAGAGAGGAGGGACTGGAGGGAGAGAGAGAGGAGGGGACGGGAGGGAGAGAGAGGAGGGACGGGAGGGAGAGAGAGGAGGGACGGGAGGGAGAGAGAGGAGGGACGGGAGGGAGAGAGAGGAGGGACGGGAGGGAGAGAGAGAGAGGAGGGACGGGTGGGAGAGAGAGAGAGGAGGGACGGGAGGGAGAGAGAGAGAGGAGGGACGGGAGGGAGAGAGAGAGAGGAGGGACGGGAGGGAGAGAGAGAGAGGAGGGACGGGAGGGAGAGAGAGAGAGGAGGGACGGGAGGGTGAGCGAGGAGGGACGGGAGGGAGAGAGAGAGAGGAGGGACGGGAGGGAGAGAGAGGAGGGACGGGAGGGAGAGAGAGAGGAGGGACGGGAGGGAGAGAGAGAGAGGAGGGACGGGAGGGAGAGAGAGAGAGGAGGGACGGGAGGGAGAGAGAGAGGAGGGACGGGAGAGAGAGGAGGGATGGGAGAGAGAGGAGGGACGGGAGGGAGAGAGAGAGAGGAGGGACGGGAGGGAGAGAGAGAGAGGAGGGACGGGAGGGAGAGAGAGAGAGAGGAGGGATAGGAGGGAGAGAGGAGGGACGGGAGAGAGAGGAGGGACGGGAGCAGAGAGAGAGGAAGGACGGGAGAGAGAGGAGGGACGGGAGAGAGAGGAGGGACGGGAGGGAGAGAGAGAAAGGAGGGACGGGGGAGTGAGAGAGAGAAAGGAGGGACAGGGGAGTGAGAGAGAGAGAGGAGGGACGGGGGAGTGAGAAAGACAGATGAGGGACGGGAGTGAGAGAGAGAAAGGAGGGACGGGGGAGAGAGAGAGAAAGGAGGGACGGGGGAGAGAGAGAGAAAGGAGGGACGGGGGAGAGAGAGAGAAAGAGGGACGGGGGAGTGAGAGCGAAAGGAGGGACTGGGGAGTGAGAGAGAAAGGAGGGACTGGGGAGAGAGAGAGCAGGGACGGGAGTGAGAGAGAAAAAGGTGGGACGGGGGAGAGAGAGAGAGGAGGGATGGGAGGGAGAGAGAGGAGGGATGGGAGGGAGAGAAAGGAGGGACTGGAGGGAGAGAGATGAGGGACGGGAGAGAGAGAGAGGAGGGACGAGAGAGAGACAGAGAGAGGAGGGACGGGAGAGAGAGGGGTGGAACGGGAGAGAGAGGAGGGACGGGAGAGAGAGGGGAGGACCGGGCGAGAGAGAAGTGACGGGAGAGAGAGAGAGAAGGGACGGGAGAGAGAGAGAGAGAGAGAGAGAAGGGACGGTGAGAGAAGGGGCGGGGAGAGAGAGAGAGAGAGAAGAGATGGGAGAGAGAGAGAGAAGGGATGGGAGATAGAGAGAGAAGGGACGGGAGAGAGAGAGAGGAGGGACTGGGGAGAGAAAGAGGAGGGACGGGAGTTAGAGAGAGAGGAGGGACGGGAGGGAGAGAGAGAGGAGGGGACGGGAGGGGGAGAGAGAGGAGGGAACGGGAGGGAGAGAGAGGAGGGACGGGAGGGAGACAGAGAGAGGAGGAACGTGTGGGAGACAGAAAGAGGAGGGACCGGAGGGAGAAAGAGAGAGAGGAGGGATCGGAGGGAGAGAGAGAGAGAGGAGGGACTGGAGGGAGAGAGAGAGGAGGGACTGGAGTGAGAGAGAGAGAGGAGGGACGGGAGGGAGAGAGAGAGGAGGGACTGGAGGGAGAGAGAGAGAGAAGGGACGGTTGAGAGAGCGGAGGGATGGGAAAAAGAGAGGAGGAAGGGAGGGAGGAAGGAGGGACGGGAGAGAGAGAGAGGAGGGACGGGAGAGAGAGAGGAGGGACGGCAGAGAAAGAGAGGAGGGACGGGAGAGAGAGAGGAGGGACGGGAGGGAGAGAGAGAAAGGAGGGACGGGGGAGTGAGAGAGAAAGGAGGGACTGGGGAGAGAGAGGAGGGACGGGAGTGAGAGAGAGAGGAGGGACGGGGGAGAGAGAGACAAAGGAGGGACGGGGGAGAGAGAGACAAAGGAGGGACGGGGGAGAGAGAGAGAAAGGAGGGTCGGGGGGAGAGAGAGAGAAAGGAGGGACTGGGGAGAGAGAGAGAAAGGAGGGACTGGGGAGAGAGAGAGGAGGGACGGGAGTGATAGAGAGAAAGGAGGGACGGGGGAGAGAGAGGAGGGATGGGAGAGAGAGAGAGGTGGGACAAAGAGAGGAGGGACGGGAGGTAGAGAGAGGAGGGCCGGGAGGGAGACAGAGAGAGGAGGAACGGGTGGGAGACAGAAAGAGGAGGGACGGGAGGGAGAGAGAGAGGAGGGACTGGAGAGAGAGAGAGAGAGAGAGAGAGGAGGACTGGAGGGAGAGAGAGAGGAGGGACGGGAGGGAGAGAGAGGAGGGACGGGAGGGAGAGAGAGGAGGGACGGGAGGGAGAGAGAGAGAGGAGGGACGGGAGGGAGAGAGAGAGAGGAGGGACGGGAGGGAGAGAGAGAGAGGAGGGACGGGAGTGAGAGAGAGAGAGGAGGGACGGGAGGGAGAGAGAGGAGGGACGGGGAGGGAGAGAGAGGAGGGACGGGAGGGAGAGAGAAAGAGGAGGGACGGGAGGGAGTGAGAGGAGGGACGGGAGGGAGTGAGAGGAGGGACGGGAGGGAGTGAGAGGAGGGACGGGAGGGAGTGAGAGGAGGGACGGGAGGGAGAGAGAGAGGAGGGACGGGAGGGAGAGAGAGAGAGGAGGGACGGGAGAGAGAGAGAGGAGGGATGGGAGAGAGAGGAGGGACGGGAGGGAGAGAGAGAGAGGAGGGACGGGAGGGAGAGAGAGAGAGGAGGAACGGGAGGGAGAGAGAGAGATGAGGGACGGGAGGGAGAGAGAGAGAGGAGGGACGGGAGGAGAGAGAGAGGAGGGACGGGAGAGAGAGGAGGGACGGGAGAGAGAGGAGGGACGGGAGTGAGAGAGAGAGAGGAGGGACGGGAGAGAGAGAGAGGAGGGATGGGAGAGAGAGGAGGGACGGGAGGGAGAGAGAGAGAGGAGGGACGGGAGGGAGAGAGAGAGAGGAGGGACGGGAGGGAGAGAGAGAGAGGAGGGACGGGAGGGAGAGAGAGAGAGGAGGAACGGGAGGGAGAGAGAGAGAGGAGGGACGGGAGGGAGAGAGAGAGAGGAGGGACGGGAGGGAGAGAGAGAGAGGAGGGACGGGAGGGAGAGAGAGAGAGGAGGGACGGGAGGGAGAGAGAGAGGAGGGACGGGAGAGAGAGGAGGGACGGAGAGAGAGGAGGGACGGGAGGGAGAGAGAGAAAGGAGGGACGGGGGAGTGAGAGAGAGAAAGGAGGGACGGGGGAGTGAGAGAGAGAAAGGAGGGACGGGGGAGTGAGAGAGAGAGAGGAGGGACGGGGGAGTGAGAGATGAGGGACGGGAGTGAGAGAGAGAAAGGAGGACGGGGGAGAGAGAGAGAAAGGAGGGACGGGGGAGAGAGAGAGAGAAAGGAGAAACGGGGAGAGAGAGAGAAAGAGGGACGGGGGAGTGAGAGAGAAAGGAGGGACTGGGGAGAGAGAGAGACAGAGAGAGGAGGGACTGGAGGGAGAGAGAGAGAGAGGAGGAACGGGTGGGAGACAGAAAGAGGAGGGACCGGAGGGAGAGAGAGAGAGGAGGGACTGGAGAGAGAGAGAGAGAGGAGGGACTGGAGGGAGAGAGAGAGAGAGAGGAGGGACGGGAGGGAGAGAGAGAGAGAGGAGGGACGGAGGGAGAGAGAGGAGGGACGGGAGGGAGAGAGAGGAGGGACGGGAGGGAGAGAGAGAGAGGAGGGACAGGAGGGAGAGAGAGAGAGGAGGGACGGGTGGGAGAGAGAGAGAGGAGGGACGGGTGGGAGAGAGAGAGAGGAGGGACGGGAGGGAGAGAGAGAGAGGAGGGACGGGAGGGAGAGAGAGAGAGGAGGGACGGGAGGGAGAGAGAGGAGGGACGGGAGGGAGAGAGAGAGGAGGGACGGGAGGGAGAGAGAGAGAGGAGGGACGGGAGGGAGAGAGAGAGAGGAGGGACGGGAGGGAGAGAGAGAGGAGGGACGGGAGAGAGAGGAGGGATGGGAGAGAGAGGAGGGACGGGAGGGAGAGAGAGAGAGGAGGGACAGGAGGGAGAGAGAGAGAGAGGAGGGATGGGAGGGAGAGAGGAGGGACGGGAGAGAGAGGAGGGGACGGGAGGGAGAGAGAGAAAGGAGGGACGGGGGAGTGAGAGAGAGAAAGGAGGGACGGGGGAGTGAGAGAGAGAGAGGAGGGACGGGGGAGTGAGAGAGAGAGAGGAGGGACGGGGGAGTGAGTGAGAGAGAGAGATGAGGGACGGGAGTGAGAGAGAGAAAGGAGGGACGGGGGGAGAGAGAGAAAGGAGGGACGGGGGAGAGAGAGAGAAAGGAGGGACGGGGAGAGAGAGAGAAAGAGGGACGGGGGAGTGAGAGAGAGAGGAAGGAGGGACTGGGGAGTGAGAGATAAAGGAGGGACTGGGAGAGAGAGAGCAGGGACGGAGTGAGAGAGAAAAAGGTGGGACGGGGGAGAGAGAGAGAGGAGGGACGGGATTGAGAGAGAGAGAGGAGGGACGGGAGGAGAGAGAGGAGGGATGGGAGGGAGAGAAAGGAGGGACGGGAGGGAGAGAGAGGAGGGACGGGAGAGAGAGAGAGGAGGACGAGAGAGAGAGAGAGAGGAGGGACGAGAGAGAGACAGAGAGAGGAGGGACGGGAGAGAGAGGGGTGGAACGGAGAGAGAGGAGGGACGGGAGAGAGAGGGGAGGACCGGGCGAGAGAGAAGTGACTGGAGAGAGAGAGAGAGAGAGAGAAGGGACGGGAGAGAGAGAGAGAGAGAGAAGGGACGGGAGAGAGAGAGAGAGAGAGAGAAGGGACGGGAGAGAGAGAGAGAGAGAGAAGGGACGGGAGAGAGAGAGAGAGAAGGGACGGGAGAGAGAGAGAGAGAGAGAAGAGATGGGAGAGAGAGAGAGAAGGGACCGGGAGAGAGAGAAGGGACGGGAGAGAGAGAGAGAGAAGAGATGAGAAAGAGAGAGAGAAGGGATGGGAGATAGAGAGAGATGGGACGGGAGAGAGAGAGAGAGGAGGGACTGGGGAGAGAGAGAGGAGGGATGGGAGTTAGAGAGAGAGGAGGGACGGGAGGGAGAGAGAGAGGAGGGACGGAGGGGGAGAGAGAGGAGGGACGGGAGGGAGAGAGAGGAGGGACGGGAGGGAGACAGAGAGAGGAGGAACGGTGGGAGACAGAAAGAGGAGGGACCGGAGGGAGAAAGAGAGAGAGGAGGGTCCGGAGGGAGAGAGAGAGAGAGGAGGGACTGGAGGGAGAGAGAGAGGAGGGACTGGAGAGAGAGAGAGAGGAGGGACGGAGGGAGAGAGAGAGGAGGGACTGGAGGGAGAGAGAGAGAGGAGGGACGGTTGAGAGAGCGGAGGGATGGGAAAAAGAGAGGAGGGAAGGGAGGGAGGAAGGAGGGACGGGAGAGAGAGAGAGGAGGGACGGGAGAGAGAGAGGAGGGACGGCAGAGAAAGAGAGGAGGGACGGGAGAGAGAGAGGAGGGACGGGAGGGAGAGAGAGAAAGGAGGGATGGGGGAGTGAGAGAGAAAGGAGGGACTGGGGAGAGAGAGGAGGGACGGGAGTGAGAGAGAGAGGAGGGACGGGGGAGAGAGAGACAAAGGAGGGACGGGGGAGAGAGAGACAAAGGAGGGACGGGGGAGAGAGAGAGAAAGGAGGGACGGGGGAGAGAGAGAGAAAGGAGGGACGGGGGAGAGAGAGAGAAAGGAGGGACTGGGGAGAGAGAGAGAAAGGAGGGACTGGGGAGAGAGAGAGGAGGGACGGGAGTGATAGAGAGAAAGGAGGGACGGGGGAGAGAGAGAGAGGTGGGACAAAGAGAGGAGGGACGGGAGGGAGAGAGAGAGGAGGGACGGGAGGGAGAGAGAGAGAGGAGGGACGGGAGAGAGAGAGAGGAGGGATGGGAGAGAGAGGAGGGACGGGAGGGAGAGAGAGAGAGGAGGGACGGGAGGGAGAGAGAGAGAGGAGGGACGGGAGGGAGAGAGAGAGAGGAGGAACGGGAGGGAGAGAGAGAGAGGAGGGACGGGAGGGAGAGAGAGAGAGGAGGGACGGGAGGGAGAGAGAGAGAGGAGGGACGGGAGGGAGAGAGAGAGGAGGGACGGGAGAGAGAGGAGGGACGGGAGGGAGAGAGAGAAAGGAGGGACGGGGGAGTGAGAGAGAGAGGAGGGACGGGAGGGAGAGAGAGAGGAGGGACGGGAGAGAGAGGAGGGACGGGAGGGAGAGAGAGAGGAGGGACGGGAGGGAGAGAGAGGAGGGACGGGAGGGAGAGAGAGGAGGGACGGGAGGGAGAGAGAGAGAGGAGGGATGGGGGAGTGAGAGAGAAAGGAGGGACTGGGGAGAGAGAGGAGGGACGGGAGTGAGAGAGAGAGAAGGGACGGGGGAGAGAGAGACAAAGGAGGGACGGGGGAGAGAGAGACAAAGGAGGGACGGGGGAGAGAGAGAGAAAGGAGGGACGGGGGAGAGAGAGAGAAAGGAGGGACGGGGGAGAGAGAGAGAAAGGAGGGACTGGGGAGAGAGAGAGAAAGGAGGGACTGGGGAGAGAGAGAGGAGGGACGGGAGTGATAGAGAGAAAGGAGGGACGGGGGAGAGAGAGAGAGGTGGGACAAAGAGGAGGGACGGGAGGGAGAGAGAGAGGAGGGACGGGAGGGAGAGAGAGAGAGGAGGGACGGGAGAGAGAGAGAGGAGGGATGGGAGAGAGAGGAGGGACGGGAGGGAGAGAGAGGAGGGACGGGAGGGAGAGAGAGAGAGGAGGGACGGGAGGGAGAGAGAGAGAGGAGGAACGGGAGGGAGAGAGAGAGAGGAGGGACGGGAGGGAGAGAGAGAGAGGAGGGACGGGAGGGAGAGAGAGAGGAGGGACGGGAGAGAGAGGAGGGACGGGAGGGAGAGAGAGAAAGGAGGGACGGGGGAGTGAGAGAGAGAGGAGGGACGGGAGGGAGAGAGAGAGGAGGGACGGGAGAGAGAGGAGGGACGGGAGGGAGAGAGAGAAAGGAGGGACGGGGGAGTGAGAGAGAGAAAGGAGGGACGGGGGAGTGAGAGAGAGAAAGGAGGGACGGGGGAGTGAGAGAGAGAAAGGAGGGACGGGGGAGTGAGAGAGAGAGAGGAGGGACGGGGGAGTGAGAGATGAGGGACGGGAGTGAGAGAGAGAAAGGAGGGACGGGGGAGAGAGAGAGAAAGGAGGGACGGGGGAGAGAGAGAGAGAAAGGAGAGACGGGGAGAGAGAGAGAAAGAGGGACGGGGGAGTGAGAGAGAAAGGAGGGACTGGGGAGAGAGAGAGAGAGAGAGAGGAGGGACTGGAGGGAGAGAGAGAGGGAGGAGGAACGGGTGGGAGACAGAAAGAGGAGGGACCGGAGGGAGAGAGAGAGAGAGGAGGGACTGGAGAGAGAGAGAGGAGGGACTGGAGGGAGAGAGAGAGGAGGGACGGGAGGGAGAGAGAGGAGGGACGGGAGGGAGAGAGAGGAGGGACGGGAGGGAGAGAGAGGAGGGACGGGAGGGAGAGAGAGGAGGGACGGGAGGGAGAGAGAGAGAGGAGGGACAGGAGGGAGAGAGAGAGAGGAGGGACGGGTGGGAGAGAGAGAGAGGAGGGACGGGAGGGAGAGAGAGAGAGGAGGGACGGGAGGGAGAGAGAGAGAGGAGGGACGGGAGGGTGAGAGAGGAGGGACGGGAGGGAGAGAGAGAGAGGAGGGACAGGAGGGAGAGAGAGAGAGAGGAGGGACTGGAGGGAGAGAGAGAGGAGGGACTGGAGTGAGAGAGAGAGAGGAGGGACGGGAGGGAGAGAGAGAGGAGGGACTGGAGGGAGAGAGAGAGAGAAGGGACGGTTGAGAGAGCGGAGGGATGGGAAAAAGAGAGGAGGGAAGGGAGGGAGGAAGGAGGGACGGGAGAGAGAGAGAGGAGGGACGGGAGAGAGAGAGGAGGGACGGCAGAGAAAGAGAGGAGGGACGGGAGAGAGAGAGGAGGGACGGGAGGGAGAGAGAGAAAGGAGGGACGGGGGAGTGAGAGAGAAAGGAGGGACTGGGGAGAGAGAGGAGGGACGGGAGTGAGAGAGAGAGGAGGGACGGGGGAGAGAGAGACAAAGGAGGGACGGGGGAGAGAGAGACAAAGGAGGGACGGGGGAGAGAGAGAGAAAGGAGGGTCGGGGGAGAGAGAGAGAAAGGAGGGACTGGGGAGAGAGAGAGAAAGGAGGGACTGGGGAGAGAGAGAGGAGGGACGGGAGTGATAGAGAGAAAGGAGGGACGGGGGAGAGAGAGGAGGGATGGGAGAGAGAGAGAGGTGGGACAAAGAGAGGAGGGACGGGAGGTAGAGAGAGGAGGGCCGGGAGGGAGACAGAGAGAGGAGGAACGGGTGGGAGACAGAAAGAGGAGGGACCGGAGGGAGAGAGAGAGGAGGGACTGGAGAGAGAGAGAGAGAGAGAGAGAGGAGGGACTGGAGGGAGAGAGAGAGGAGGGACGGGAGGGAGAGAGAGGAGGGACGGGAGGGAGAGAGAGGAGGGACGGGAGGGAGAGAGAGAGAGGAGGGACGGGAGGGAGAGAGAGAGAGGAGGGACGGGAGGGAGAGAGAGAGAGGAGGGACGGGAGTGAGAGAGAGAGAGGAGGGACGGGAGGGAGAGAGAGGAGGGACGGGAGGGAGAGAGAAAGAGGAGGGACGGGAGGGAGTGAGAGGAGGGACGGGAGGGAGTGAGAGGAGGGACGGGAGGGAGTGAGAGGAGGGACGGGAGGGAGTGAGAGGAGGGACGGGAGGGAGAGAGAGAGGAGGGACGGGAGGGAGAGAGAGAGAGGAGGGACGGGAGAGAGAGAGAGGAGGGATGGGAGAGAGAGGAGGGACGGGAGGGAGAGAGAGAGAGGAGGGACGGGAGGGAGAGAGAGAGAGGAGGGACGGGAGGGAGAGAGAGAGAGGAGGAACGGGAGGGAGAGAGAGAGATGAGGGACGGGAGGGAGAGAGAGAGAGGAGGGACGGGAGGGAGAGAGAGAGGAGGGACGGGAGAGAGAGGAGGGACGGGAGAGAGAGGAGGGACGGGAGTGAGAGAGAGAGAGGAGGGACGGGAGAGAGAGAGAGGAGGGATGGGAGAGAGAGGAGGGACGGGAGGGAGAGAGAGAGAGGAGGGACGGGAGGGAGAGAGAGAGAGGAGGGACGGGAGGGAGAGAGAGAGAGGAGGGACGGGAGGGAGAGAGAGAGAGGAGGAACGGGAGGGAGAGAGAGAGAGGAGGGACGGGAGGGAGAGAGAGAGAGGAGGGACGGGAGGGAGAGAGAGAGAGGAGGGACGGGAGGGAGAGAGAGAGGAGGGACGGGAGAGAGAGGAGGGACGGGAGAGAGAGGAGGGACGGGAGGGAGAGAGAGAAAGGAGGGACGGGGGAGTGAGAGAGAGAAAGGAGGGACGGGGGAGTGAGAGAGAGAAAGGAGGGACGGGGGAGTGAGAGAGAGAGAGGAGGGACGGGGGAGTGAGAGATGAGGGACGGGAGTGAGAGAGAGAAAGGAGGGACGGGGGAGAGAGAGAGAAAGGAGGGACGGGGGAGAGAGAGAGAGAAAGGAGAAACGGGGAGAGAGAGAGAAAGAGGGACGGGGGAGTGAGAGAGAAAGGAGGGACTGGGGAGAGAGAGAGACAGAGAGAGGAGGGACTGGAGGGAGAGAGAGAGAGAGGAGGAACGGGTGGGAGACAGAAAGAGGAGGGACCGGAGGGAGAGAGAGAGAGAGGAGGGACTGGAGAGAGAGAGAGAGAGGAGGGACTGGAGGGAGAGAGAGAGAGAGGAGGGACTGGAGGGAGAGAGAGAGAGAGGAGGGACGGGAGGGAGAGAGAGAGAGAGGAGGGACGGGAGGGAGAGAGAGGAGGGACGGGAGGGAGAGAGAGGAGGGACGGGAGGGAGAGAGAGAGAGGAGGGACAGGAGGGAGAGAGAGAGAGGAGGGACGGGTGGGAGAGAGAGAGAGGAGGGACGGGTGGGAGAGAGAGAGAGGAGGGACGGGAGGGAGAGAGAGAGAGGAGGGACGGGAGGGAGAGAGAGAGAGGAGGGACGGGAGGGAGAGAGAGGAGGGACGGGAGGGAGAGAGAGAGGAGGGACGGGAGGGAGAGAGAGAGAGGAGGGACGGGAGGGAGAGAGAGAGAGGAGGGACGGGAGGGAGAGAGAGAGGAGGGACGGGAGAGAGAGGAGGGATGGGAGAGAGAGGAGGGACGGGAGGGAGAGAGAGAGAGGAGGGACAGGAGGGAGAGAGAGAGAGAGGAGGGATGGGAGGGAGAGAGGAGGGACGGGAGAGAGAGGAGGGACGGGAGGGAGAGAGAGAAAGGAGGGACGGGGGAGTGAGAGAGAGAAAGGAGGGACGGGGGAGTGAGAGAGAGAGAGGAGGGACGGGGGAGTGAGAGAGAGAGATGAGGGACGGGAGTGAGAGAGAGAAAGGAGGGACGGGGGGAGAGAGAGAGAAAGGAGGGACGGGGGAGAGAGAGAGAAAGGAGGGACGGGGAGAGAGAGAGAAAGAGGGACGGGGGAGGGAGAGAGAAAGGAGGGACTGGGGAGTGAGAGAGAAAGGAGGGACTGGGGAGAGAGAGAGCAGGGACGGGAGTGAGAGAGAAAAAGGTGGGACGGGGGAGAGAGAGAGAGGAGGGACGGGATTGAGAGAGAGAGAGGAGGGACGGGAGGGAGAGAGAGGAGGGACGGGAGGGAGAGAGAGGAGGGATGGGAGGGAGAGAAAGGAGGGACGGGAGGGAGAGAGAGGAGGGACGGGAGAGAGAGAGAGGAGGGACGAGAGAGAGACAGAGAGAGGAGGGATGGGAGAGAGAGGGGTGGAACGGGAGAGAGAGGAGGGACGGGAGAGAGAGGGGAGGACCGGGCGAGAGAGAAGTGACGGGAGAGAGAGAGAGAGAGAAGGGACGGGAGAGAGAGAGAGAGAGAGAGAGAAGGGACGGGAGAGAGAGAGAGAAGGGACGGGAGAGAGAGAGAGAAGGGACGGGAGAGAGAGAGAGAGAAGAGATGGGAGAGAGAGAGAGAAGGGACGGGAGAGAGAGAGAGAAGGGACGGGAGAGAGAGAGAGAAGAGATGGGAGAGAGAGAGAGAAGGGATGGGAGATAGAGAGAGAAGGGATGGGAGATAGAGAGAGAAGGGACGGGAGAGAGAGAGAGGAGGGACGGGAGAGAGAGAGAGAAGGGACGGGAGAGAGAGAGAGAAGGGACGGGAGAGAGAGAGAGAGAGAGAGAGAAGGGACGGGAGAGAGAGAGAGAGAGAGAGAGAAGGGACGGGAGAGAGAGAGAGAAGGGACGGGAGAGAGAGAGAGAAGGGACGGGAGAGAGAGAGAGAGAAGGGATGGGAGATAGAGAGAGAAGGGACGGGAGAGAGAGAGAGAAGGGACGGGAGAGAGAGAGAGAAGAGATGGGAGAGAGAGAGAGAAGGGATGGGAGATAGAGAGAGAAGGGATGGGAGATAGAGAGAGAAGGGACGGGAGAGAGAGAGAGGAGGGACGGGAGAGAGAGGGGAGGGATGGGAGAGAGAGGGGAGGGACGGGAGAGAGAGGAGGGGCAGGAGAGAGAGAAGGGACGGGAGAGAGAGAGAGAGAGAAGGGACGGGAGAGAGAGAGAGAAGGGACGGGAGAGAGAGAGAAAGAAGAGATGGGAGAGAGAGAGAAGGGACGGGAGAGAGAGAGAGAAGGGACGGGAGAGAGAGAGAGAAGGGACGGGAGAGAGAGAGAGAAGAGATGGGAGAGAGAGAGAGAAGGGATGGGAGATAGAGAGAGAAGGGACGGGAGAGAGAGAGAGGAGGGACTGGGGAGAGAGAGAGGAGGGATGGGAGTTAGAGAGAGAGGAGGGACGGGAGGGAGAGAGAGAGGAGGGACGGGAGGGGGAGAGAGAGGAGGGACGGGAGGGAGAGAGAGGAGGGACGGGAGGGAGACAGAGAGAGGAGGAACGTGTGGGAGACAGAAAGAGGAGGGACCGGAGGGAGAAAGAGAGAGAGGAGGGACCGGAGGGAGAGAGAGAGAGAGGAGGGACTGGAGGGAGAGAGAGAGGAGGGACTGGAGAGAGAGAGAGAGGAGGGACGGGAGGGAGAGAGAGAGGAGGGACTGGAGGGAGAGAGAGAGAGGAGGGACGGTTGAGAGAGCGGAGGGATGGGAAAAAGAGAGGAGGGAAGGGAGGGAGGAAGGAGGGACGGGAGAGAGAGAGAGGAGGGACGGGAGAGAGAGAGGAGGGACGGCAGAGAAAGAGAGGAGGGACGGGAGAGAGAGAGGAGGGACGGGAGGGAGAGAGAGAAAGGAGGGACGGGGGAGTGAGAGAGAAAGGAGGGACTGGGGAGAGAGAGGAGGGACGGGAGTGAGAGAGAGAGGAGGGACGGGGGAGAGAGAGACAAAGGAGGGACGGGGGAGAGAGAGACAAAGGAGGGACGGGGGAGAGAGAGAGAAAGGAGGGACTGGGGAGAGAGAGAGAAAGGAGGGACTGGGGAGAGAGAGAGGAGGGACGGGAGTGATAGAGAGAAAGGAGGGACGGGGGAGAGAGAGGAGGGATGGGAGAGAGAGAGAGGTGGGACAAAGAGAGGAGGGACGGGAGGTAGAGAGAGGAGGGCCGGGAGGGAGACAGAGAGAGGAGGAACGTGTGGGAGACAGAAAGA
Source organism: Eleutherodactylus coqui (assembly GCA_035609135.1). Classification (NCBI taxonomy): domain Eukaryota; kingdom Metazoa; phylum Chordata; class Amphibia; order Anura; family Eleutherodactylidae; genus Eleutherodactylus; species Eleutherodactylus coqui. Next base: position 38,708 of record JAYJKI010000243.1, read on the forward strand.
GGAGGGACCGGAGGGAGAGAGAGAGAGAGGAGGGACTGGAGAGAGAGAGAGAGAGAGAGAGGAGGGACTGGAGGGAGAGAGAGAGGAGGGACGGGAGGGAGAGAGAGGAGGGACGGGAGGGAGAGAGAGGAGGGACGGGAGGGAGAGAGAGAGAGGAGGGACGGGAGGGAGAGAGAGAGAGGAGGGACGGGAGGGAGAGAGAGAGGAGGGACGGGAGGGAGAGAGAGAGAGGAGGGACGGGAGTGAGAGAGAGGAGGGACGGGAGTGAGAGAGAGAGAGGAGGGACGGGAGGGAGAGAGAGGAGGGACGGGAGGGAGAGAGAGAGAGGAGGGACGGGAGGGAGAGAGAGGAGGGACGGGAGGGAGAGAGAGAGGAGGGACGGGAGGGAGAGAGAGAGGAGGGACGGGAGAGAGAGAGAGGAGGGATGGGAGAGAGAGGAGGGACGGGAGGGAGAGGAGGGACGGGAGGGAAAGAGAGAGAGGAGGGACGGGAGGGAGAGAGAGAGGAGGAACGGGAGGGAGAGAGAGAGAGGAGGGACGGGAGGGAGAGGAGGGACGGGAGGGAAAGAGAGAGAGGAGGGACGGGAGGGAGAGAGAGAGAGGAGGAACGGGAGGGAGAGAGAGAGAGGAGGGACGGGAGGGAGAGAGAGAGAGGAGGGACGGGAGGGAGAGAGAGAGGAGGGACAGGAGGGAGAGAGAGGAGGGACGGGAGAGAGAGAGAGAGGAGGGACGGGAGAGAGAGAGAGAGGAGGGACAGGAGAGAGAGAGAGAGAGAGGAGGGACGGGAGAGAGAGAGAGAGAGAGGAGGGACGGGAGAGAGAGGGGAGGAACGGGAGAGAGAGGAGGGACAGGAGAGAGAGGGGAGGAGCGGGAGAGAGAAGGGATAAGAGAGAGAGAAGGGACGGGAGAAAGAGAGAGAAGGGACGGGAGAGAAAGAGAGAAGGGACGGGAGAGAGAGAAGGGACGGGAGAGAGAGAGAAGGGACGGGAGAGAGAGAGAAGGGACGGGAGAGAGAGAGAAGGGACGGGAGAGAGAGATAAGTGACGGGAGAGAGAGAAGGGATGGGAGAGAAGGGGCGGGAGAGAGAGAAGGGACGGGAGAGAGAGAGGAGGGATGGGAGAGAGAGAGAAGGGACAGGAGAGAGAGAGAAGGGACAGGAGAGAGAGAGATGGGACAGGAGAGAGAGAGATGGGACAGGAGAGAGAGAGAAGGGACAGGAGAGAGAGAGAGAGGAGGGACGGGAGAGAGAGAGAAGGGACAGGAGAGAGAGAGAAGGGACAGGAGAGAGAGAAGCGATTGCAGAGAGAAAGAAGGGACGGGAGAGAGAGGCATGGGACGGAAGAGAAAGAGAAAGGACAGGAGAGAGAGAGAGAGAGGAGGGATGGGAGAGAGAGAAGGAAAAGGAGGGAGAGAGAGAGAGGAGGGACGGGAGGGAGAGAGAGGAGGGACGGGAGAGAGAGAGAGGAGGGACAGGAAAGAGAGAGAGGAGGGACAGGAGAGAGCGTGAGAGGAGGGACTGGAGAGAGAGGGGAGGGACGGGAGAGAGAGAGAGGAGGGACGGGAGGGAGAGAGAGAGGAGGGACGGGAAGGAGAGGAGGGACGGGAGAGAGAGAGAGGAGAGCTGGGAGAGAGAGGGGAGGGACGGGAGAGAGAGGGGAGGGATGGGAGAGAGAGGGGAGGGACGGGAGAGAGAGGAGGGGCAGGAGAGAGAGAAGGGACGGGAGAGAGAGAGAGAGAGAGAAGGGACGGGAGAGAGAGAGAGAAGGGACGGGAGAGAGAGAGAGAAGGGACGGGAGAGAGAGAGAGAAGGGACGGGAGAGAGAGAGAGAAGGGACGGGAGAGAGAGAGAGAAGGGACGGGAGAGAGAGAGAGAAGGGACGGGAGAGAGAGAGAGGAGGGACGGGAGAGAGAGAGAGGAGGGACAGGAAAGAGAGAGAGGAGGGACAGGAGAGTGCGTGAGAGGAGGGACTGGAGAGAGAGGGGAGGGACGGGAGAGAGAGAGGAGGGACGGGAGGTAGAGGAGGGACGGGAGAGAGAGAGAGGAGGGCTGGGAGAGAGAGGGGAGGGATGGGAGAGAGAGGGGAGGGATGGGAGAGAGAGGGGAGGGACGGGAGAGAGAGGAGGGGCAGGAGAGATAGAAGGGACGGGAGAGAGAGAGAGAAGGGACGGGAGAGGGAGAGAGAAGGGACGGGAGAGAGAGAGAGAAGGGACGGGAGAGAGAGAAGGGACGGGAGAGGGAGATGGGACAGGAGAGAGAGAGAAGGGACAGGAGAGAGAGAGAAGGGACGGGAGAGAGAGAGAAGGGACGGGAGAGAGAGAGGAGGTTAGGGGGAGAGAAAGAGAGGGAGGAGGGACGGGGAGAGAGAGGGAGGAGGGACGGGGGAGAGTAAGAGAGGGAGGAGTGACGGGAGAGAGAGAGAGGAGGCACGGAAGGGAGAGAGAGAGAGGTGGGACGGGAGAGGAGAGAAGAGGGACGGGAGAGAGAGAGGGGGGAGGGATGGGAGAGAGAGAGGGGGGAGGGATGGGAGAGAGAGGAGGGATGGGGCAGAGAGAGAGAGAGAGGAGGGACGGGGGAGAGAGAGAGGAGGGACGGGAGAGAGAGAGAGGAGGGACGGGAGAGGAGAGAAGAGGGATGGGAGAGAGAGAGGGGGGAGGGATGGGGGAGAGAGAGGGGGGAGGGATGGGAGAGAGAGGAGGGACGGGGCAGAGAGAGAGAGAGAGAGGAGGGACGGGGGAGAGAGAGAGGAGGGACGGGAGAGAGAGAGAGAGAGGAGGGACGGGAGAGAGAAAGAGGAGGGACGGGCGAGAGAGAGGAGGGACGGGCGATAGAGAGAGAGAAGGCACGGGAGAGATAGAGACAGGAAGGACGGGAGAGAGAAAAAGAGAGGAGGGATGGGAGAGAGAGGATAGATGGGATAGTGAGAGAGAGGAGGGACATGACTTGATTTTATGAAAAAAGTTTTTGTTTGTGGATCATGGACCGGTGGTGAAGGGCCTGACTTTGCTTTCTACAGTTATGTTATTGTTCTTATTATTGTTTCCGTTTTGTATTTCTATTATGTTTTCTTCTTTTCTAATAGAAGATCTCCAGGATAAGTAATGTAGGTACACAGTGACTCCACCAGCAGAATAGTGAGTGCAGCTCTGGGGGTATAATACAGGATGTAACTCAGGGTCAGTACAGGATAAGTAATGTATGTACACAGTGACTCCACCAGCAGAATAGTGAGTGCAGCTCTGGGGGTATAATACAGGATGTAACTCAGGGTCAGTACTGGATCAGTAATGTATGTACACAGTGACTCCACCAGCAGAATAGTGAGTGCAGCTCTGGAGTATAATATAGGATGTAACTCAGGAGCAGTACAGGATAAGTAATGTATGTACACAGTGACTCCACCAGCAGAATAGTGAGTGCAGCTCTGGAGTATAATACAGGATGTAACTCAGGAGCAGTACAGGATAAGTAATGTATGTACACAGTGACTCCACCAGCAGAATAGTGAGTGCAGCTCTGGAGTATAATACAGGATGTAACTCAGGAGCAGTACAGGATAAGTAATGTATGTACACAGTGACTCCACCAGCAGAATAGTGAGTGCAGCTCTGGGGTATAATACAGGATGTAACTCAGGGTCAGTACAGGATAAGTAATGTATGTACACAGTGACTCCACCAGCAGAATAGTGAGTGCAGCTCTGGGGGTATAATACAGGATGTAACTCAGGGTCAGTACTGGATCAGTAATGTATGTACACAGTGACTCCACCAGCAGAATAGTGAGTGCAGCTCTGGAGTATAATATAGGATGTAACTCAGGAGCAGTACAGGATAAGTAATGTATGTACACAGTGACTCCACCAGCAGAATAGTGAGTGCAGCTCTGGAGTATAATACAGGATGTAACTCAGGAGCAGTACAGGATAAGTAATGTATGTACACAGTGACTCCACCAGCAGAATAGTGAGTGCAGCTCTGGAGTATAATACAGGATGTAACTCAGGAGCAGTACAGGATAAGTAATGTATGTACACAGTGACTCCACGAGCAGAATAGTGAGTGCAGCTCTGGGGTATAATACAGGATGTAACTCAGGGTCAGTACAGGATAAGTAATGTATGTACACAGTGACTCCACCAGCAGAATAGTGAGTGCAGCTCTGGGGGTATAATACAGGATGTAACTCAGGGTCAGTACTGGATCAGTAATGTATGTACACAGTGACTCCACCAGCAGAATAGTGAGTGCAGCTCTGGAGTATAATATAGGATGTAACTCAGGAGCAGTACAGGATAAGTAATGTATGTACACAGTGACTCCACCAGCAGAATAGTGAGTGCAGCTCTGGAGTATAATACAGGATGTAACTCAGGAGCAGTACAGGATAAGTAATGTATGTACACAGTGACTCCACCAGCAGAATAGTGAGTGCAGCTCTGGAGTATAATACAGGATGTAACTCAGGAGCAGTACAGGATAAGTAATGTATGTACACAGTGACTCCACCAGCAGAATAGTGAGTGCAGCTCTGGGGTATAATACAGGATGTAACTCAGGGTCAGTACAGGATAAGTAATGTATGTACACAGTGACTCCACCAGCAGAATAGTGAGTGCAGCTCTGGGGGTATAATACAGGATGTAACTCAGGGTCAGTACTGGATCAGTAATGTATGTACACAGTGACTCCACCAGCAGAATAGTGAGTGCAGCTCTGGAGTATAATATAGGATGTAACTCAGGAGCAGTACAGGATAAGTAATGTATGTACACAGTGACTCCACCAGCAGAATAGTGAGTGCAGCTCTGGAGTATAATACAGGATGTAACTCAGGAGCAGTACAGGATAAGTAATGTATGTACACAGTGACTCCACCAGCAGAATAGTGAGTGCAGCTCTGGAGTATAATACAGGATGTAACTCAGGAGCAGTACAGGATAAGTAATGTATGTACACAGTGACTCCACCAGCAGAATAGTGAGTGCAGCTCTGGGGTATAATACAGGATGTAACTCAGGGTCAGTACAGGATAAGTAATAAGAAGTCACATTTGGGAGTTGTCATTTTATGTTTATGTTCTTTTTTTGAACTAAAAGACACATTTTTCATTCTGGCCATAAAATTAGTCGGCTACCATCCAGTGTTTGAAGATAAATTTGTAAGTACATAACAGTATACGGGGCTCTTGAGTTGCTCTCTGTATGTACATTATGTATCTAAAGCATAGGTTGGGGGACTTGCTTGGTCTTTAACGCCTCTATGAAGGCATTCACCACCACACGGGTGTTCAGTTGTACTTTACCACATTTCGCAGGAGGAATGTGTTCAGGTGACCACTTTTTATATAAAAATATTGACAGAGGCCGCAGTTATTGGCAGTCAATCAGTGATTCTGCGGTCGTAACCCCAGAGAACGGAGCCAGGGTTAAAAAATTCCACGTGCAATTGAGCTTAACGGTTCATTGTGAATCAGCGATCCTGACGATCCCACGTTGGACGTTATGTTTTATGAATTTGGATTAGCTGTTTAGAAGGTCATCCAATCCCAGTGAAATGTATGGCTGACCCTGGATGGAGCACATAATAGCACTGAAGACTGTGGAGGCTACATATGGACGGATGTAGCAGAGCTGAGCTGGTTGACAATGCACAGAAAATAATCTAGACTAGATACAACTGTAGCAAACCCTCAACTGTGAGACGTATAAGGTCAGGACAGGTTTCCCACAACAGAAATTAAGCAAAGAACATTCACGGACAGCAATCAGTAAATAAGCCCCTTTATGTGTCACACTCATCCATTTAAAGATCAATGGAAGTCTTCAGAGGCTGGACCAATATCTGTCTGGGATGATTTAGTGATGCTGCACTGAGGAGGGGGTTGGACCTGATGACCCTGGAGGACCTAACTTACCCGGAGGGACCTGATGACCCTTCCAACTCGAGCATTCTAGGAGTCTCTGATCTCTATTAACAATTCAACAGTTTTCCGGCACAAATTATGCCAGAACAGTCTTACATGCTTCACACCACATATTCTATGTTTTACACACTTTCAGACACTTGATTTGCTGTGATCAACACAGGGGTGTTCCTTCGTAAAATAGGATATGGCCTAAACTGCACCAACATTTTGCCACAAACTAAGCGAACTAATAATAAGTGTTCTAAACTCAAATTAGACAGTCTGAAAAATTGACAGATTTGTCATTCAGCAAAGTTACGGTGATAAATTTGGGGCATTTTGGGGCTGTCTAGTCTAAGTCTGCCCTAAGACCGTATTAGTAAATAAGCCCCGCCCTCTGTTATTATTACAGCTTTAACCAACATGCTACTTATTGTATATTGAGACGTTACAGATATTTCTGCTCCATATCTTACAGTTTTCAGGATCTCTGCTTGTATTTATTCAAAATGAACCTTCATTGTTTCCCTCCAGCCTGAGGATGTAGAGAGTCTTAACCCCTCCCCGCCAGTGGGCATAAATGTACATCCTAGATGGGAAGCAGTTCTCGCCGCAGGTTATATACTTACTCCTGTGAATTGCAAAGGCTCAGAAGCTGATCCATGTAACCGCAGAGGGCTGAAAGGTTGGCCAATGGCGTCCGGGTCTACCATGGCCTGTGATCACTGATCAGCAATAATGCAGTGCAGTACAGATGTACTGCAGTGTATTATCAGTGTAATCATAGCTTTGCAGGTTCAAGTCCACTACAGGGGCATAAAAAATGTAATAGAAATTGACTAAAAAAAACTTAAGGAGTAAAAAGAAAACATTTCTGCACTTTCCCCTCTTTATTAAAAAAAGAATAAATAAAAAAAGCACATTTGGTACAGCCGCATCTGACCTGTACAATAAAGCACTTTATCCTGCAAGAAAAATGGCAGAAAAAGCAGAGCCAAAAAGCTTTCCTTGTTCATTTCTTCCCCCCAAAAGTGCAATAAAATAGATCAAAAAAGTCACCTGTACCCCAAAATGGTACCAATCAAAACTACAGGTCCTCACACAGAAAACAAGCCACAGAGATCCGTTCATGGAAAAATAAAAAAAAATAAGAAAATTTCATAAAAAGAAGGGTTTTTAGTACAAAAGTGAAACTAATATATATATATTTTTGGTATTGTGTCAACAGCAGAAAAAAAGTATGGAATTCATGCTGCATGATTAACACTGTAAGAATAAATGGGAGAATTGATGTGTTTTTTCTCCTTGCCCTCCAAAAAAATAAAACTTATACAATCCACTATATATACAAGAAATGGTAGCAATAAAAACTACAGCTCGCCATCCAAAAAAACATTCCTCACCGTCCGTCGGGGCGGAAAAATAAGTCATGGCTTTAGAAAAGTGGAGATGAAAATCATGAAAATCGTTGTGTCCTTATAGCCAAAATAGGCTGCATCACTAAGGGGTTAAAGGACATGCAGTGCTCCCTGGGAAAATAATGATGCAAATCAGTAATGGAATAAGGCTCCACAACTCCACCTACTGGAAGGTTGCTTCCCTGTGTGTCTGACCCTTTAACAGGCCTTATACCGTGACTAAAGGTGTGAACTAATATACCCATCTACAGACGGCTGTTTCGGGGTTCCGCTGGGTGAGAGGCCATCAATGCAAGTGCAGGAGGGAAATGTTTCTACTTATGGAGGCATTATTCCATCACTTGCTACCCTGAAGGGTTAAAATGTTGCCATGGAGATCGACTGAAGATGTACCAAAACTTATCATGTGCACCAAAATTTTCAACAAATTTTCGCCCCCACAGCACCAGCTGGCCAACTTACTGCTGCACACAAACTGATTGTCTATTGCTGTTTGTTTTCCTGTAAAACAGCTGGAATTTTGGGGTAGACTAGCGACCGGGCAACTAGTGTGAAGCTGGGCGACCACTGGGAGATGGGGCAACCTGTGCGAGACTGGGCGACCACTGCAAAACCGGGTGGCCACTGCGAGACCGTGTGACCTGTGCGAGACCGTGCAACCTGTGCGAGACTGGGCGACCACTGCGAGACTGTGTGAAACCGGGTGACCTGTGCAAGACCGAGCGACCACTGCAAAACTGAGCGACCACTATGAGATCGAGCGACCACTGCGAGACTGTGCGAAACCGGGTGACCACTGCAAAACTGAGCGACCATTGTGAGACCGAGCGACCACTGTGAGACCGAGCGACCTCTATGAGTTCGGGCGACCATTGCGAGACTGTGTGAAACCGGGTGACCACTGCGGGACCTAGCGACCACTGCCAGACTGAGCGACCACTGCAAGACTGAACGACCACTGCGAGACCGAGCGACCACTGCGAGACCGTACAACCAGTGCGCTTCTTGTCATCTGTGTAATATTAATTGTAGTGAGTAATTACTGACGCAGGCGCTGCAGCGGATGCTTTCCTGGCACGGGGGGAGCTGCCCGGCGGGGTCTCCTGGCACGGCCAACAGAGCCGACGTCTCACCTTTATTGCTTCAGACATAATTTACAAGTAGCCATGCGGAGACATAAACAGCTGCAACTGGAAAACAAGCGAGACGGCGGAGGCCTTCACACGCCTGATCCCGGCTTAGCCTCGCCGTCTTGTTTCCCCCCGAGCCGCGCAGGTTTTATGCCGTGTCACTACTCATTTTAAAGGCATCAGGCAAACTAATAAAACACCTCGCAGCGATACCTGCGAACAGAAACCCTAAATCTCTCCGTGTCGGTTCTGTCCTTTGTCTCCACCTGCAGAAGCCTCCAGGGCAAAGTAATGGAGCTGCCGGCCGCTTCTCGGTGTTCTCTGGGGGCGCAGCACTTGTTCCGCTCTACCGTCGTCCCGGCATACAGACTGCGCCGGCAACAAGTTATCATCTAAGTCCATTATTGAGGGCCACTAGTCTGTATGATCAGACACGTCTACCACTTGTATTAGCACTAATTTAGTGTATCCTCCTTAAAGGGGAAGCGTCGACAGAAAATGACCTTGTGCAGGAATTAGGTTTCATATTAAACACTTTTATATAACTTAGTATTTTAAATTTTCTGATGACATTCTATGTTTTAAAATGTTTCTGAAATCCAGTAGTTTTCACACTGACCACTAGGACTAATAATAGTCAGACACAGCTCACCTCCTCCTCCGCCCTGCACACTGATCACTAGGACAAATAATAGTCGGAAACTTCCCGTTCAGTAAAGGGAACTTCTCAGCCGTCATCTCGTTATCATCACGGGCAGGATTACACTGAGAGGAGACCCCTATATATAGATAACACAGAATCCACCATTCACAATAGTCACAGCTCACCCCCCCTCCCTGTACAGGCAGGATTACACTGAGAGGAGACACCTATATATAGATAACACAGGAACCACCATTCACAATAGTCACAGCTCACCTCCTCCCCTCCCTCTACATACAGGATTATACTGAGAGGAGACACCTATATATAGATAACACAGGACCCACCATTCACAATAGTCACAGCTCACCTCCTCCCCTCCCTGTACAGGCACGATTAGACTGAGAGGAGATACCCCTATATAGATAACACAGGAGCCACCATTCACAATAGTCACAGCACCCCTCCTCCCCTTCCTGCACAGACAGGATTACACTGAGAGGAGACACCTATATATAGATAACACAGAACCCACCAATCACAATAGTCACAGCACCCCTCCTCCCCTCCCTGCACAGACAGGATTACACTGAAAGGAGACCCCTATATATAGATAACACAGGATCCACCATTCACAATAGTCACAGCTCACCTCCTCCCCTCCCTGTACAAACAGGATTACACTGAGGGGAGACACCTATACATAGATAACACAGGACCCACCATTCACAATAGTTACAGCTCCCCTCCTCCCCTCCCTGTACAGGCAGGATTACACTGAGAGGAGACACCTATGTATAGATAATACAGGACCCACCATTCACAATAGTCACAGCACCCCTCCTCTCCTCCCTGCACAGACAGGATTACACTGAGAGGAGACACCTATATATAGATAACACAGGAGCCACCATTCACAATAGTCACAGCTCACCTCCTCCCCTCCCTGTACAGACAGGATTACACTGAGAGGAGACACCCCTATATAGATAACACAGGACCCACCATTCACAATAGTCACAGCACCCCTCCTCCCCTCCCTGCACAGACAAGATTACACTGAGAGGAGACACCTATAGCAGCACAGCTCCAGGTGGTTGAGGGTTAATTGAGTCGGCTGGGTGTGGTACTTCCTGCTAGCCAATCTTCTAGGTCTGTGCTCACATATAAACCCATCTCCTGGTCAGTCTTTGGCTGGGTCCCAAGGTGAGCAATCCTGTTACGGCTGTGTTCTATAACTTGTTATCAGTCATGTTCAGCTTGTTCCCACTCTGATCTGTGTTTGTAAGTAGGTCTGTATTGTCTCTCTGCTTCCAGTGTGTCAGTTGGTGGATCCCTGACACAGCCCCCTATGTCAGCTCTGTGGCTGACTGTCTATCCCCCCTGGTATGAGGACACATAGACTTGCTGTGAGTTTCACCTGTGTTCATTAGAGTCCGTGCCGGTAGAGTCCGTGCCCTGGTTGTCTGTCCTGTTGCAAGCTTGCTGTGTCATCTGTGACTTGCTGGTTCATGGCCATTTGTATGTTTATATTCTGTCAGTTTGGTGTCAGTTTGCTGTGTGTCCTGCTATCTGTGTCCTGTCCTTTTGCAGCGTTCTGTGTGAACTCTCTCCGGTTCTGCTGGACTCCTGGTTAGTGCAGGGACTAGCAGTATAACCAGGAGCCATGAAGTGGCCCGCTAGCTTTCACGTCTTGTACAAAACGTCAACTAATACCTGGTATTTATATTCAGCTTCATATCTGTTACTAGTGGTTGCATTTTGGCTGCTGTGTATTCTGGCTCTGTGTATCCTGTTGTTAAGTCCCTGTCATATGGCATTTGAATGCGTCCTGTTCTGGTGCATGGCTCCTAGGATCAGCTAGGGCCGAGATCCGAAGACCGCTGGGCTGCCCTAATTGGGGCAATGTTCCCCGCTTAGGTAGGGCACTGTCATCCCCCTTGTAGCACAGGGTCAGTTTGCTTCTAATCTGTGTGTAACCCCATGTGTTCTGTCCCCTTTTTGGTCACGATCATGTGGGCCCATGGTTAGTTTGCCCACACGATCGTAACAGGATCACCATTCACAATAGTCACAGCTCACCTCCTCCCCTCCCTGCACAATCAGGATTACACTGAGAGGAGACACCTGTATATAGATAACACAGGACCCACCATTCACAATAGTCACAGCTCACCTCCTCCCCTCCCTGTATAGACAGGATTACACTGAGAGGAGACACCTGTATATAGATAACACAGGAGCCACCATTCACAATAGTCACAGCTCACCTCCTCCCCTCCCTGTACAGGTAGGATTACACTGAGAGGTAACACCTATATATAGATAACACAGGATCCATCATTCACAATAGTCACAGCTCACCTCCTCCCCTCCCTGCACAATCAGGATTACACTGAGAGGAGACACCTGTATATAGATAACACAGGACCCACCATTCACAATAGTCACAGCTCACCTCCTCCCCTCCCTGTATAGACAGGATTACACTGAGAGGAGACACCTGTATATAGATAACACAGGAGCCACCATTCACAATAGTCACAGCTCACCTCCTCCCCTCCCTGTACAGGTAGGATTACACTGAGAGGTAACACCTATATATAGATAACACAGGAGCCACCATTCACAATAGTCACAGCTCACCTCCTCCCCTCCCTGTACAGGTAGGATTACACTGAGAGGTAACACCTATATATAGATAACACAGGATCCATCATTCACAATGGTCACAGCTCACCTCCCTGTACAGACAGGATTACACTGAGAGGAGACACCTGTATATAGATAACACAGAAGCCACCATTCACAATAGTCACAGCTCCCCTCCTCCCCTCCCTGTGCAGGCAGGATTACACTGAGAGGAGACAGCTGTATATAGATAACACAGGATCACCATTCACAATAGTCACAGCTCACCTCCTCCTCTCCCTGTACAGACAGGATTACACTGGGAGGAGACACCTATATATAGATAACACAGGACCCACCATTCACAATAGTCACAGCTCACCTCCTCCCCTCCCTGTACAGACAGGATTACACTGAGAGGAGACACCTATATATAGATAAGGCAGGAGCCACCATTCACAATAGTCACAGCTCACCTCCTCCTCTCCCTGTACAGGCAGCATTACACTGAGAGGAGACACCTATATATAGATAACACAGGATCCATCATTCACAATAGTCACAGCTCCCCTCCTCCCCTACCTGTACAGACAGGATTACACTAAGAGGTAACCCCCATATATTGATAACACAGGAGCAACCATTCACAATAGTCACAGCTCACCTCCTCCTCTCTGCATAGATCACAGAGCATGCCCACAAGACTCCTCATAAATGTTTAAAGGGGATAGGCTTAGCTCAATTCCTCCCCTTCCTGTAAAGGTAACAGAGCATGCCCACAATGCTCTCCTGTAGAAGTGTATAGGTGATGTCACAACTCACCTCCTCCAACTTCCTGCACAGAGCCTACCCACTGTGCTCTCCTACAGACTAGGTCAACTTCCATCTATTGCGTCTAAGATTTACGAGGCTGCTGTAACGCATATCTCTAAATACTACTAACTACAGGACTCACGGGACGCCCCCCCCCCCCCCCCGTAGTCCTGTCCAGACAATAGAATAAAATATGACAATCCAAAAATAAAAGCAGATTTGAAAATGGAAATGTTTCACTGTGTGGGTTTAATTATTAAAACCGGTATAAGTGGCGGAGTCCCCCAGCTGTGTATGTAGTGTGAATGCAGGAGACTTTCCATGCAGTATCTGTCAGCACCTTTGAGTAGTCTAAGCGCTGAGAGAGGGGAGTGCGGAGAGGCTTTACACCCGGCCAGCCCCCGGCTCCGGCGCCGAGTACCTGCATATTTGGACCATGCGCAGTGATCCTTTCAGACGGCATCGAGTTCGTGGGGACGGTGAAATCTGCACCAACATCTGCGTTCCCTGTAGATTTTGGTTTGGAGAGTGACACGGATCCACAGCAAACTGTGTGTGAACATAGCCTTAATCTGAGGAATACCATATACTGTACAAAGGAGTGCAGCTAGGGGGCATTACTGGACCGTGTGTGTCCTGGGTGCCCGGCAATGCCAACAAGACACTTCACTCAGAAGGGATTCTTTTATACACGTGGCAGAGAATTGAACCTTTGTACATAGGACAGCCCAGCGATGGCTCCGACTACACATACAGCATATCAAGCCAGAAAAGATGGGGATTCTGACAACACTGCCGGGACCGCGCTGTTAGTAGACCTGCTCAGTACTGCAGCCTCAGGCTTTGGGCCCATAACGTCAAATTAGAAGATCTCAAATATTTCCTTATAGTTTTCACTAAATGTCTTTATTTATTTGTATCGGGCTCCTTTAACAACGGGCCCCGCCCTCTTTTCTCATGTAAATGTGTTAGCCTGCAGGATGGAGCGGACCGCACATATGGAAACTTTCCCCAAAGCTTGTTGTGAGTAGACTAGACAGATGGGAGGACAATTGTGGCCTCATGCCCACGGGCACGCAGGTCTCCAAGTGTGGGATCCCGCAGCGGTTTCCAGCTGTGCCCACAGCCATGAGGCCTAAAAAGACACTTTTTACCTGTCTGACTGCCTCGCGGGTCTTCTCCATTGCGGCTGGATCTTCTTTCTTCTGCACGGTTGATGCGCTCAACACACCGCCAGGCGCCAGAGGTAACTGCACTGTAATCACTATCACAAGAGGTAACTGCACTGTAGCCACTATCACAAGAGGTAACTGCACTGTAGTCACTATCACAAGGGGTAACTGCACTGTAGCCACTATCACAAGGGGTAACTGCACTGTAGCCACTATCACAAGGGGTAACTGCACTGTAGTCACTATCACAAGGGGTAACTGCACTGTAATCACTATCACAAGGGGTAACTGCACTGTAATCACTATCACAAGAGGTAACTGCACTGTAGTCATTATCACAAGAGGTAACTGCACTGTAGTCACTATCACAAGGGGTAACTGCACTGTAGTCACTATCACAAGGGGTAACTGCACTGTAGTCACTATCACAAGAGGTAACTGCACTGTAGTCACTATCACAAGGGGTAACTGCACTGTAGTCACTATCACAAGGGGTAACTGCATTGTAATCACTATCACAAGAGGTAACTGCACTGTAGTCACTATCACAAGGGGTAACTGCACTGTAGTCACTATCACTGTGTAGGGCTGATGAATATTAGATGGTGTGTATCCAGGCGTACTGGAGCTGAGCTGCCGTATCTAAGCCCACAATGCTCTAAAAGTTCCATGATGTTTCCTCTGATTGGTCTTGGTGGGGTGCGGGGACAAATGTCTCGGGGCGTCTGCCCCGGCAACTAGAGGTGTAACTTGTATCTGCTGGGACCCAACGCAACATCTGCCAGGGGCCCCAGCTCTAATGCTTCATTCACAGCACTGGGCTCCTCATGTGGGGAAGAAAGGCCCTAAGAGCCCCTCGAGACTGCGGCTCTGGGGTACAGCTGCACCCACTCTAGTTATGCCCTGCTGCCAGTGCTGCACTGATGGGGTCACTTCGGAGATGCAGTCAGGCAGCTGAAAGCTACAAACGGCCGCGAAGAGAAGAGGAGGTTTTACAGCAAGACCCCTGAGTGCTCGGCGCTGCTGCAGACCGCCGGATCATGGTGAAAGGAGCGACCTATGAGAGCCAGCCTGCCAGACGGGGAATAAAGTGGGATGCGGGCGGCAGAGCGATAACACGGGGCACGAGCAACAGGGCGATAACATGGCACAAGCAACAGGGTGATAACATGGCACAAGCAGCAGGGCGAGAATGTGGGGGTGGCAGAGAGATAACACGGAGCATGAGCAGCAGGGTGATTATGCAGTCAGCAGGGTGATTGGCGTGGGCAGGAGAGCAATAACACGGGGCACGAGCAGCAGGGCGATAACATGGCACAAGCAGCAGGGCGAGAATGCGGGGGTGGCAGAGAGATAACACGGAGCATGAGCAGCATGGTGATTATGCAGTCAGCAGGGTGATTGGCGTGGGCAGGAGAGCAATAACACAGGGCACGAGCAGCAGGGCGATAATGCGGTCAGCAGAGAGATAACACGGCGCACGAGCAGCAGGGTGATAATACAGTCAGCAGGGTGATTGGCGCGGGCAACGGGGTGATAATGCGGGCGGTAGGGTGATGGCACGGGCGGCAGAGTGATAACGTGGGGCATGAGCAGCAGGACGATGATGTGGGCAGTAAAGTGATAATGCGGGCGGCAGTGTGATTACATGGGGTGCGGGCAGCAGGGTGATGGCATGGGCGGCAGTGTGATTACATGGGGTGCGGGTGGCAGTGTGATTACATGGGGTGTGGGCAGCAGTGTGATTACGTAGGGTGCGGGCAGCAGGGTGATTACAAGGGGTGCGGGCGGCAGTGTGATAATGTGGGGCACGAGCAGCAGGACGATAATGTGGGCAGTAAAGTGATAATGCGGGCAGCAGGGTGATGGCGCGGGCGGAAGTGTGATTACATGGGGTGCGGGCAGCAGGGTGATGGCATGGGCGGCAGTGTGATTACATGGGGTGCGGGCAGCAGGGTTATGGCATGGGCGGCAGTGTGATTACATGGGGTGTGGGCAGCAGGGTGATGGCATGGGCGGCAGTGTGATTACATGGGGTGCGGGCGGCAGGGTGATGGCATGGGCAGCAGTGTGATTACATGGGGTGGGGGCGGCAGGGTGATGGCATGGGCGGCAGTGTGATTACATGGGGGTGCGGGCAGCAGGGTGATGGCATGGGCGGCAGTGTGATTACATGGGGTGCGGGCGGCAGGGTGATGGCATGGGCGGCAGTGTGATTACGTGGGGTGCGGGCAGCAGGGTGATGGCATGGGCGGCAGTGTGATTACATGGGGGTGCGGGCAGCAGGGTGATGGCATGGGCGGCAGTGTGATTACATGGGGGTGCGGGCAGCAGGGTGATGGCATGGGCGGCAGTGTGATTACATGGGGTGCGGGCGGCAGGGTGATGGCATGGGCGGCAGTGTGATTACATGGGGTGCGGGCGGCAGGGTGATTACGTGGGGTGCGGGCGGCAGGGTGATTACATGGGGTGCGGGCGGCAGTGTGATTACGTGGGGTGCGGGCAGCAGGGTGATGGCATGGGCGGCAGTGTGATTACGTGGGGTGCGGGCGGCAGGGTGATGGCATGGGCGGCAGTGTGATTACATGGGGTGCGGGCAGCAGGGTGATGGCATGGGCGGCAGTGTGATTACGTGGGGTGCGGGCGGCAGGGTGATGGCATGGGCGGCAGTGTGATTACATGGGGTGCGGGCAGCAGGGTGATGGCATGGGCGGCAGTGTGATTACGTGGGGTGCGGGCAGCAGGGTCTTTTTCTATAGAAATGCCAGTTTGAGATTTTTGTCGGAAGCATGAAGATGTGTGAAAAAAAGGTGGATTATTTAGTTTGGGGGAGGGGGATCAGATGTGTCCTGAGATCCGGAGAGTTATTTACATTACCCCGCGCCGCAGAGAGGTCACTAACATTTAATTAAAGATGGAGGCTCAGCGACAGGCAGTGTGGACGGCTCCGCGATGACTGACAGCCACCACACTCCCAAAAACTCGTGCCCCAAAATTCCAAGCTGCGAGCATCCTGGGAGTGCGAGAGACAGAACTAATAAACCCTCCGTCCTGCAGATCCTTCTGGGCCCCTCGAAGGTCGGGGGCACCCTGGTGCTTCCTCACACGGCAGAGAGAGAACAAAGGCAGAGGAGGAGGCCGCAGCACAGAAATCAAGTCTGGAATGTTCCTAGAACCGCCGCTGTCCTCCATTACTGAGCATGCGGCTGCCTGGGAGCAGATCCGGGTGCGGACCACCACCAGAAGACCCAACCACGCAGCTCAGATTGTCGCCCACGTTATGTGCGTTGCGAGACATCGAAATAACATGTCATTCTCAGGCCCATTAGGCGCTGCGATACGGGGGGGGGGGGGGGGGGGGGACTGATATTGTGCCAGTCTGTGAATACGCTGCGTATTGAGGGCTTATTCACACTGCCGTAGGCGCAACTGCGCCCGCCGCCACGGGGTATAGTTGTGCCTAAACGAGGGGAATCTCTTCTCCTTCACCAGCAGTTCAAACTCCATGCCAGAGTGACGGAAAGATAGCGGCCGCCCGGTCTTGCGTAGTTTGTACGCACGGTGGTGGAAATGAAGCCACTGAAATCCCACAGAGAGCTGCGGTTTTGTTCTGCCCCGTTATACAGCCGCCATATAATGAGGTGAGGCCACGCCCCTCTGAATCCGCCATCAGGGGGTAGTTTGGACCTCCTGGTGTTTGTGTTTTTAGCAAGTTTCTTTTGCATATTTATGCAACTACCAGCGGGACCCACTGATTGCATGCAGTGAATAGACGAGTGTCATCCATATTCACTGCCTAGTTACACTCTTCGTAAAAAAGAAGAAAACCTTCCACCGTAAGAAGACGTTGGCGGCTCCATCTCAGGCAGATCGGTAATGATGGGAGTTGTGGTGATTAGAAGGACGGCCTCCGGAGGCCCTAAAAGTGGTTCCCCCTTGGCCTATAAGAGGCTCTCGGAGGCCCCTTGTGTGCAGTGATCTCTTCTTCCGCTTGTAGAGCTTGTTGACCACTAGACGCCTCTACGACAGAGTTAACGGGGCCCCTCCATAATTGTGATGCATTTGCCCTGTTTCTATGTGTTGTCAGTGTCTTCTATGTTGCATGAATTTGATGTGTATTGCATTGCTGCAGCACTGAATGGGTTAACCAGGGGAGGACATGGTAGAGCTCCATGACAAGGCCTCAATCTACCCCGCTGTCTCCTCAGTTGTGGGCCTGCTCCTCGGATGCTGCAAAGAAATTTCTTCCCGTTACCAGAGTCTGAGAGGGGGGCGCATTATTGGTATGTGAGAAGCTGGAGGGTCGTATCGATGAATTGTCCCCCACCGGCCGTTCTGACCAGACTGTTAGGAGATGTTGGGACCAGTGGATGTGTGAGGGCACACAAGGTGACCGGGCTCAGGACGCCCCCTACAGACCACCAGTAGAGGGGAGCATCTGACCAGACTGTTAGGAGGTGTTGGGACCAATGGATGGGGGCACACAAGGTGACCGGGCTCAGGACGCCCCCTACAGACCACCAGTAGAGGGGAGCATCTGACCAGACTGTTAAGAGGTGTTGGGACCAATGGATGGGGGCACACAAGGTGACCGGGCTCAGGACGCCCCCTACAGACCACCAGTAGAGGGGAGCGTCTGACCAGACTGTTAGGAGGTGTTGGGACCAATGGATGGGGGCACACAAGGTGACCGGGCTCAGGACGCCCCTACAGACCACCAGTAGAGAGGAGCATCTGACCAGACTGTTAGGAGGTGTTGGGACCAGTGGATGGGGGCACACAAGGTGACCGGACTCAGGACGCCCCCTACAGACCACCAGTAGAGAGGAGCATCTGACCAGACTGTTAGGAGGTGTTGGGACCAGTGTATGGGGGCACACAAGGTGACCGGACTCAGGACGCCCCCTACAGACCACCAGTAGAGAGGAGCGTCTGACCAGACTGTTAGGGGGTGTTGGGACCAGTGGATGGGGACACACAAGGTGACCGGGCTCAGGACGCCCCCTACAGACCACCAGTAGAGAGGATCGTCTGACCAGACTGTTAGGAAGTGTTGGGACCAATGGATGGGGGCACACAAGGTGACCGGGCTCAGGACGCCCCCTACAGACCACCAGTAGAGAGGAGCGTCTGACCAGACTGTTAGGGGGGTGTTGGGACCAGTGGATGGAGGCACACAACGTGACCGGTCTCAGGACGCCCCCTACAGACCACCAGTAGAGAGGAGCGTCTGACCAGACTGTTAGGAGGTGTTGGGACCAGTGGATGGGGCACACACAAGGTGACCAGGCTCAGGACGCCCCTACAGACCACCAGTAGAGGGGAGCATCTGACCAGACTGTTAGGAGGTGTTGGGACCAGTGGATGTGTGAGGGCACACAAGGTGACCGAGCTCAGGACGCCCCCTACAGACCAGCAGTGGAAGGAGCGTCTGACCAGACTGTTAGGGGGTGTTGGGACCAGTGGATGGGGGCACACAAGGTGACCGGGCTCAGCACGCCCCCTACAGACCACCAGTAGAGATGAGCATCTGACCAGACAGTTAGGAGGTGTTGGAACAGTGGTTGTGGGCACACAAGGTGACCAGGCTCAGGACCCCCCTACAGACCACCAGTAGAGAGGAGCATCTGACCAGACTGTTAGGAAGTGTTGGGACCAATGGATGGGGGCACACAAGGTGACCGGGCTCAGGACGCCCCTACAGACCACCAGTAGAGGGGAGCATCTGACCAGACTGTTAGGAAGTGTTGGGACCAATGGATGGGGGCACACAAGGTGACCGGGCTCAGGACGCCCCTACAGACCACCAGTAGAGGGGAGCATCTGACCAGACTGTTAGGAGGTGTTGGGACCAGTGGATGTGTGAGGGCACACAAGGTGACCGAGCTCAGGACGCCCCCTACAGACCACCAGTGGAAGGAGCGTCTGACCAGACTGTTAGGGGGTGTTGGGACCAGTGGATGGGGGCACACAAGGTGACCGGGCTCAGGACGCCCCCTACAGACCACCAGTAGAGATGAGCATCTGACCAGACAGTTAGGAGGTGTTGGGACAATGGATGGGGGCACACAAGGTGACCAGGCTCAGGACCCCCCTACAGACCACCAGTAGAGAGGAGCATCTGACCAGACAGTTAGGAGGTGTTGGGACCAATGGATGGGGGCACACAAGGTGACCGGGCTCAGGACGCCCCCTGCAGGCCACCAGTAGAGAGGACTGTCTGACCAGACTGTTAGGGGATGTTGGGATCAGTGGATGGGGGCACACAAGGTGACCAGGCTCAGGACGCCCCCTACAGACCACCAGTAGAGAGGACCATCTGACCAGACTGTTAGGGGATTGTTGGGACCAGTGGATGGGGCACACACAAGGTGACCGGGCTCAGGACACCCCCTACAGACCAGCAGTAGAGGGGAGCGTCTGACCAGACTGTTAGGAGGTGTTGGGAGCAGTGGATGGGGGCACACAAGGTGACCGGGCTCAGGACGCCCCCTACAGACCACCAGTGGAAGGAGCGTCTGACCAGACTGTTAGGAGGTGTTGGGACCAGTGGATGGGGGCACACAAGGTGACCGGGCTGAGGACCCCCCTACAGACCACTAGTAGAGAGGAGCGTCAGATCGTCCGACAGCGCCTACTGTTTCGTTGTCTGGCATCCAGAGACACCCCTGTGTCTGTTGGAACCATTTCTTGGCACTTGGCCGAAGGACATTTGGTCTCCCGGCCCCCATTACCTGTACGGCCTCTGACACCCACCATCGCCTCTGTTTCCAGTGATGTCGTGAACAATGAAATTGGACGCTACGGAGGAGAACCGTGTTGTCTTCAGCGATGAATCAAGGTTTAGTTTGGGCCTGAAGACGGCCGTGTTCGTGGCTGGAGACCTAGGCATCAGCGTGCTGCTAGGTGTTGAATTTGCAATCCAGCCCCTTAGCAAACGATGGCCGCCATATGCTGTCTCACTGCTGCGGGCCAGCTTTGGGTTACACTCAGGGAGTGGAGGGTCATCACCCAGGAAGCCGGCAGCTAATTACAGGTCCTCCCTTCCACTGAAAGCCTGCAGTTGTGATGGGTCATAACTACAGTCTGGCAGGGCACATTGAGTCCGCCAGCAGTGTCTGAGTTATTGGAGGAGAGTGGAATCAGCGGACCATGCGGTGCAACAAGATATATACTGCGTGTAAATATGTATGTATAGCTGGTATAAATTATAAACCTTGTATGTAGTGATATCGACCATGCTGGTGTAACCTGGTATAGGACTATATACAGGGAGATGTATAACTTATACCAGCAGTACATATATAACTATATACAGGAGATCCCCAGGTTATATCAGCATGCTCCATATCACTATATACAGGGAGATGTATAACTTATACCAGCTGTACATACATAACTATATACAGGAGATCCCCAGGTTATACCAGCATGCTCCATATCACTATATACAGGAGGTGTAGAACTTATACCAGCTGTACATATATAATTATATACAGGAGATCCCCAGGTTATACCAGCATGCTCCATATCACTATATACAGGGAGATGTATAACTTATACCAGCTGTACATACATAACTATATACAGGAGATCCCCAGGTTATACCGGCATGCTCCATATCACTATATACAGGGGATGTATAACTTATACCAGCTGTACATATATAATTATATACAGGAGATCCCCAGGTTATACCAGCATGCTCCATATCACTATATACTGGAGATGTATACCTTATACCAGCTGTACATATATAACTATATACAGGAGATCCCCAGGTTATACCAGCATGCTCCATATCACTATATACTGGAGATGTATACCTTATACCAGCTGTACATATATAACTATATACAGGAGATCCCCAGGTTATACCAGCATGCTCCATATCACTATATACTGGAGATGTATACCTTATACCAGCTGTACATACAGTATATATTTATATACAGATCATACCCAGGTTATACCAGCATGCTCCATATCACTATATACAGGGGATGTATAACTTATACCAGCTGTACATATATAATTATATATAGGAGATCCCCAGGTTATACCAGCATGCTCCATATCACTATATACAGGAGGTGTAGAACTTATACCAGCTGTAATATATAATTATATACAGATCATACCCAGGTTATACCAGCATGCTCCATATCACTATATACAGAATGTATAACTTATGCCGGCTGTACATATATAATTATATACAGGAGATACCCAGGTTATACCAGCATGCTCCATATCACAATATACAGGAGATGTATAACTTATACCAGCTGTACATATATAATTATATACAGGAGATCCGCAGGTTATACCAGCATGCTCCATATCACTATATAGAGGAGATGTATAACTTATACCAGCTGTACATATATAATTATATACAGGAGATCCCCAGGTTATATCAGCATGCTCCATATCACTATATACAGGAGATATATAACTTATACCAGCTGTACATATACAATTATATACCGGAGATGCCCAGGTTATACCAACATGCTCCATATCACTATATACAGGATGTATAACTTATACTAGTTGTACATATATAATTATATACATGAGATACCCAGGTTATACCAGCATGCTCCATATCACTGTATACAGGAGATGTATAACTTATACCAGCTGTACATATATAATTATATACAGAAGATACCCAGGTTATACCAGCATGCTCCATATCACTACATACAGGAGATGTATAACGTATACCAGCTGTACATATATAATTATATACAGGAGATACCCAGGTTATACCAGCATGCTCCATATCACTATATACAGGGGGATATATAGCTTATACCAGCTGTACATATATAATTATATACAGGAGATACCCAGGTTATATCAGCATGCTCCATATCACAATATACAGGAAGATGTATAACTTATACCAGCTGTACATATATAATTATATACAGGAGATCCCCAGGTTATACCAGCAGGCTCCATATCACTATATACAGGAGATGTATAACTTATACCAGCTGTACATATATAATTATATACAGGAGATACCCAGGTTATATCAGCATGCTCCATATCACTATATACAGGGAGATGTATAACTTATACCAGCTGTACATATATAATTATATACAGGAGATCCCCAGGTTATACCAGCATGCTCCATATCACTATATACAGGAGATGTATAACTTATACCAGCTGTACATATATAATTATATACAGGCGATACCCAGGTTATACCAGTATGCTCCACATCTCTCTATATAGGGGATGTATAACTTATACCAGCTGTACATATATAATTATATACATGAGATCCCCAGGTTATACCAGCATGCTCCATATCACTATATACAGGAGATACCCAGGTTATACCAGCATGCTCCATATCACTATATACAGGGGGATATATAGCATATACCAGCTGTACATATATAATTATATACAGTATATACCCAGGTTATACCAGCATGCTCCATATCACTATATACATCTCCTGTATACAGTCATATCGGCCATGCTGGTGTAAAGCTGGTTTCACCTCTCTGTATATAGTTGCACAATTTACACACAATTAAGAAATGCATCCAAAAACTGCGTGTGGTTTTAAAAGCGCCTGCAGCTTCTTCCAACCGTCTGTGCTCTGTGATTACCGCATGCAGCTTCTTCCAACCGTCTGTGCTCTGTGATTACCGCATGCAGCTTCTTCCAACCGCCTGTGCTCTGTGATTACCGCATGCAGCTTCTTCCAACCGCCTGTGCTCTGTGATTACCGCATGCAGCTTCTTCCAACCGCCTGTGCTCTGTGATTACCGCCTGCAGCTTCTTCCAACCGCCTGTGCTCTGTGATTACCGCATGCAGCTTCTTCCAACCGCCTGTGCTCTGTGATTACCGCATGCAGCTTCTTCCAACCGTCTGTGCTCTGTGATTACTGCATGCAGCTTCTTCCAGCCGTCTGTGCTCGGTGATTACCGCATGCAGCTTTTTTATGCGATTTTTTTTTTAAATAGTGGTTTAAAAATGCAAGAAATAAGATGAAGACGTCTGTAAGCATAAACCCATGCGGGTGATGCAGTGTTTTACCGCTGTAGAGCCGCCAGTGACCGCGGCCTGTTGTACTGCGGCTGACAGTGTATCTCACGCACGTTGTCAGCGCAGTCTTCTCGCCTTTAGAACATGCTGCTTCCTTTTTTGCACTTGCGTGTTACGTAATTCCTACTCGTAAATGTGAGCGGAGCTGCAGATGGCAATGTATTAGATTGCCAGTAAACGCGCGTCCAGCACACATGTAATACGCGGTAATCATACGTTCGTGTGAGCCCGGCCTAAGGCGCTACAAACTAATTTTCACGTAGTCCAGTGAATAAGTCATGTTTGGAAATCTTATGCCAAGGGGCAGATCATGCATGTAAATTCATTTTGCAGCTGTAGGCAGCGCGGTTCAGGTACAGGTCTGGGGGCCTAAGCTAAACTTTTGCACCCAGGCTCCTGAGCCTTTAGTTATGCCCCTGTACCTCGGAGTAAGTGCCTCAATCCTGCCCCCTGCTGGTGTGATGGTCTGAGGGGCCATCGCATATGACAGTCGGTCCCCCCTAGTGGTGGTACGAGGGACAATGACAGCTCAGCGATATGTTCAGGACATCCTGCAGCCACATGTGTTCCTCTCATGGCGGCTTCCAAAAAGCAGTAGGATAATGCCTAGCCGCACACCAGGGGGGTCACAGGAGCCCCCACAACATTGTCAAACTTTGTGCCCGCTTGCCAGATTTGTCACCATTAAAACATATATGGCACCATCTGGGACACCAACTTCCACTGCCTCGAGTTTGCATCATCCAGAGGCTCAGTTACAGCAAATTTGTAGCGATATGTGGTTGATTACGGAACCTCTATACTTCCATGTCTGACCGTATCACACTTGTATCCAAGCTAGAGGTGGTACAACAGGGTACTACAGCCTCTATGCCGCCCGTATCACATCTTGTATCCAAGCTAGAGGTGATACAACAGGGTACCAGAGCCTCTATGCCGCCCGTATCACATCTTGTATCCAAGCTAGAGGCGATACAACAGGGTTCTAGAGCCTCCATGCCTGCTGTATCACATCTTGTATCCAAGCTAGAGGCGATACAACAGGGTACTACAGCCTCTATGCCGCCCGTATCACATCTTGTATTCAAGCTAGAGGTGGTACAACAGGGTACCAGAGCCTCTATGCCGCCCGTATCATATCTTGTATCCAAGCTAGAGGCGATACAACAGGGTTCTAGAGCCTGCATTCCCACCCGCATCACAGAAGGCAAAGAACTGTTTAGTAAGCACACAGAGTCCTCTTGAATGAAGCAAAAGATATGGAAGTGTGGTTGTGAAGAAGAGGAGGAGAGTGCTGATTGTGGGGATTCCCTATTGAGAGGAACAGAGGCCGCTGTCTCTAGATTTGACTTAACCTCACGAGAGGTCTGCTGTCTTCCAGGGGCACAAATCATAGATGTGTCTGATAGGCTGACAAGACTCTTCAGTCCTCCAGAACACCACCCATTCCTACTAATACATGTAGGACAAATAACACTGCAAAAAAGGACCTTGCAACTATCTGCAGAGACTTTGAAGACCTCGGAAAGCAGGTGAAGGAACTAGGAGCTCAGGTGGTCTTCTCATCCATCCTCCCAGTGGATGGCCATGGAATAAGAAGGTGGAACAGGATTCTAGAGGTGAACAACTGGCTACGTCGATGGTGCCGTCAGCAAAGATTTGGATTCCTAGACCATGGAGTGAACTACCTATATGATGGACTGCTTGCTAGAGACGGGTTGCATCTTACAGACAGGTAAGCATATATTTGGTGGGCGCCTTGCTTCACTCATTAGGAGAGCTTTAAACTAGAACATTATGGGAAGGGAAGTGAAAGCTAAAAATATACAGCTAATTAATACATCTGAGAACCTCGCTATTAGAAGTGGGAAGAAAGAACAAAGACAGACAATTCAGAAGGAAAGCAGATGAACAAGAGACCCCGATCACAAACTAACATGTTTCTACACAAATGCCCAGAGTATGGGAAACAAACAAGGGGAACTGGAGCTCCGAACACAGAAAGAGAAATATGATGTCAGGCATCACGGACACCTGGTGGGATGATACACATGATTGGATACAAGGTTTGAAGGATACAATGTATTTATAAGAAGCAGACCTAATAAAGGGGAGGAGGTGTTGTGTTGTATGTTAGGAGAACATTCATCTCCACAGAGATTCAAGCTTCAGAGCTGGGAGTTCTGTAGAAACTGTTTGGGTAAGAATACAAGGAGAGAACAACAGAAAGGACCCCATTGTTGGCATTTACTATAGGCCACCGGGACAAGCAGAAGATATGCAAGAACTCTTTCTACATTAGATGGCCAAGATCTCAGAGAAGCCCAACATAGTGATCATGGGAGATTTTACCCATCCAGACATTTGTTGGGAATCTCTCAGGTAAAAGTAATGGATCCAACAGATTCTTATCCGCTCTTGGTGACAACTTCATCTTCCAGAAGGTAGAAGAGAAAACAAGGGGATCTGCTATCTTGGCCCTAATTCTTACCAACAGGGAGGGAATGGTTGGGGAAGTAAGGGTGGCTGGGACCTTAGGAGGCAGTGATCATGATATCCTTGGATGTTGGATAACAAGGGGAGGAAGACCTGAGAAGACTCAGACCTCAAGGTTGGATTTCAGAAAGGCAGATTTTAATGAACTCAGAAAGAGGAAGAATCCAATGGCCGGATGTTCTTAAGCACAGAAATGTCCAAGAAGGTTGGGAAATATTGTGGAATGAGATTCTCAAAGCACAATCGTTACCAATCCCTAAAAGAAGGAAGAATGGGAAGCATCTAAAGAGACCCGGATGGATGAACACAGAACTTGTACACATGTTAAAGAGGAAGAAAGATATGTTTATCAAATGGGAAGAGGGGAAATATCTAAAGAAGAATATAATGGGGTCTGCAGAAACTGTAGGGCAAGGGTCAGAAAAGGTAAAGCTAATAATGAATGGAGGCTTGTAAGAGGGGCCAAAAGCAACAAAAAAGGATTTGTGGGGTCAAAAGTAAAACAAAAGTCAAACCCCTTTTGGCGCTCATTGGTGGAATCAAACTCTAGAACAAGAAAAATCTATAACTTGCGCCAACAATTCATTATACCCCACCCCTCATCCAAACCAACCTTTATGACCACATGGGAAAAGGAACTGGGAATATCCTTGTCACAGGGAGACATTAAAAAAATCCTAATCACTTCTTTTGGCCTCTCCCCATGCGTCCTATCCCAGGAATCCCACTACAAACTCTTGATAAGGTGGTATAGGACCCCGCAGTGGCTCTATGCATACAAGTTGGCACCTCACAACAAATGCTGGAGATGCAATGCTGAAGAAGGCTCCTACCTCCACATTTGGTGGTCCTGCAAGAGACTGATGCCCTTTTGGAAAGGAGTGGGCGAAGTGCTGGGGAAAATCAAACAAAACTTCACGCTAACGCCCAAAATACTGTTTCTATGGAAAACGTCTCCTGGGTTTCACCCGCAAAGAGATAAGCTGATAGCCTACCTGACAGACGCCGCTAAGGCCCTGATCCCCCTGCACTGGCGAAGCGAGGTACCCCCTTCCTTATCTCAATGGAAGGAGAAAGTAGATATGATCTACAATCTAGAGGAACTAGCAAGCTGGCAAAACAACTCCTACGATAAATTTATAAAAATTTGGTATCCCTGGTGTGACCTGAGACTCCTGGACGTTCTGCAGCAGTAAGAAGAGACTCTCCCCTCTTCTCTTCTCTCCTCCACTGCTCCTCTCGTTTCTTTCCTAACCCCTCCCCCCCATGTGTACCCCCCCTTTTTTTTCTCCCCCATTAACACTTTCTCCTGAAGAGATGATGTTTTAACTTGAAAAGTTATGGGCTTTGGCACAGCTTCCCTTTGTGCCCCGCCCACTTAGGGCTGGTAAGACCTGGCGCCAAGCCCGTTGTTTGTCGCTGTTGTGCCACACTGCAAGGACAATCTCTGTATTTACAGTAGACAGTAAAAATGAATGCGCCATCTAGCCTTGACAGAGCATAGCCGTATGTGATTTCCCCCTTCTTTTTTCTTTCTATATCACAAAAAAAAAAAAAAAGATGTTATTGGATTCTTACAGGATGAAAATGGGGAATTGGTTAAGAGTAGAGATGAGTGAACATGCTCGTTTAGAGCAATTACTCGATCGAAAAGATTCGGGGGCGCCGGGGGTTAAAGAGAGAGAGCTCCCCCCTGTTCCCCCTGCTACCCCCGCCGCCCCCCGAATCTTTTCGTCCGAGTAGGTAGTTACTCGAAAAAAGCAAGCTCGATTGAGTAATTGTCCTAAATGAGCACGTTCGTTCATCTCTAGTTAAGAATCATGTTGAGAAGGCCAAACTTTTACATTCTTATTGTGTATCTGTTTTCTCTCAGAAAGTAGATGGAACATCAACTGATCTTTCCTGAGCTATTGGGGGAATAAAAGAATGCAGGCTATCTATAAGCAGTGAGATGGTGAGGGAACACTTAGCTAACTTACATGAATTCAAGTTACAAGGTCCGGATGAATTACATCCTAGGATACTCACCATAATCTTTGAATATTCCAGGAGAACAAGAGAAGTCCCAGAAGATTGGAAAAGGGCAAATGTCCCTATCTTCAAAAAAGGGAAGAAGGTGGATCCAGGAAACTACAGGCCTGTGAGCCTGACTTCTATACCGGGAAAGATCTCTGAACACATTATTAAACAGCATGTATGCCAGTACTTGGATGAGAATGGAGTAATTAACCAGAGCCAGCATGGGTTTGTAACAAACAAGTCATGCCAGACTAATCTAATGTCCTTCTATGACAGAATCACCGACTGGGTTGATCAGGGAAATGCGGTGGATATAATATATCTTGACTTTAGTAAAGACAATCAAGATAGGGCAAAAAACTCTGCGCTCTTAGGGACAGACTTTAGAAGTTCCTCCATTCTATTATCAATCCTTTATTCTTGTGCAACGCATTTCGTCGCCTTCCACGCGACTTTATCAATAATTAAAATGTAAATACTTTTCTGTATATTAAATTTCATGATTGACCCTCAAGCGTCGGTCAGCCCGGATGGCCAGAGACATGGCTTGCTCCAAAGTTCTAGGCTCCGGGTGCGCCACCAAGAGGTCCTTGAGGCCCTCCGACAGACCGGCCAAAAACAGATCCTTCAAGGCCGCGTCATTCCACCCAGACTCCGTGCAGTGTTGACGAAATTGTGAACAA
The DNA here is from genome assembly GCA_035609135.1 of Eleutherodactylus coqui. Lineage (NCBI taxonomy): Eukaryota > Metazoa > Chordata > Amphibia > Anura > Eleutherodactylidae > Eleutherodactylus > Eleutherodactylus coqui. Next base: position 67,701 of record JAYJKI010000243.1, read on the forward strand.
TAGTCCTCAGCCACCTTCAGCCCCTGTCGCAAGGCCAGGAGTTTAGAGACTGCGAGGGCAGCACGGTCAGGTTCGTCATACAGCTGGCCCAAAGCAGAAAAAAAGGCGTCTAGTGACTGTTGGGTGGGGGAGTCAGCTGATAAGGAGAAGGCCCAATTTTGGGGTTCTCCCCTCAGGCGAGTTATCACGAAACCCACCTTCTGGTATTCTGTGCCAGAGGTGTGGGGTCGGAGGTCAAAATAAAGCTTGCAGCCTTCTCTGAACACAAAAAACTGACTTCTCTCCCCGGAAAAGAAGTCAGGAGGTGTTGCTCGGGGTTCAGAAACCGGACCAGGAGTGGCAGGGAGCTGCATCATATTAGAAGCCCCTCGCTGCTCCTGATGCTGCAGGCGAGCAGTCTGGTCCTGGACCAAGTCCGTCAGAACCTGTACCTGGTTGGCTAAAGCCGCCACAGCCTCCATAGCGGGGTTCAAGGTTGCTGGTCGGATGTAGGGATCCGACTTCCGTTCGGCCAGTGTTACTGTCAGGACGCGGGGTCCGGGAAAATGGAGGTCCCTGAAAATACCCACAACCCCTGTCCCTGCCTACTTGCCCCCCTGGGCTAAGCCCCAGGGCGACAACTGGGCGACGATCCCTACACTCACTAAGGAAGGGGAACACAGGGACTTAACTAACAGACAGACACTGGAACAAACAGCAAGGAGAGTCAGACAATCCGGGTCAGCAACAAGAGGGTACGCGGTACAAGAGGGTCAGGCAAAAGCAACGTCAGGTCAAAAGGCAGAGAGTCAGTAACAGGAGTCAGGAGTCAGAAATACGCAGTACGCTGGTGTAGCAGGAAATCCAAACTAACACTGGCACTGGTCTGCAGACACCAGCAGGTTTAAATGCTGTCAGAGATCCCGCCCCAGCAGCTGATTGGGGTGGGGAGTCTGACAGCAGCTGAGTGCACCCAGCAGCTCTGGGGAACCCGCCCCCAGCCCTGCAGGAGGTGACGAGGACCGGGGCCCCCCTGCGCCGCACAGCAGCCGCACGTGTGACAGGAACGGCGGTGCGGGCACGACGGACCCGCGAACCGCCAGTCCTTACAGGGACATTAACATTACCTATGTGTTCTCTTACCATACCAAATAAGCCATCAGTCTTCTTGCTGTATAAATTGTGGGGTAGGCCACAGCTTTATTAAACCAATTACTATATAAAACATTATTAACTTTCAGTGAAAACCCTTTTCCATGCCGTGAAACGTTCAACTTTTGATTCCGTAACAGTCCCGAGGAAGTTCGTAAGCCCTGGTCCTTTGGCTGCTAACCTTCCTCAACTTTCCTTATCCAGCATGGAAAAACTCCAGGCCACGCGGAATGCGTCGTATCGCTACTACGCATGCCGTCCCACCCCACCAACCCGCGCCAAAGCTGCCTCTACACCTTCTTGCAAACCAGATAGAAAAGTATCAAGACCAACCTTATTCAAGTGGACTCCGTCATCTCTTAATGCTCCTCTTTCCCTGTCCTCTAACTCCCAATGTCTAACCGCGATGCCGCCTAATGACTGCACAAACTTCGACATCTTTAGGTTAACTGGCTTCCTAACCCTCTCTATTGCTTCCGGATCTCTCGCTCCTCTCCAACTCCTTCTAGCCACAATGTCGGACCAAACCAAAACTACTTCTTGAAAACAGTCCCGGAACCTTAACAAGTCTTGTTTCATGATCACCAGCAAATCTCTCATTTTCATTATTCCCAGGTCGTTCCCCCCGGCATGAACGACCAAAACGACTTTTCGGGGGGTCCACCTGCTAATGTCCTTTGCAATGTGCAGCAAGCTAGACCATTGCAGCCCTCGTACTCCGTGCCAGTTCACGGCAGTCCCTGTCAAGCTCAAGTTCCGACCCGTTGGCCGTACTGCTGCCCTCTTTTCGGCCCAATATGTATGAGTGGCCAACGATCCAAACCTTCCACGGCTCTGCGGCTGGAAACAAACACAGAAAAAAAAACACAAGAAAAACCCCGAAAAGGAAATGAAAACGGAAAAACCCGTTAACCACTGACTAGAACGTCAAATGACCATCAAATCTGGCCTCACGTACGATTTGTATGCCTGGGATTTCCACCTTCCCAGACTTTTTAACCCTTCTTCGTTCATCCCACCTGCATCTGCCATCGTGGCGGCTCCTATTCTGAACGAATGGGTCCCGAACTCTGACGCATCGAGACCTACTGCCCGTAACGACGATCGTAATACCGACGAAAATTGAAAACGGGTAAGTGGGAGGCCTGAGGAATGAACCAAGAATTGACCGCCACAACCTCTGGAACCCAAGTAATGCCTTACCGTGTCCACCGGGCACCAACGTGAGCCCAGGCTGCTGATTGACAGCCACTCACCTCTACCATAAATATCCGTTTTTGACTTTCTGACCCGCATGCGTAAAAAATCGTTTGCCAATAGTACGTCGTTAAAGAGAAGGCCTCCCTCTTTATTCTTACTCGCTGGGACTAATTCACTAATCCTCAGAGCTGCAAAAAACGCCAACATAAAAGCTGCTCTGAACAGCAGAGTTTCCGAGCTACTAACGCATATTGTTTCCAAAACTTCCATCAACTGGCATAATAAATTATAAGTGATAGGACAGCGGGAATCTACCCGCCCCTTATCCTATTTCCAACCACGGAGTATTTGACGAAAAACGAAATCCTTGGTAACATCCTCCAACCTGTGAAGTTTTAATAAAAATGCAACTCCCGACATATGTTTTTTAACGACACCAAATGACATCCGTCGTGACCGTAAAACCGATAACATATCCATTGTCGCCAAACGGGCGCCATCGCCCCCCACTACGCAACCTCCTGTGAACGTCAACCACGTTGACCAAACCGTATTGTAATTTTTCCATGTCGCCATCGATACCGATGCCTCCACCAGCTTCAGCAACTCTCCCCGGCCAGACTCCATAAGAAAGGCGGGCAACGTACCCCCTCGGCCTCCGCCTGTGGGTGCCGCTCCCGGAACAAATCCATCTGCGAACGAGAGAGTGCATCAGCCGCTCCATTCATAAAACCCGGTACATGTTTTGCTCGCAAATATATGTTCCGTTGCAGACATCTTAAAACCACGTGCCTCAATAGTGCCAACACCGGCTGAGACGCCGAAGACTGTTTATTGATTGTCTGCACCACCGCCGCGTTATCCGACCAGAAACAAATCTTACGATCCTGGAGCTCCTCTCCCCATAGCTCCAAAGCCACCACTATTGGGAAAAACTCCAATAACGTAATGTTTTTGATCCATTGACTCTGTATCCACGACCCTGGCCAGGGCTCCCTGCACCACTGGTTTTTGAATATAACGCCAAAACCTACTGAACCGGCCGCATCCGCAAACAGGTTGAGGTTAGCGCCTGACCACTCCTCCTTCGGGCACAAAACCTGCCCGTTAAACGTTTCCAGAAATATTTGCCATGTATGCAAATCCACTCTGATACCGTGTGTAACCCGAATAAAATGGTGGGGCTCTCTGGCCCCCGCCGTCGCCAATGATAACCGTCTAGAAAAAAACGCGACCCATGAGGATGACTTTGCACGCAAAATTCAACAAGCCCATGAGCACCTGAAACTGTCGCAACGTAGCCTTTTTACAACGAGACACATCCGCTACCGTTTGGCGCAGCCGTGCTACTTTGTCCATAGGTAGCCTGAAGACCATTTCCTCTGTATCGATTTCTATTCCCAAGAAAACTAAACGGGTCACCGGGCCCATGGTCTTCTCTTCCGACAACGGGACCCCCACGTATTGCATCAGCCTTCTAAACGTCTCTAACAAAAAACCACAGACGCCTGATGTTTCCGTTCCGATGAACAGAAAATCGTCTAGGTAGTGTGTCACAGACGGGATGCCCGTTTCGTACCTGAGGATCCACTCCAGGAAGGAGCTGAAAAGCTCGAAGTAGTAACATGAAATGGAGCAACCCATAGGCAAGCACATGTCATAAAAGAATTGGTTATCGATCATGCAGCCCAATAGGTGAAAACATTCTGGGTGGACCGGCAATAAACGAAAGGCAGACTCAATATCGGTTTTCGCCAACTGAGCCCGCCTACCCGCGCTCCTAACTAACAGAACTGCATGATCAAAAGTGTAAGCCACTGAGGCTTGCTCCTTTGAAATGCCATCATTTACCGACTCCCCTTTTGGGAAGAATAAATGATGAATCAAACGGAACTTCCCAGTTTCCTTTTTGGGTACCAGGCCCAGTGGGGACACTCGCAAATTGGAAAACGGAGGTTCCGAAAAAGGGCCTGCCATGCGTTCCAATTCCACTTCTTTCACCAGTTTTTCCTTTACTAGTTCGCGATTGTGATTGGCTGACTTCAGATTGCGACATAACGTGGTGGCTGGTTGATCAGTAAAGGGGATGACGAAACCGACGGAAAAACCCTGCCTAAGGATTTTTGCTTCCTGCTTCCTGTGGTAAGTGTCGAGCCACGGAGGCAGGTACTTGCTTTTCACTGGTGTTCGGTGCTCCACTGGCACCGCCCACCGCTGGCACCGCCCACCACTGTTGCTGTTCTCTGCTTACGGAAGCAGCGTATCGCAGCGTGTTGCCCCCCGCAGACAGAGCATTCATGTCTGAATTTGCAAGTGGCATGAAATCTGCAGTGGCCCTCGTTGTATAGCCAACAAGAGCGGTTTGGTCGTGGCGAGGCCGCAGAGGGCTGTTGATTTCCCCCTGCCGCTCCCCCTTGAAAGGGTGTTCTTTGTGGACGCTGCGCAAGAATCAGCTGAATCCATACATCGGTCGCTTCAGACGCCCAACTTATGTGACTCGCTCTCGATACGCGATGCCGAAAATCTTCATCGTATCGCCACCATGCGGCGCCGCCATGCAATTTATATGCACTAAAAATCGTATTTAGATAAACTAGCAGCTCCGGACCTTTGCTCGGCTGATGCTGGCATATAATATATGCCAAAACCGTGTAAGCCTGCAACCAATTGCCAAACGTTTTGGCAACTTTCGGCTTCTTCTGCGCTCCGCGTTCCGATAAACGTTCTTTATCAACCATCACGTGGTCCGCCGATAGCAAGGACCAAATATCCATGTACAAACCTTTACGTATTTTCTCCAATATCTCATCCGATAAACCAACCCCCAATGGGGCAACTCCACAGAATAAGGAATCGGCGTATCTTAACCCATCCAATGGGTCCGCCTCGACAACCACATCATTATCTCCAGGTGGGCCCTCGCCCCCTGCTGACACACCGGACACTGAAAGTCCCTCATTTGAGTCCACTTTGCTCAATAGCGACTTTAACACAGCTACTAAATCACCTTTGTCCGCTACCTTCGCGGGATCCATAACATTATTCCACGCATTGGTATAATTAAACTCACCGGCTCGACCGACCTCCGGCGTTGGCAAGGGCGTGGTCCTTGCCAGTCTTCTTCTGTTGCTCCTGTCCTGTCCGGGCGAAGGCTGCTGATCTGTCATATGCGGAGCCTCTCGCGCCCTTCTTGAATGCGTCGCTCCGGGATGGCCCAGCTCCGGCCGTTCCTGCAAGCCCTCATGCCTCCTGTGGCGTATGTTATCCCCGATCGGGATGGTTGATGGCGCAGCCGCCAGCTGGTGTCGGGTCTCTTGGCGGTTATCCGGTTCCTGCGCACTACGCCTGTCGCTACTACCTGCCTCTCGCTCTCTACGCCTGACCCTACTGCTCTTGTATATCGTTCTTCCTTGCTCTCTGTCGCACTCCCGTAAGTACCTCTCTCGCCTAGCCCTTTCCCTTTGCCTACGCTTCGCCCTGGCCCTGTCGTCTACTGCTTGCGCGACTAACGGTGCTCTGAGAAGAATGACCCGATGGGATTGCGGACGTGAACACGTATCTAGGGTTCACGTAACAAAGTCTATGGGAGCTGGGTGTAGCGGGGTACACTCGAGGGGGGTGGGGGCTGGATTGCGTGCGACGCTGAACGTACTCGCGATGAATGCGGGAGGAAGCTGCCCGGGGGCGGGTGAATCGGGGAATAATCGGACCCGTCCGAAACCGATGCATAATTGGGATTAACGGCACAAGGATCGGGTGACTGTAAGGGGCTGAGCCCCGAGGGAGAGCACCTACTATCCTCAGATGTGCTAACCCCCTCTCTACTGCCCCTCTGTGCGCTGGATCCCCTGCTGCCCACGCTGCTGGAGATGCTGTAAGTGGGGCTGTACCCTTCCCCCCCTCCCATGGCAAGCCTGCGCTCCTCTCTCCTGCGACCCCTTTCAGTCTTTCTTGCAGCGCTACCCCCTCCCGCCCTATGCGATCCTGATGGCTCTGTCCTACCTGCCGCGCCGCCATCTTGAGTGAGCCGCGCGCTCCCTGTTGCCGCCTCTTCCAACTGCCGCTCCTCACCTCCTCTTGTTCCTGCCGTCCTGCGCCCTGCCGCGCGCTGCTCCGCTGCCTCGGAGCATGCTGCCGCAGCTGCCGCATGCCCGCCATGTTGCACCGTACCCCCGGCTGGAGGTGGCCGTTGGCTCCTCGTAGGGGCTTTTCCCGCCACGCGATTCGAATTTGGCGCCTTTTTTCGCACTCCGCTTCCGGCTTCCCTTGCTCCTTCGTTGGCCAGGCTGGCTCTGTGGCTGCTCTGCTGGACTCGAACTGAGTCTTGCCGGGGGGTTTCTCCGTCTTGTAGGGCGTCCTCGCTCCGTTTCGCGCTCTTGGGCCGCGCTCCCTCCATCTTCCCACTCCCGTACTTCCGGCGCCGTGGGCCTCCCGGACTCCGACACTGATCTGCAGCTGGCGAGCAGCTCCTCCAGCCATCCGGTGCCGTCCTGCCGAACCGCCCACTGTATCTGCTCACGTAAGGCTTCCATCTTTTTCGGTTCGCCTACTACTTCTGTCACTATGTTTTCGCTTTTCGCTTTCTCCCTTCTTTCCACGCTCTTCTTCCTACTTCTTTATCTTCAGCTCTTCGGATACTCTTGCCCTGTCTTCCTGGCTTCCTAATGCTTTTCTTCTTACTTGTGCTGCTTGTCTCTCTTGCTGCGTCCTCTTTCTTGTTCTTTCCTCGCTGAACTGAAATCTTCTTCTTTTCTCTCCTCCCCTTCCCCTTCCTGTTCTAGCTCCACCCCCTCTGTTAAGTTCACTATGCTTAACCCTTTCCTATACCTGTCCCTAGTCCCATGCAGTCTCATTATAGCATTTCACTGCATAATAGGAAAGGGGTTCGAGAATGATGCAATACCACAGGGCCCTGGTGGAAAAAACTGATGGTAAACTTCCCATCCGACAGCGCTAGTGGCCGAAGGCGCAGTTCCGAGGGCCAAGTATCAGGGGAGGCGCGGAGATCAGGCAGCATGTTCAGCACAGGCAGGGGAATACTCTCTAAGGCCTTTGCCAGCTTTATGGCTCCCCAGCAAGACTGCGTCACCGCTCCCCAGTCCAGGCTGAGTCGGAGGGAGCACTGTAAAAGGATGGTGAGGGAGTACGTAGCCGATCGTACCACCGTCCTCCGTGACGCCTCTGCTCCATACAACTATTGGGTGTCAAAGCTGGACACGTGGCCTGAACTCGCGCTGTATGCCCTGGAGGTGCTTGCTTGTCCTGCGGCTAGCGTCTTGTCAGAGAGGGTGTTTAGTGCGGCTGGGGGAATCATCACGGATAAGCGTACCCGCCTGTCAACCGACAGTGCCGACAGGCTAACACTCATCAAGATGAACAAAGCCTGGATTTCCCCAGACTTCTCTTCTCCACCAGCGGAGAGCAGCGGAACCTATAGATTCTTTTCGCTGCAACCGCAGATAAAAGCACTGTTCTCTGTCACCGGTAAAATGGGGCATTTAGCTTTGTCAATCTGCCTCTGACATTAGTCCTCCTGCTACTCCCCCTCCAGAAACATGTCATCGTGCTGAACGGCCAATTTTTCTGTGGCCCAAAAGGCTCTACATCCACCAATGTTTTTACAATTTTTCTAAGTTTCAAAAGTATTGAGACTGTTACATGAACCAATTTTTTCACAGGGCTGCCTCCAGGCTCTGTTACAAATTAAGCAACAGCGAGCTGTATCTTTAAAAAAATGTTTATGGGTTTCATCTGCCCTCTTGGTTGATAAATTTTTCAGAGGTACACTTGTACTCTTGGTACACTAATTTTTGGGGCCCTCGCCTACACTCTTATCCAACTAATTTTTCCGTCCTTCGCCTACGCTCATGGTACCCCAATGATTCAGAGGTAGGCCTATACTATTACTACAGAAATTTTACTGGGGTCTGCCTGTCTGCCTATACTTCTGCTACAAGAAAGTTACAGGGGTCTTCCTATATTGCTGCCACAAGGATGTTGCTGGGGTCTGCCAATACTGCTGCCACGTTAATGTTACAGGGGTGTGCCTATACTGTTACTACAGAAATGTTACTCGGCTCTGTCTATACCATTACCACAGAAATGTTAGTGGGATCTGACTATACTTCCGCCACGTTAATGTTACTGGGGTCTTCGTATACTTCTGTTACAAAAATGGTACTGGGGTCTGCCTATGCTTCTGCTACATAAATGTTACAGGGGTTTGCTTATACAGCGGCGACAGACATGTTACTGGGGTCTGCCTATACCTCTGCTACAAAAATGTTACAGGGGTCTGCCTATACTTCTGCTACACAAATATTACAGGGGTCTGCCTATACTTCTGCTAATGAAATGTTACTGGGGTCTGTCTATACTGTTACTACAGAAATGTTACAGGGGTCCGCCTATACTGTTACTACAGAAATGTTACTGGGGTCTCCCTAGACTTCTGCCACATAACTGTTACTGGGGTCAGCTTATACCTTAGCTACAGGAATATTACAGGGGTCTGTGTATATTATGGGTGCACTGAGTCTTCCCATCGCAGTGTTCTACCTATCTGGCCCGAAAAACAACCCAGACTGACTAGGGCATGGAGTGTGGGCCGCAGCCAACATGTATTTCCTCTCACGTAACCTCAGCTATCCGGGGCACTGCAGTGGGATTTCTTTCTGTACTGTCTGTGTTCCTGCTAGCCACCCATGCTGCGGGTGCACACAGACTTGCCATAGCGGAGTTGTACCTGCCTGGCACTTTTAAAAAGTTTTGTTTTACTGGGGGTAAAAAGCTTTTTATAAAAAATGTTTTTTTTTTTAAATAAAGAGCGGGAACGGGTTCCTCAGGTTGTTTTGGCCTTTTGATATATAATATGTATGGTTTTGGGTTACAGGGCGTACGGCGTTGGTTTTGGTTGTCATCTCTTTTTTTACCCTCTATGACCCCCATGACATCATATATGACCTCTGGGGTCCTTTTTTTAATACACCTTTCCCCTGTAGCTTGCGCATTCATAGGACCCCCAGTTACAGGGGCTTTGCTTTAGGACGGGGCCTTCAGTCGTACATGGGAGCCTCTGCTGGTTGTCTACATCAGTCACTTGCTGTGCGGCCCGCTGAGCGCTGACACATTTTACTCCATACGATGCAATGATTTGGGGGATTTTTCGTCTCCACTCTTTATTATTCCATGGACGGGTCTCTTTGGCGGCTTCTTTTTTGTCTGATGAGCTGTAGTTTTTTTGGTACCATTTTGGGGTACGTACAGCTTTTCTGATCACTTTTATTGTGTTTTTTTTCAGAGGCGAAATGAACAGAAAAGCATTTCCGCTCCTTTATTAAAGCTTTTTTTATAGCGTTTGCGTTGCTTCTTCGCTTTACCGTATAGCTAGTTACAGATGTGACAATACCAAACGTTGTTTTTTTTCTTTTCATAAATTTAAAACAAAGAGGTGAAAGTGCGCAAAAGACATAAATAATAATAGTAAACAGAAAAAAAACAATTTGTTATGTCCCTGTAGGGGGCTTAAACCTGTGATGCCAAGATCACTCTGATAGGGCACTGCAAGAAATACTGCAGTGTATTATCACTTATCATAGCGATCACAGGCTATGGCGGAGCAACCCATCGCGCCTCTGTAATAACATGTTGTGAATACAACATTGATTGTGGCAGGTGTTAACAGTGGGGATCAATGTTCACACTGATCCCCACTGTTGCAGTGGGAGGACAGCTGTCAGTCACCGTTTGTTCAGCATCTAAGCCTACACGGCACTGGTGTATCTTGTTTCCACCGGAAGGGATGGGTGGAGACATGCATCAGTGACAGGGAGAGCCCTGCTCACATCCCCACATGTGATTGGCTGCTTGAGGCCGGTGTATGGAGGCCGCTGTAGTCTGTGCAGCAGAGGCTCCCGGCAGGGACAAGAAGGGGAACGGGGACCACAATGCACTGAGAGCGGACATGCCAGGGCGCTATGGACTGTGGCTGGATAGTATGCGTCCGGCGGCCACAGTAAACCATCAATCCATGGCAGGCCCCCGGGGAGCAGCTGAGCACAGACACCTCCCAGCTCATGTGTTACCCTGCCACTCTTTCTTGTCCTTTTGGCGCTCCAGCGCTGGCACTTTCCGCATCTCAGTGTTCCTGTCATTGTGCACCGCTTCACAGAGCCGCCTCCTTTCCCTCACTCCGCAGCTCTGGCTTGTCCCGTTGCCTCTCCTGCGTTGCCACCTGCCCCAGCTCAGTTCTCAGTGGTGCTTCACAGGGGCAACTCCTGTCACTCACGCCGCTGCTCTTCCTTGTCCCTTCATCGCTCCTGCGCTTTCATGCTCAGCACTGCAGTGGTCCTAATTCTAACCCTGTAACCCTTACCCTCTAAACCCTAGCACTTCTAACCCTAACTCCTTTAACCCTGTAACCCTAACCCTCTAACCCTAGCACTTTTAATCCTAACCCCTCTAACCTTGTAACACTAACCCTCTAAGCCCTAGCACTTCTAATCCTAACCCCTCTAACCCTGTAACCCTAAACCTTCTAACCCTAACCCCTCAGCTCCAGCCAAATCCTAACCCTCATATTAACCGTAAATCTCCAGCCCTTAGCCTAACAGTGAAGCCATGGCAGGCCGGCCCCGTAGCCAATGAGGAGCTAGAGGGTGTTAACTGAGCATATACTGTGTGTCACTAGGTCTCCACCCATACTTCTGGTGGAGACAAGATACACCACTACCAGCCTACACTATCCATAGGGCACACGCGTACCGCCTGGTGTGGGATGTGCTTACCAGCCAGAACATACATTTATGCCTGGGGTCAGAGGGGCTAATAGCTGAAAGGAATATGGACTTACAGGCAGCTAAGAGGATGTTGCTCTGTTACACCCCCAGGCGACCCCTCCGCTACATGTCAGCCGCATAGGTTGGCAGTCCGTACGTTGTGTGAGCCACATACAAAAGCTCCAGGTTTCAGGATGCTGAGGGGACCTGACAAGCCTCATTATTGACAGCACAGTCCACTTGGCGCCATTCGCGCTGCCCCAGATCCGTCGTTTTGTTCTGCTCCTATAATACCGCGGATGTGAACAGGCGCGATGCTGCGGGCGACTTCAGCATTAGAATGATGGGATTCCTATAGGGCAGTGGTGGCGAACCTGCGGCATGCAGAGCCCTCCCTACTGGCACGCTCCGCCATCGGCCGCTCACCACTTGTGAATACCAGCAGGGGCCACGGCTTCCCTGCCGGCATTCACAAACAGCGCTGCTAGCCGTGCTGATCCCGGCACACACTGTGACTTCAGTGTGCAGCTGGGATCCTCCTCCCCCGACGTCTCCTACTACTTGGTTCCGCGAAAGTGTGTGGGGGAGGAGGCGTCTGGCAGCACACTGACGTCACAGTGTGTGGCGGGAGCATATTAACTTTTTCTTCCCCACTTCTGCCGCAATCAGCAATTCCCAGCAACCTGATTGGTTGTTTGGGTTGGCTGATTCACCTATTGCAGCAGAAGTAGGGAAGAAAAAGTTAATATGCGTGCCTGGACCATCACCGACCAGAAGAGGAGCTGAGCTTCCAGGAGGAGGAGGAGGAGGAAAGTATGTGGGTCTCGGGAGGGACGCTCTGGGGTGTCACTACTGCACTGGGGGTGGCTGTGGGGTGTCACTATTGCACTGGGGGCCATTGTGAGGTGTCACTGTTATACTGGGGGTGTGTCACTATTACCGCTGGGGCCGCTGTGGGGTGGGTGTCACTATAATCGTTGGGGCTGCTGGGGGGGGGGGGGGTCACTATTACCACTGGGGTCAATGGTGGGGGTCACTATTATCGCTGAGGCTGCTGTGGGGTGTCACTATTACCGTTGGGGTATGTTTACATGTGGCAGACATGGGCAGGGCTGTTTTATAATAGACGGGGTGCAGATTTTGACTGCTTTTTGGATGCAGAAATGCTGCTGACTTTCCCCAGTAATCCCCGCTGAGGACGTCTTGCAGTATTTCCGCATCCAAAAAGCAGTCACAATCTGCACCCCGTCTATTGTGAAGTGGCCCTGTCCTTTTTAGAATGACGGGGGTAAAATCATATGTGGTGATAAGCCCCGCCCCCTGACGGGTTGGCACTTTGCGATAAAGAAGTGGGTTTTGGGTTGCAGTTTGGGCACTCGGTCTCCAGAGGTTCGCCATCACTGTCCTATAGGGAAAGCTTTTACTGGGAAAATTCTGCAATGCAATCACCTGAAATGTCGCAGCTACGTAACAGCCATAAAAAGGTGTCAGACAGTGTGATGGCATCTGGAGTTGGGGGGTGGGATGTTACCATTCTGTGCGACCCCTTACATCGTCCTGCGGCACCAAGGAGGAGTTTCTGCATGCGGGCTGCTTGTTCTGACGTTACATACAGAGCGGCTTTATCAGAGCGCCTCCTACCTCAAGCGAACGCGGCCGCGAGGAAGCGTCTTCACGCAGTCATCAGTACTGATTGGACAATAGCAGATGAGAGGAGAGGAGGAGCAACTCTCAGCATTTCCTACTACATTATACACAGTTTTACTTTAAAGGCAGCAAATCATCAGAAAACAACCTGCTTACGTGCTGCCCAAACCGCGTGTTTAAGGACTTTTTAAACCTATTTTTTTATTTTCAATGTCACAATGTTGATCGAAATGGGGTTACCACTAGGGGCGTCGGGGTCCGGTTGGTGCGGGAGGCTCGTTCTGATGCTGTAGGGGCTTGAGCTGGCGGCTCTGGTGGTTGGTCGCGGCGGCCGGTGACGCGGGACGCGCCTATCAGGAGCGTAACTATAGAGGATGCAGGGGATGCGGTTGCTCCTGGGCCCAGGAACCTTAGGGGGCCCATAGGGCCTCTCTTCTCCATATAGGAACCCAGTACTATCAGTAAAGCATTATAGTTGGGGGCCCTGTTACAAGTTTTGCATCGGAGCCCGGGAGCTTCAAGTTACACCTCTGGCGCCTGTCCATTGGTCAGCCACGCGTGTCTCGGACCGGTGTGCGCCACCAGGGGGAAGCGGCTTTATGATTTCCCCTGGTTGTCATGTGACTTTGCCCCACCCCTCTGGCCAGGGAGTTCTGCATACCACTATACCTTCCTGGGCCGGACTCTGGTTGCCAGTGTTTGGTTTTGACTTCTCTGCCTACACCCGCTATCATTGACCTGACTTTTGTGTGTTTGACTTCGCCCTTTCATTCGACTCTGCCTCTGTTTTGCCCTCCTGTACTCCGCACGTGTCTTTCGGTTTGGCCCGTCTTGTTTTATAACTACTCTCTGGTCTGCTCACTTGTTGCTTCCAGTCAGCCACGTGGTGCTCACCTGCCGGTCTCCCCATCCCTCCTTTTTTGGGGTCCCTATCACAAGTGCAGTGCAGGGACCGCCGCCCAGTTGTCACCCTGAGGCCTAGCCCAGGGGGGGCAAGTAGGTAGGGACGAGGGAGAAGGCTGGCGTATGGATCCCCTGTCCATCTGGCTCTGCCAGTCCTAACAGAAACACTGGCCAATATTGCTGCTGGGTACCTATTTCAACCTTCCCGCTTGACCCCTGATATGGAGGCTGTGGCTGCTCTTGTCAATGAAGTACAAGTCTTGACAGGTTTGGTGCAAGACCTGTCTACCGGACTCCAGCCACAAAAGCAGGCCGCTACCAGTACTTCGGTCACAACTGCTGTAGCACCGGGGTCGGGGGTCGAACCCAAGATTTCTCTACCTGACATTTTTTCTGGTGACCGTAGGACTTTTTTCTCTTTCTGGGAAGCCTGTAGGTTGTATTTCGAATTGCGTCACCACTCGTCGGGTTCTGAATACCAGAGGGTGGGCATTGTTATTTCACGTTTGAGGGGCGACCCTCAAAACTGGGCATTCTCGCTACCTCCCAACTCGCGGTCTCACCAATCGGTAGACGGCTTTTTTATGGCTCTTGGGCAGATTTATGACGAGCCTGATAGAGCGGGGTAAGCCGTGAGTAAGTTATTGAGTCTTCGGCAGGGAAGACATCCCATGGAAGAATTCTGTTCCCAGTTTTGGCAGTTTTGTGTGGAGTCTGGATGGAATGACCGCGCTCTGAAAGATTTGTTTTTAACTGGTTTGTCTGAGTCCATAAAACATTTGTTGTTGTCGCACCCGCAACCCGAGTCGTTAGAGCAGGCCATGACGATCGTGGTAAAGGCTGACCGTCATCTTAGGGCCCGACGCAAGACGCAGACCGAACCGCCCGTGAACCGGTCTGAGAATCTGTCCATGACCTCAGCTACCAACGAAGTCGAGTCAATGGAGGTGGGCTCTATGTCCCCATGGGAGCGCAAGGAATTCTGGCTCAGGAACAGATTATGCCTTTATTGTGGAGGTCCAGGTCATCGGGTCTTCAACTGCCTCAAGAAACAGCCGCTGGAAAACTTACGCTCCTAGGCGATTTCAGGTGGGATTGCATAAGAGCTCCGGTACTTCCGGAATGTTCAAAATTGTTTGTGCCGTTCCCTATTTCTTATAAGGCTCATCCTCTCAACGGTCAGGCCTTCATTGATTCAGGGGCCGCCGCGAGCTTCATTAATTTTGAGTTCGTCAAATCTATGTCTGCATGTCTTTTACCACTGAATCCTCCAATCCGGATCTCGGGTATTGACTCCACTGCGTTATCAGTGGGATTAATCAGTACGCGGACTTCTGAACTAGTTTTTTTTGTAGGGGTGCTACATTCTGAGGTGTGTTCTTTTCTTGTGATGGAGAGCCTTTCAGTTGATTTAGTCCTTGAGTTACCCTGGCTCCGGCTTCACAATCCCCAGATTGATTGGTCCACCTCTGAACTAGGGCAATGGGGCAAGGTTGCAGTGAGCATTTGGTCTAAGTCCAGGTGCATTCCACTGAGTCTAGGGTAAGGGGGTTACCTCTATATATAGAGGATTTTTCTGACGTTTTTTCGAAACAACTTTTGGAGACATTACCTCCACACTGTGAATGGAATTGCAAGATCGATCTCATTCCCGGGAGCAAAATCCCCAAGGCGGGGGGGGGGGGGGAATATGTAATGTAACAGTCCCTGAATGCGAGGCGATGAAGAAGTATATTACGGAGAGTCTCGCCAAGGGACATATACGTCCTTCCGAATCACCCACAGGGGCAGGGTTATTTTTCGTGGGGAAGAAGGATGGTGGCCTTCGACCCTGTGTTGATTATAGGGCCTTGAACAGGATAACCATCAAGAATCAGTACTCGTTACCCCTGATTCCTGACCTCCTCAACCAGGTTGCAGGAGCCCATTGGTTTTCCAAGCTTGATCTTTGGGTGCCTATAATCTCATCCTTATCAGAGAGGGGGACGAATGAAAGACAGCGTTAAAATAATCCTTTGGGGCATTTTGAATGTCTGCTCATGCCATTCGGGTTGTGTAACGCGCCAGTTATTTTTTAAGGTTTTAGGAACACCATTTTCCATGACATCCTGGGCACGTTCATGGTTGTATATTTGGATAACATTCTGGTATTCTCTTCTAATTTGGAGAGCCATGTCAAGCATTTACGGACAGTTCTTTCCCGTCTTTGAGCTCATCATTTGTACGCTAAGTTGGAGAAATGCCTTTTCGGGGTACAGGAGATTACTTTCCTTGGATGTATTATTTCTCCATCAGCCATCTGGATGGACCCAGACAAGGTCAAGGCCATCACCGAATGGGTGGAACCTGCCACCTTAAAGGCTTTACAACGCTTTTTGGGGTTTCCCAAACTTTTATCGGAAATTTATTAAGAACTTTTTGGTGGTGGCCAAGCCCTTGACTGACCTGACCAAGAAGGGGGGTAGGGTTAATTCATGGTCGCAGGAGGCTGTGAAGGCCTTTACAATTCTCAAGAGGGCTTTTTCCACAGCACCGGTTTTGGCTCAGCCGCATCTAGAGCGCCCTTTCATCATTGAAGTGAATGCCTCTAAACATGGTGTAGGGGCAGTCCTCTTGCAGGAATCTCACGGCTTACCTGGTCTCCAACCCTGTGCGTTCTTTTCCAGGAAATTTTACCAGGCAGAACACAACTATGATATTGTTTCCAACCAGGGAGTCCAATTTGTTGCCTGGTTGTCGTTTTCCTCTGCCTTCCTCCCGGAGTCTAATTGGCAGACGAAACGTATGAACAAGGAACTGGTTCAGTACCTCAGAATGTATGTGAGTGATTGACCCAGAGACTGTCACAATTATTTAGCGTTGGCTGAATTTGCTTTCAATAACCATACACATTCGGCGTCTGGCGTGTCTCCGTTCTGTAATTTTGGTTTTAATTCCAGTTTTGTGATGTCTTTCCTCTCTTCCTCTAACAATCCTTCTGCAGACACTCAGGTTCAGGACCTGCGGGAGGTGTGGGAGAAGGTGCGGGGCAACTTGGAGCAGTCCAGGGGTGCTGTGCTCAGGAGGAGTAGAGGTACACGTACTATTTCTGAACCTTTTTCTGTGGGCCAGTTGGTATACTTGTCTTCCCAGAATTTGAAGTTAAAAATGCCTTCTTTATAGCTGGCTCCCCGATTTGTGGGCCCTTTTCCAGTCACCAGAGTGATTAATCCTATGGCGTACAAGCTGCCACTGTATAGGGTTTTCCACAAGTCGCTCCTTAAGAGGTACGTCCCTCCAGTTTCTGTAAGGGTTGGGCGAGTAGTACTTCTCGAAATCCCTCTCAAAAACCAAAGATGCGTGCCTATTATACTGGCACCCTTTGAGCAAAGACTTCACTCTGGAGATCTCCTTGTGGCTACGTCCAGTCAAAACGAGATGTTGGAGTTTCCTCCTCAGGCCCCGATACAAGCGGTACCTGTCCAGGCATCTGAGGTTGGAGAGCTCTCGGAAGAACCTTGCCGCCCTCCTCTTGAACATCTCCCACTACTCTGACTTACTACTACAGAGATCCAGTAATGGTACCTGGCTCTGCGGAAAATCCTCAAAAGACCGTCTTATCTCTGCTTCCTCCAGGGGTGACGAATTCAGTCTCCACAAACTTCTGCCCATCCGGGGGGTCTCTGCAACATTCAGAGAAAACAATATTAGACAGTGGTCGGAGAATTCCACCTCAACAACGGACACTGGTGAGGAGATGGCTTGCTCCTTTAAATAAAACCTGTCTATTCTAGACCTACTCATACCTCTATAAAAGGTGAACCGCTCATGGCCTGGGATGTGCCCGATGTGGACATCCACCAGGAGAGCTACGCTATTAAGCTAACCGTCTGTCTCCAGAGCCTCCTCTATCACGGGCTCTTGTGACCGTATTAAAGTCACCTCCAAAGACAACTTCAAATAAAACCTGTCTATTCTAGACCTGCTCTGACCCCTATAAAAGGTGAATCTCTTGTGGCCTGGGGTGTGCCGGATGTGGACATCCACCAGGCGACGCCATCAAAAGCCAACCGCCTGTCTCCTGAGCCTCCCCTATCGCGGGCTCTCGTGACTGTATTAAAGTCACCTCCAAAGACAACTTGGCGGCTGGTAAAAAGGTAGGGCTTGATCCTCATAAAGAGACTCTTCCTGTCCTTTTTTGACTGGGGACCATAGATATTTACAAGTCTCAATTCTTGTCCCTTCATGAGGACATCTAAGATCAGGCACCTTCCCATTTCTAATTAAATTACTTGTCAGCATTCAACCGCTGCGCGCCACTCCGCTATACGGCTCGGCCGCAAGGAACCAGTAGGAAGGGCCTGACCTCCACTCCCTTTTTGCTTTATGTAAGGCTGCCAAATCGGACAGCCTGGTCTCCTGCAAAAATAAAATGTCGGCTTCAACGCGGCCGAGAAAATCAAAGGCCGCAAATCTAGCCGTATCTGACTTAATGCTGGCAACGTTAATTGATGCCAGAGTCAGCGGAGTGGGTGCCGCCATCATGAGTGATTAAATTAGATGGCTTTCTTCCTCACACCCGCTTTTTCGGGGTCAGAGGAAAGCCCCTTGTTTTTTTTATTTTTGACACAGATATGTCCATAGCAAGGGTTCCTCCGACCCCATCGTCCTTGTTTCCAGGCTCCAGAGTAGCCCCTCCCTGGAAGGAACTATGTCTCCACGAGGAGGAGACTCAACGCTCCCCTGTTGACCCCTTCTTTGCCCTAGGCACCTTGCCCTTCGCTTCCCCCTCAGAGGAGGAAGAGATGTCTTGAAGGGCCCGGTACCTATTGGAGAGTCCAACTGAAGGCGAGCAGGCTTCTCCTTCCAGTACTTGACCAGGGGTGGGAGAAGATCTTGAATCCCCCCTTCGTTTTCTCCTTATGACACCTACCTTACACCTTTTCTCTAACCACCTCTTGGATTCCTCATCCACACTCTCATAGTGGGAGGAATCTGAAGAGTTGGTTTTTCCCTCCTTCCTCTGGATCCTCCTGTCCTCTTCATCCATATTGCTGTCCCTCAAGGCCTCAGCCACAACATTTGCTTCAGGAACAGGGGCCACCATTGATCCACCTGCCACGTGGGCTCCTGTCAGCTCCCTTCTCCGTTTGTCCTGACGCCTCTGCTCAGCAGGCGTCTTTTGCCGGTTCTTCCCTGGTTCCTGAGCTTCCCCCACCTCTGCTAGTCCCCTCATCCCCAGAGGCCACACCATGGCCCCCATCCGTAGGGCCTAAGACCGCATTGGCAAAGGAGCGCAGACAGCGGCTAAATGGGTGACCGAGGTCACCACACAGGTTACACCTAATCTCCGCACAGGAGGCAGCTAGATGACCCAGACCTTCACACAGAGCGCTCTTCAAGATCTTACAAGCGGCGCTCAAGTGTAAGGGTTTGCTGCACCTGTGGCAGAGCTTCAGCTGCCCCTGGTAAAAGGCCGGGATACGATCCCTGCCGAGTAAGGCTGCAGATGGTATGTGAGCCACTGAGTTTCCTGAACGCGTCAGCTTGACCATAAACGTCCAGGCCCCGGACCAGATGCCGTGCTCATCCAGTTTTTTCTTGGGCATCTCCATCACCTCACCGTATCGACCGAGCCACGTCATGATGTCAAAGTAAGAAAGTGACTCATTACGAGTCAAAACGGTCACCTTCTTGATCGCATTCTGGCGAGACACCACCTGGATGGCAAAGTCTCGCCAGCCGGGCTGGGTTTTTATCAGCTTGTAATTCCCCCAGAAGAGTTCTAGACCCTCTGGGCGAATGAAACTGATGTCAAACTTAGATGTGCTATAGGGATGGATCAGGGCAAAGATGTCAACCGCCATGAAGCCTATCTTCAGCAGAAGCTCTACTACCCTCGCCCTTGGGGGACATGCATCATTGTCCCTCCAATGAAGACGGACCACATTCCTACGAGCTACGTCCTGCCCGGGTGTCGGTAGGGACCAAATGTCCCCCCCCCCTTTGCTCTCGGAAAGCCCCTAAGCCGTGTTTCTCTGTCCAAAGAGATAGGTTCACCTCTCTTCCTCCAACTGTGATTGAACTCTCTCCCTTCCGTAGAGACCCCAGGAGGCGCTGTTGCAAGATGCTCTCTCTAGAACCTGGAGACAAGGAGGACACTGGCATAACTCCTACCAGGTGTTGTCGCCGGAGGGGTGACTGGGACCTGTAACCCCTCTTGCCTTACTACATTACTGTCCCTTGAACCTCCACCCAAACCAGCATCCACTTGTGTGGCATCACCGTTGCCAGATGTACCCGAGGTGCCTGAAGACACAGCAATAACAGAGGCACAACCAGCACCCCCAGCATCTTCTCCCCCATCACCAGCATTCTCTCTCGCATTCACTACTTTAGCTGGATCTGAACTTTGGGTCTTGGCCTTTCCAGAGGTAGATGGTAGGACCTCATCAGTTTTGTTTTTATTCTTTTTCTTGTTTTTCCCTCTTTTCTTTTTGGCCTCCGCATCACTGGAAGCCCGAGATAAGACAGTCCATTGAGGATTTTCTGCAGAGCCAGGTACCATTATTGGATCTCTGTAGTACTAAGTCAGAGTGGTGGGAGATGTTTAAGAAGAGGGCGGCAAGGTTCTTCCGAGAGCTCTCCAACCTCAGATGCCTGGACAGGTACCGCCTATACAACGGCCCGAGGAGGAAACTCCAACATCTAGTTTCGACTGGAGGTAGCCGCGAGAAGATCTCCAGAGTGAAATCTTTGTTCAAGAAGTGCCAGTACGATAGACACGCATCCTTGGTTTTTGAGAGGGATTTCGGGAAGTACCCCTCGCCCCACCCTTACAGAAGTGTAGGATGTCAGTGAATAGTAAAGTGGTCACTGGACTGATTGACAGTACGGGGTCCCTGAATCAATCCAGGTCAGGGATTCTGGAGGTCGTCAGATCCTACTACTCGCAACTCTTGGGAAAGAGGGATCTGGATTCGGAAGTGATGTCGGCTTTCCTGGCTGACACTGTCCCCGAGCCGGGATTAGACACCTCTCTTGATGTTTTGACAGAAGAGATCAGAATAGAGGAAGTTAGAGTGGCGATTGATGGGCTCCGGCTCAAAAAATCCCCGGGTCCTAATGGCTTAACATCTGAGTATTATAAGACCTTCAAGGACCTCTTAAGTCCCCTCTTGACTGAGGTATTCAATAAGTGTCTTTCCTCGGGCACTCTGCCTAGGTCAATGAGGAGGTGAGCTCTGATCCTTCTGTCAAAGGGTAAAGACTTGAGCCGTATTGAGAACTGGCGTCCCATAGCACTTCTCAATATGGAGAGGAAGGTTCTGGCAAAGGTGTTGTTTAATCGGCTGGTCAAGTTTGCACCCCGGCTCCTCTTGGGGGCCCAGCATTGCTCTGTTCTAGGCCATAGCACCTTTAGTGCTGTTCTTGGTGTCCGGGAGGCAGTGGAGCAGGGTAGGGCTGGTCACTGGAAGGGGTACTTGCTGTCCTTGGATCACGCCAAAGCATTTGATCGGGTTAATCATGAGTACCTCTGGTGGGTCCTTCTGAGATATGGCCTGCCAGTGGGGTTTGTTGATTGGCTGCGAACATTGTATGCAGGGGCTGAGACTTTCCCGCTGGTGAACGGTTGGCTTGGCCACCCATTTGGGGTGGGGTCAGGCGTCCATCAGGGCTGTCCTCTAAGTCCCCTGTTGTATGTGTTTGCGATAGATCCCTTCCTTAGGGGGGTTGATCATGGACGTATAGCAGGGGTCGGGATGGATCGGGCGGTGCCGGAGGCTACCCTAAGGGCAGTGGCATACGCCGATGATGTCACGCTCTTCGTATCCTCAAGGGAGGAGGCAAAGTTTGTGGTGTCGGAGGTGGATTGCTACTCAGAGGCATCCGGGTCTAGGGTCAACTGGGATACGTGCGAGAGTCTCTGGTTAGGAAGGGGGGATCCTGTGTTTGATCTCCCGGACACTCTTCCAGTGCCCCAGACTTCAGCAAAAGTTCTTGGCATCAAATTTGGCCAGGGAGATTACCCCATGCAAAATTGGGTAGACAGGCTGGATGGTGCCACTCAGAAGGTAAATCAGTGGAAGGGTTGGTCTTTGACCCTTCGGGAAAGAGTTAGTCTGATCAAAACATACCTGCTCCATTTATTCATCTACCTCTTGACACATTTCCAGAAGCCCCTGGCGCTCAAGGACTGCCCAAGTCGGGACGTGGAGGGAGGGTTATGTTTACTGAATTCAACCCGGGTCCTCTTGAAGTTTTGGGACTTGGCTTGGCGCTGCTTTCATGGGAGACTGTCATAAATTTGTCATAATCTGTGCACAATGGTATGTTTCACTCATCCATTGCTCCACTCCATCTGAATTTGATTGCTCCGCCTTCCTTCCACTGAATCTGCTGTGATACATTTAAATTTGTCATAATCTGTGCGCAGTGGTATGTCCCATTGCTTCATATAAATTGAATTGACTATTTGTACTATATGTATTTTCCTCATCACCTCCCCCAAATAGTTTTCTCCCCGTCTCATCTTAGTGTTGCTGGACACAGTTTGTTTTTGTAAGAGGGCAATAAAGCCCCCCCCCCATCTTGTTCATTAGCCATCTAAAGGTGGGTCAGCTGGTTGACTAGTGAAATGTAACAAGTCCCTCCCAGCTGAAGTCCTGTAGCCAGAACTTTAAAGTCAGTTCTATCCTCCATGCCTCCCCTGAGGCAGCCTCACCTGATGTGTCCAGCACTAAGTGTTTGATGCTGTTGAATGATGCAGTTATACAGCGCAGATCGACAGAGCAGGAGACAGGTAACATGCACAACTGTCCAAAGGCTGGAGGGAAATACTCTCCTCTTTGCACTGATCTCCATCACTATCCTCTTTTCAAGCCTTCACACTTTCTTCCAACGCCCGGCCCCAACACACTCCATCCACATCAGCCCCTCCCTCCTCTCCTCACCTATGTATGGCTCCCAGGCACTGTTCAACTTCCTAAGATGCCTTCAACCCCCCAATACTGCAAAGAAACCCCTCAGACACCCACACAGATCCCCTAACCATGCGCTCACCCTTGCTACCCTGCTACTCCTAGCTGCAGGGGACATATCCCCCAACCCAGGCCCACCCCGTACTGTTCTCTACCAAATTGCCCCCCCTGCCCCATTCAAATGCGCCCTATGGAACTCCCAATCTGCGTGTAACAAACTCCCAACTATCCATGACCTCTTCACCAGTAAACACTTGAACTTGCTCACCCTCACGGAAACCTGGATACAGCAGTCCGATTCTACCTCCTCCGCTGCATTGTCCGATGATGGCCTGCAGTTCTCCCACACCCCCAGATCGGATGATAGACGCGGCGGAGGAGTAGGCATCATCCTCTCCCTAAACTGTACCTTCCAGGTCATTCCCTCAGCTCCCTCGCTTACCTTCCACTCCTTTGAAGTCCACACCCTGCGACTCTTCCGCCCACTGCCTCTGCGTGTCGCAGTTATTTACCGCCCCCCAGGTCCTACCCGCCTGTTCCTAGACCACTTTGCTGCCTGGCTCCCCCACTTCCTATCCTGTGAAATCCCAACCCTCATCCTTGGTGATTTCAACATGGCTACTAACGACTATAGCTCCTCATCTGCCTCCCAGCTTTTAACACTTACCTCCTTCCTTGGCTTATCGCTAATCTCTGACTCCCCCACTCATAGAGATGGTAACACTCTCGATTTAGTCTTCCTCCGTCTCTGCTCTGCCTCTCACTTTACTAACTCCCCACTTCCACTCTCAGATCACAACCTTCTCTCTTTCTCCATCAGGCACCCTAGCATCTCTCCTGACCCTCCTATCTATCTACCTCTAGGAACCTCCAGTCCATCCGCACTAAACAGTTTGCCGAAACTATTCAATCCTCCCTATCGCCTATCTCTCACCTCCCCCGCCCTAACCTGGCAGCCGAATACTACCACACCACCCTCAGCCGTGCCCTGGATGAAGTGGCACCGCCCGTGACGCGAGCTGTCAAACGCAGACCACGGCAACCCTGGCTCACGTCCCAAATGCGCTTCATCCGCCGGTGCTCTAGGTGCGCCGAGCGGCTGTGGAGAAAGTCAAAGCTGCCGGCAAACTTCCTCCACTTCAAATTCATGCTTAAAACTTATAACCTCGCCCTTCACCATGCCAAACAAGTTTATTTCACCTCCCTTGTCTCCTCACTATCCCACAACCCCAAACAACTCTTTGAGACCTTTCACTCCCTCCTGAGCCCCAAAGAACAGGCCCCTGCGACAGACCTGACTGCCGGAGAACTAGCTGCCTATTTCAAAGAAAAAAAAAAATCGACAATATTCGAAAAGAAATCTCTGAAAGCTGCATGGTCAGCCCCGATCCCAGTTTGATCAGCACTGCACCAAGCACCTACTCATTATCTATGTTAGAACCAATGACAAACGAAAAAGTCTCCAGGATCTAGCAACCCTCTCCCCTCTCACCTCCTCCGGTCCGTCTCCCCAGCTCTCATTACTCACCTCACTACAATCTGCAACCTCTCCCTAACCTCTGGCACTTTTCCCTCCTCATTTAAACACTCCATTATATCCCCTCTGCTTAAAAAACCAACCCTGGACCCAACTGATGCTGCCAACTACCGACCCGTCTCAAACCTCCCCTTCATCTCCAAATTACTGGAACGCCTGGTCTACTCCCGCCTTACACTCTTTCTCTCTGAAAACTCGCTCCTCGACGCCCTCCAGTCTGGTTTCCGATCTCTACACTCGACCGACACTGCCCTTACAAAAGTAACAAATGACCTGATGACTGCAAAGTCGAGAGGTGACTACTCCCTACTAATCCTCCTTGACCTGTCTGCTGCATTTGACACTGTCGACCATACCCTCCTTCTCACTATGCTCCGCTCTATTGGTCTAAAGGACACTGCTCTCTCCTGCTTCTCTTCCTACCTCTCTGACCGCTCTTTCAGTGTCTCCTTTGCTGGTTCTATCTCTGCTCCACTTCCTCTCGCTGTTGGGGTACCCCAGGGCTCGGTCCTTGGTCCCCTTCTCTTCTCTATCTATACTGCCCCAATTGGACAAACCATCCACAAATTCAGCCTCCAATACCCCCTCTATGCTGACGACACCCAACTATACACCTCCTCTCGTGAGATCTCTGGACCATTCCTCCAAAATATCACCGACTGTCTGTCTGCTGTCTCCAACACTATGTCCTCCCTTTTTCTCAAACTAAACCTCTCTAAAACTGACCTCCTTGTCTTTCCACCTTCTAACCGACCTCCCCTCAACATCTCCATTCCAGTGTCTGGCACCATAATAACCCCCCGATGGCATGCCCGATGCCTTGGGGTCACACTGGACTCTGACCTCTCCTTTACCCCCCATACCCAATCTCTGGCCCAAACATGCCACATGCACCTCAGAAATATTGCTAAAATACGTCCGTTCCTCACCACGGACACGCTAAAGACGCTCGTGGTTGCCCTCATCCACTCCCGGCTCGACTACTGAAACTCGCTACTCATTGGCCTCCCCCGCACTAGACTCGCTCCGCTCCAATCCATACTAAATGCAGCAGCTAGACTCATTTTTCTATCCAGTCGTTACTCAGGCTCCTCTGCATTATGCCAGTCGCTGCATTGGCTGCCCATCCACTGCAGAACTAAATGTAAACTCCTCTACCTCACCCACAAAGCTCTGCATGGCGCTGCGCCACCTTGACAAAGGCTGTTTGTAACGGCCGAAACGTTGCGTGATTACTGAGGATGGAATAAAGAAAATAATACCTGTTTTACTGCACCTGAATGCTCCTGCTGCCTTTTTTGGATAAACTTTGGGAATTGATTGGAATATTTGGATCCGTCTCCTGATTAACGGCTGTGCAGGGAGAGCCTCCCCTTGGATAAGGGTTTGCTGTAGTGCTGCGGGTGCTTGTGTGTTTTTGCTGCGCCACCATACATCACCTCCCTCCTGTCAGTATACCACCATACATCGCCTCCCTCCTGTCAGTACACCACCATACATCACCTCCCTCCTGTCAGTACACCACCCAGCCCGCTCACTCCGATTGCCTAACACCCTCAGACTAAACACCCCTGTAATACGAACCTCACATGCTCGCCTCCAGGACTTCACCAGAGCAGCACCCATCCTCTGGAACGCTCTACCCCAAGGTATATGGACAATTCCCGAGGCACGAAATTTCAGACGTGCCTTAAAAACGCACCTCTTCAGGGAAACATACCAAATCCCCTGACCTAGTCCCTCGCCCCTCCCTATGGTGCCCCACCCTGTTTGCCTTCTAATAAATGATCTGTACATGAAATTTCCTACTGCCTGTGTTCCCCACCCCCTGCACCTCCTGTACTACCCCCAACCCATTTGTGTCTAACCCAATGTACCTCACATTGTAATTGTTGTATTGTTTGCATTTATCCATGCCTGAAAGCGCTGCGGAATAAGTTGGCGCCACACAAATAAAGATTATTATTATTATAGACTGTAAGGGGTAACTTGAAGAGCAGGCCTCTGATTGACAGGGGTTGCCCCCGTCAGGAGTGCAGCGACGTGCTGGAAAGCATGGAGCATTTCCTGCTTCAGTGCCCCTTTAATACAGAGGTATACCAACGGGTAGGGGTCTCCATAGGCTGGCGTCAGCTGGCACACCTCTCCTATGCGGAGTGGGCTTATGGAGCCTTCAGAGGTCTTGGTGGCAGGGACCGCTGCACTTTATTTCTAGTTAGCCTAGTGGTCAGGTTCCACATCTGGAGTGCACGGTGTTTAATCTCGACGGAACTGAAAGTCCTCCCCGTGGATACGGTATGTAGGAACATCCTGGGTGACCTGGTGAAGGTACGTTCTTTGGAGTATGAGAGGCTGGGCACATCTAAGGCTTCTCTCCTATGGAGAGGGCTTGTATTTCGTTAGGGACAGTCTTTTCTTAATCTTCTAAGGGCAGAGTAGGGAGAGAGAAGGGACAGGATAGGGAGAGAGGAGGGATAGGGCAGGGACAGTTTCAATGAAGGGTCAGACTGAGGGGCAGACTAAGGACAGTCTAGGGCAAATTAGGGGAAGAATAGGGAGACCTTTTTAAAAAAGAAGGGAAAGGGCATTGCCGTGTCTGTGTCCGGCTTATCACCTCCAATCCCGGTGGGGGGCTGTGAGTGCACCATAAAGCCTTTTGTTTTGATTTGGGCAAAATGGAATGAAGTAGGGCTGCAGGAGAGCCGACCTTAGGCTTTCGGCACTATACTGCTGCTGGAGTCACTGTGTATATACATTACTTATCCTGTACTGATCCTGAGTTACATCCTGTATTATACTCCAGAGCTGCACTCACTATTCTGCTGGTGGAGTCACTGTGTACATACATTACTTATCCTGTACTGCTCCTGAGTTACATCATGTATTATACTCCAGAGCTGCACTCACTATTCTGCTGGTGGAGTCACTGTGTACATACATTACTGATCCTGTACTGACCCTGAGTTACATCCTGTAGATCTTTTTATTATAAAAGTGAAAAACATAACAATAAACAGAACATAAATATCGCTCACTTGGCATAAACATAAAACAAAACCAAATCATCACTTATATTATCTGTACTTTGCCTTACTGCAGGACAAAGGAACAAAAGCAAAAGGTCCATCTGGTCCAAACAATACACACCGCACACTACACCAACCTGCACTCCAAACTACACTCACTCATCCTCACCAATACATATACACTACATACTACATATAACAATATACCCACATGTGAGAAACATCCTTAACTCACAGGATCCAGCCTGAAATCCCAAAAAAAGAAGAAAGAAAATGACTAATAACTGAAGCAATTATATAATAACAATAATGCAAATAACAAAAGTAATAAGAACCACCCAATACCTTTTTTTTTTTTTTTTTTATAATAAATTTTTTAAATGCCCACCACCTAAAAAAATAAAACCTTACATAATCCTAAACTAACCCTATATCCAGACCAAACCACCACACACCCCAAACAACCCCCTACGGTGCAGCCACGGGAGCCACGCCTGCATCCCAAGTCCGTGCTCAATGTCTATGTCCAGGACGAGCCGAGCTGCACCGCATACACACACCCTGCCCGCCGCAGCCTGAGGGCCACGCCCGCACCAACAGTCCGTGCCCAGTGTTCATTGTCCGAGACGTGTCAAGCTACGGCTGAGGCATAAATCCCCCCCCTCCCCCCAATAAACCCCCACCCAACCTATCTATAACCCCTAGCCCTATATACAAAACAAAACATATAACATATCTTATACTACACCACTACAAACCAACACTACATATTAATACCCGAAAGCCTAAGGTTCAGTTACCTGCAGCCGTACATACTTCATCTTTGACCGAAAAACAAAAACTCTACTAGTGTCACACTCAGCCCTCCACCAGGACTGGATATGATAAGCCAGGCACCGACCAAAAAGAGAAAAACTATCCCTATAGTTAATCTGTCCCTACAATGTCCCTACTCCTTCCCTAAAACTTACCCTCAGAGAAAACTGTCCCTACCTCTCCCTATTCTGTCCCTACAAAGACCCTAACAATAAGAAGACTGTCCCTAACGAAATACAAACCCTCTCCATAGGAGAGAGGCCTTAGTCGTGCCCGACCTCTCATAATCCAGAGAGCGCACCTTCACCAGGTCACCCAGGATGTTCCTATTCACCTCATCCACGGGGAGGATTTTCTCTTCCGTCGAAACTAAACACCGTGCGTTCCAAATGTGAAACCTGACCACTAGGCTGACTAAGAATAAAGTGCACCGGTCCCTGCCACCAAGGTCCCCGAATGCCCCATAGACCCATTCCGCATACGAGAGGCGTGCCAACCTGGGCCAACCAATGGAGGCTCCCACCCGTTTGTACACCTCTGTATTAAAGGGACACTGAAGCAGGAAATGCTCCATGCTTTCCAGTACGTTGCTGCACTCCTGGCGGGGGCAACCCCTATCCACCAGTGGCCTGCTCTTCAAGTTGCCCCTTACATACAGTCTCCCGTGGAAACAGCGCCAAGTCAAGTCCCAAAACTTCAAGGGGATCCTGTCAGAATTCAATAAACGTAACCCTCCCTCCAGGTCCCGACTTGGGCAGTCCTTGAGCGCCAGGGGCTTCTGGAAATGGGTCAACAGAACCCTCTTATCGAGGAGTTTCCTCGACAGAGTTCTGATCTCCCACATCCCCAGACCCCACCGACGTATCATCTTCAGAACCACGGTAGCGTAAGCCGGAAGATGCCCGTGCGGCGTGCGAAGATCCTTCACTCGCCCTCCTGTCTCCCATTCCTGGAAGAAAGGCCGAAGCCATCCCCAACAGGAGAATACCCACGGAGGAGCCCTCTCTTGCCAGAGGTTGCCTATATTGATCTTAACAAAGGTGTTTACGAGAAACACCACGGGGTTGACCATAGATAACCCCCCTAGTCTCCTCGTGCGATATGTGACATCTCTCCTAATTAGGTTCAACCTGTTCCCCCACAACATTAGGAAGAACAGGTTGTAGACCCGGGTCCAGAGAGGTTCTGGCAAAATGCATACGCTGCCCAGGTAGATGAATAAAGGGAGCAGGTATGTTTTGATCAGGTTAACCCTTTCCCGAAGGGTCAAAGACCAACCCTTCCACTGGGCCACCTTCTGAGTGGCACCATCGAGCCTGACCACCCAATTTTGCATGGGGTAATCTCCCCGGCCGAATTTGATGCCGAGAACTTTAGCCGAGTCCTGGGGCACTGGAAGGGTGTCCGGGAGACTAAATGTAGGATCTCCCCTTCCTAACCAGAGACTTTCGCACTTATCCCAGTTGATGCCGGACCCGGATGCTTCCGAGTAGCGATCCACCTCTGCCATCACGTACTCTGCCTCCCCCCTCGAGGACACAAAGACGGTGACGTCATCAGCGTACGCTGCCACCCTGAGGGCGGCTTCCGGCACCGCCCGATCCATCCCGACCCCCGCCATAGGCCCACCATCAATCATCCTAAGGAAAGGATCAATGGCAAACACGTACAGCAAGGGGCTCAGAGGACAACCCTGACGGACGCCAGACCCAACCTCAAATGGGTGGCCGACCCAACCGTTCACTAGCGGGAAAGTCTCAGCCCCCGCGTACAATGTCTTGAGCCAATTGAAAAAACCCCACTGGCAGGCCATATCTCAGAAGAACAGACCAGAGGTACTCATGATTAACCCGATCAAACGCTTTGGCCTGATCCAAGGACAGCAGGTACCCCTCCCAGTGACCAGCCCTACCCTGCTCCACTGCCTCCCGGACACCTAGAACAGCACTAAAGGTGCTACGGCCTGGAACAGAGCAATGCTGGGCGCCCGAGAGGAGCCGGGGTGCAAACTTGACCAGCCGATTAAACAGCACTTTTGCCAGAACCTTCCTGTCCGTATTGAGAAGCGCTATGGGACGCCAGTTCTCAATACGGCTCGAGTCTTTACCCTTTGACAGAAGGATCAAAGCCGACCTCCTCATTGACTTTGGGAGAATGTCCGAGGAAAGACACTCATTGAAAACCTCAGTCAAGAGGGGACTCAAGAGGTCCTTAAAGGTCTTATAGTACTCAGATGTTAAGCCATCCGGCCCTGGCGATTTTTTGAGCGCAAGCCCATCAATCGCCAGTTTAACTTCCTCTATGTTGATCTCCTCTGTCAAAACATTAAGGAAGATGTCATCCCCTGGCTCAGGAACAGCTTCAGCCAGGAAAGCCGACATCACATCTCGATCTAGATCCCTCTTCCTCAAAAGGTGCGAGTAGAAGGATCTGATGACTTCCAGAATCCCTGATCTGGACCTGTTCAGAGATCCCGTACCGTCGATCAGTCCAGTGACAACTTTACGATTCACTGACATCTTGCAGTTTCTGTAAGGGTCAGGTGAGTGGTACTTCCCGAAGTCCCTCTCAAAAACCAAAGATGCGTGCCTATTATACTGGCACCCTTTGAGCAAAGACTTCACTCTGGAGATCTCCTCGCGGCTACCTCCAGTCGAGACGAGATGTTCGAGTTTCCTCCTCAGGCCCTGATAAAGACGATACTTACTCAGGCTCCTGAGGCTAGAGAGCTGGCGGAAGAACCTCGCAGCCCTGATCTTGAACATCTCCCACCACTCTGACTTACTGCTACAAAGATCCAGTAATGGTACCTGGCTCTGCAGAAAATCCTCAAAGGACTGTCTTATCTCTGCTTCCTCCAGGAGTGATGAATTCAGCCTCCATAAGCCTCTGCCCATCCGGGGGGTCTCTGCAACATTCAGGGAAAACAAAATCAGACAGTGGTCGGAGAATTCCACCTCAACAACAGAAACTGGTGAAGAGATGGCTTCCTCCTTCAAATAAAACCTATCTATTCTAGACCTGCACTCGCCTCTATAATAGGTGAAACCCGCGTGGCCTGGGGTGTGCCGGATGTGGACATCCACCAGGCGAGCTTCGCTAGCTATGCTATTAAGCGCGACGCTATCATAAGTCAGCTTGCCTAGGGAGCCTCCCCTGTCACGGGTCCTCGTGACTGCGTTAAAGTCACCCCCAAAGATCACCTGCCGACTAGTAAAAAGGTACGGCTTGATCCTCATAAAGAGATCCTTGCGGTCCCGCTTGGTTTGGGGATCGTAGATGTTGATTAGCCGAAGCTCTAGTCCCTTCATGAGAACATCCAGGATCAGGCACCTCCCTATTTCTAACTCGATAACCCGTCGGCATTCAACCGCTGCGGTAAAAAGTACCGCCACTCCGCTATATGGCTCGGCCGCAAGAGACCAGTAAGATGGACCAGACCTCCATTCCCTCCTTGCCTTATGCACCGCTGCCAGATTTGGCAGCCTGGTTTCTTGCAAAAACAAAATGTCGGCTTCAACGCGGCCGAGAAAATCAAAGGCCGCAAATCTAGCCATATCAGATTTAATGCTGGCAACATTAATGGATGCCAGCGTCAACGGAGTGGGTGCTGCCATCATTGGTGATCGAGTTAGATGGCTTTCTTCTTCCCACCCCCCTTCTCATCAGGGTCTGAGGATGACCCCTTGCCACCTTTCTTGGACACTGAGAGGTCCATGGCAAGGGGCTCCTCAACCTCGTCCTCCTTGCCACTGGGCTCTGGGCCAGCCCTCCCCCTGGAGGTCACCAAACCCCCACAAGAGGAAGGCTCAGCACCCCCTGTAGGCCCCACGCTTGTCCTGGATACCTCTGCCTCCTCCGAGGACGAGAGAGCTTGGTACCTGTTGGAGAGCCCAACAAGAGGAGAGTTTGGATTGCCTTCCTGCACCTGGCCCGTTGCAGGGGAAGATTTCCCTTCCCTTTTTTTCATTTTCTTGGAGCCCTGCTTGCGCTTTTTCTTTTGCCACTCATCCTTGCCCTCACCCACACTTTCATAGTGGGAAGAATCTGAATAAGTGGCAGCCTCCTCCCTTTGGATCCTCCTGACCTCCTCATCCAGCTCCCTGTCCCCTGGAGCCTCAGCCACATGATTTGCGTCCGGAGCAGAGGCCAGCATTGACCCACCTGCCACCTGGGTTTCCACCAGCTCCCTGCCCCTTCCGCGCTTCTCTTGGCGCCTTAGCTTGGCTGCCCCAGCATGTTTGTTCTTCATTAGCTCCTGGGCTCCATCGCCTCTGCTGGTCCCCTCCCCTGCAGAAGCAACCTCACGGCTCTCCTCCGCTGGGGCCATGACCGCATTGGCGAAAGAGCGCGGACAGCGACTGAATGGGTGACCGAGGTCACCACACAGGTGACACCTAATCTCTGCACAAGATGCCGCAAGATGACCTACCTCGCCACACAGAGCGCACTTGATGACGTTACAGGCTGCACTCAAATGTGTGGGGTCGCCGCACTTGTGACAGAGCTTCGGCTGCCCCTGGTAGAAGGCCAAGATACGATCCCTGCCAAGGAAGGCCGCGGATGGTATGTGGGCCACCGAATTCCCTGAACGCTTAAGTTTTACCATAAACGTCCAGGCTCCGGACCAGATGCCGTGCTCGTCCCGGTTCTTATTGGGCATATCCACCACCTCTCCGTACCGACTTATCCAAGTCATGATATCGTAACAAGAGAGGGACTCGTTACGAGTCAAAACGGTCACTCTCTTGACTCCAGTCTGGCGGGTTACCACTTGTGCAGCGAAACCGCGCCAGCCGGGCTCGTCCTTCATCAGCTCATAATTCCCCCAGAAGAGCTCCAGGCCCTCCGGGCGAGCAAAGCTGATGTCGAACTCAGACGTGCCATAAGGATGGATCAGGGCATAGATGTCATTTGCCCTGAAACCCATCTTCAGCAGAAGCTCCACCACCTTACTCCTGGATGGGCACGCGTCATTGCCTCTCCACTGAAGACGAGCCACATTCCTACGGCCAATGTCCTGCCCGGTTGTCGGCAGGGACCAGACGGTCTCCCCCCTTTGTTCTCGGAAGGCACCAAGACCGTGTCTCTCCACCCAGAGAGACAAATCCACAACTCTGCCCCCTACATTCATCGAGCTCTCCCCTCTCCTCAAGGCCTCCAGGAGGCGCTGTTGCAAAACGCCGTCCCCAGAGCCCAAAGACGAGGAGGACGCATCCCCCCTCCCTCCAGCGGCGACACTGGCATAACTTCTACCAGATGTTGTCGCCGCTGGAGGGGCGACTGGATCCTGACCCACCCCCTGACTACCCTCCGAAGCCCCACCCACCTGTACACAAGATGGCATACTAACTGGGGAACCAGGGACACCTGGAGTTCCCAGGGTCCTTGCAGGAACAGGGGCAACAGGGACAGGGGCAGCAGGGGTACCAACAGCCACATCCATTACCTCAATCGCCTCTCCATTAGCTGCTGGACCAGGACCCTTATTATTTTTACCCTCTTTTTTCCCTTTTTGCCCAGAGGGCAAGTCCATGGCACCTCCAGTGGGTGGTTGGAGATGCACTTTAGCGGATTCAGTGTCTGGCCTTTTTACATTTTTCTTTACTTTAGTTGCTGTAGCTCCGCCCACCTTAGCCACTCTGGGAGTTGTAGTTCCTTCAACTTCCCTTCCAGGAACAGGAGCATATTTACCATGGGTGGGAGGATCGGTAGACCCGGCCACCACCCACTGCGCCCCCTCTGCACCTGAAAGGCGCTTTAGGGACACAGGCGGGACAGCCAGGCCACCACAGGTGGGACCTGGCGCCGGATCACGCCTCCCTCCCACTGGGACATGACCAACAGCACCAGCACCTCTGGACTGGCCGCGACCCTTTGCTTTCCCGACACTCTTTTCTACCTCCTTTATTCCTCCATTCCCACTACTGGCACAAGCGGACTTGGAGTTTTGGGCCGCATTAACCCTCTCTTCCCCAGTCCCCTGCACCGGACTCACCACAGAGCCCGGGACTAGGAGCTCAGGGTTACCACCCTGGTCTGACTTTGCAGCCAAACCAGAGTGCTTGGTGACATAAACAAACTTTTCTTGTATATATTTTTTTTCCTTTTTCCTCTTCTTCTTGCTTGAGGTGTCTGGGGGCAAATCATTCCCAAAATGGAAGGACTGCAGCCTCTCTGGGGACTCTTGCAGCTGAATCTGACGCATTATCAGCGCCCCCTCTCCACTGCTGCTGCAGCTGTCATCACTGTCCTCCAGGTCAGATTCACCCGACGTGAGGGGCAGGCTCACCTGTTCAGCTGGGATGCTGGGCCCAGTAGTCCCACCTGGCAGCGAAGATTGCTGCTCACCAGAGCACGCAGCTCGCCCATCCTGAGCACCGTCAGATTCACCCGTGCTGCTGCTTGAGTGCCTGGCAGAGCGCTCTTTAATGCCACCGCTGCTCACCAATGCCATTTTGCTAAACCTCTCATCATTTAGCAGTTTCTCTTTGAAAGGCCCACTTCTTTCCAGAATCCTTTCCCTCTCCTCCTCATAAAAGTCTATGGCGTCCTCACAGGCTTCAATCTGCCGTGATATGGCCAGTTTTCTGGTACGGGATCTGGCCCGCTCCGCATCATAGCGGGCAATGCGCAGCTCCTGCCTATATTTAGTCAGCTGCCTCCCGACATGCCCAAAGTCTTTCATGTATTTGGCAATACGGGTTGCCACATCAGTCACCGACTCGCCCTCCTTGCGATCGGCCCAACTTGCCTGCATATTTTGTTTTTCAGCATGATCCTCCACTCTCTTACTCTGGCTGCGAGTCCTCTTGGGCTCCTCCAGGGGAGTCAGGGTGACATTGCTGCCACTCTGACCAGGTGTTCTCCCCTCCTGGGGTGCAGTCCTCCCTCCCCCTGACCGAAGCCAGAGGGAGGAGGTCCGGGACTCCATGGCTGGAGCAAGCCCAGCACCTGTAACCTTGGCTGGGTAAGATTCCTCTCACTGCTGACCACACCCTGGATCCTGCAGAGCTCTCACACACCCAACCTTCTCCAGAGCTGCACTCACTATTCTGCTGGTGGAGTCACTGTGTACATACATTACTTATCCTGTACTTATCCTGAGTTACATCCTGTATTATACCCCAGAGCTGCACTCACTATTCTGCTGGTGGAGTCACTGTGTACATACATTACTTATCCTGTACTGATCCTGAGTTACATCCTGTATTATACCCCAGAGCTGCACTCACTATTCTGCTGGTGGAGTCACTGTGTACATACATTACTTATCCTGTACTGCTCCTGAGTTACATCCTGTATTATACTCCAGAGCTGCACTCACTATTCTGCTGGTGGAGTCACTGTGTACATACATTACTTATCCTGTACTGCTCCTGAGTTACATCCTGTATTATACCCCAGAGCTGCACTCACTATTCTGCTGGGGGAGTCACTGTGTACATACATTACTTATCCTGTACTGATCCTGAGTTACATCCTGTATTATACCCCAGAGCTGCACTCACTATTCTGCTGGTGGAGTCACTGTGTACATACATTACTTATCCTGTACTGCTCCTGAGTTACATCCTGTATTATACTCCAGAGCTGCACTCACTATTCTGCTGGTGGAGTCACTGTGTACATACATTACTTATCCTGTACTGCCCTGAGTTACATCCTGTATTATACTCCAGAGCTGCACTCACTATTCTGCTGGTGGAGTCACTGTGTACATACATTACTTATCCTGTACTGCTCCTGAGTTACATCCTGTATTATACCCCAGAGCTGCACTCACTATTCTGCTGGGGGAGTCACTGTGTACATACATTACTTATCCTGTACTGCTCCTGAGTTACATCCTGTATTATACTGCAGAGCTGCACTCACTATTCTGCTGGTGGAGTCACTGTGTACATACATTACTTATCCTGTACTGCTCCTGAGTTACATCCTGTAGATCTTTTTATTATAAAAGTGAAAAACATAACAATAAACAGAACATAAATATCGCTCACTTGGCATAAACATAAAACCAAAACAAATCATCACTTGTGTTATCCGTACTTTGCCTTACTGCAGGACAAAAGAAAAAGGTCCATCTGGTCCAAACAATACACACAGCACACTACACCAACCTGCACTCCAAACTACACTCACTCATCCTCACCAATACATATACGCTACATACTACATATAACAATATACACACATGTGAGAAAACATCCCTAACTCACAGGATCCAGCCTGAAATCCCAAAAAAGAAGAAAGAAAACGACTAATAACCGAAGCAATTATATAATAATAATGCAAACAACAACAAAAGTAACAATAATAAGAACAACCCAATACCTTTTTTTTTTTATTTTTAATGCCCACCACCTGAAGAATAAAACCTTACATAATCCTAAACTAACCCTATATCCAGACCAAACCACCACACACCCCAAACAACCCCCTACGGTGCAGCCACGGGAGCCACGCCTGCATCCCAAGTCCGTGCTCAATGTCTATGTCCAGGACGAGCCGAGCTGCACCGCATACACACACCCTGCCCGCCGCAGCCTGAGGGCCACGCCCGCACCAACAGTCCGTGCCCAGTGTTCATTGTCCGGGACGTGTCAAGCTACGGCTGAGGCATAAATCCCCCCCCCCTCCCCCCAATAAACCCCCACCCAACCTATCTAGAACCCCTAGCCCTATATACAAAACAAAACATAACATATAACATCTCTTATACTACACAACTACAAACCAACACTACACATTAATACCCGAAAGCCTAAGGTTCAGTTACCTGCAGCCGTACATACTTTATCTTTGACCGAAAAACAAAAACTCTACTAGTGTCACACTCAGCCCTCCACCAGGACTGGATATGATAAGCCAGGCACCGACCAAATAGAAAACTATCCCTATAGTTAATCTGTCCCTACAATGTCCCTACTCCTTCCCTAAAACTTACCCTCAGAGAAAACTGTCCCTACCTCTCCCTATTCTGTCCCTACAAAGACCCTAACAATAAGAAGACTGTCCCTAACGAAATACAAACCCTCTCCATAGGAGAGAGGCCTTAGTCGTGCCCGACCTCTCATGATCCAGAGAGCGCACCTTCACCAGGTCACCCAGGATGTTCCTATTCACCTCATCCACGGGGAGGATTTTCTCTTCCGTCGAAACTAAACACCGTGCATTCCAAATGTGAAACCTGACCACTAGGCTGACTAAGAATAAAGTGCACCGGTCCCTGCCACCAAGGTCCCCGAATGCCCCATAGACCCATTCCGCATACGAGAGGCGTGCCAACCTGGGCCAACCAATGGAGGCTCCCACCCGTTTGTACACCTCTGTATTAAAGGGACACTGAAGCAGGAAATGCTCCATGCTTTCCAGTACGTTGCTGCACTCCTGGCGGGGGCAACCCCTATCCACCAGTGGCCTGCTCTTCAAGTTGCCCCTTACATACAGTCTCCCGTGGAAACAGCGCCAAGTCAAGTCCCAAAACTTCAAGGGGATCCTGTCAGAATTCAATAAATGTAACCCTCCCTCCAGGTCCCGACTTGGGCAGTCCTTGAGCGCCAGGGGCTTCTGGAAATGGGTCAACAGAACCCTCTTATCGAGGAGTTTCCTCGACAGAGTTCTGATCTCCCACATCCCCAGACCCCACCGACGTATCATCTTCAGAACCACAGTAGCGTAAGCCGGAAGATGCCCGTGCGGCGTGCGAAGATCCTTCACTCGCCCTCCTGTCTCCCATTCCTGGAGGAAAGGCCGAAGCCATCCCCAACAGGAGAATACCCACGGAGGAGCCCTCTCTTGCCAGAGGTTGCCTATATTGATCTTAACAAAGGTGTTTACGAGAAACACCACGGGGTTGACCATAGATAACCCCCCTAATCTCCTCGTGCGGTATGTGACATCTCTCCTAATTAGGTTCAACCTGTTCCCCCACAACATTAGGAAGAACAGGTTGTAGACCCGGGTCCAGAGAGGCTCTGGCAAAATGCATACGCTGCCCAGGTAGATGAATAAAGGGAGCAGGTATGTTTTGATCAGGTTAACCCTTTCCCGAAGGGTCAAAGACCAACCCTTCCACTGGGCCACCTTCTGAGTGGCACCATCGAGCCTGACCACCCAATTTTGCATGGGGTAATCTCCCCGGCCGAATTTGATGCCGAGAACTTTAGCCGAGTCCTGGGGCACTGGAAGGGTGTCCGGGAGACTAAATGTAGGATCTCCCCTTCCTAACCAGAGACTTTCGCACTTATCCCAGTTGATGCCGGACCCGGATGCTTCCGAGTAGCGATCCACCTCTGCCATCACGTACTCTGCCTCCCCCCTCGAGGACACAAAGACGGTGACGTCATCAGCGTACGCTGCCACCCTGAGGGCGGCTTCCGGCACCGCCCGATCCATCCCGACCCCCGCCATAGGCCCACCATCAATCATCCTAAGGAAAGGATCAATGGCAAACACGTACAGCAAGGGGCTCAGAGGACAACCCTGACGGACGCCAGACCCAACCTCAAATGGGTGGCCGACCCAACCGTTCACTAGCGGGAAAGTCTCAGCCCCCGCGTACAATATCCTGAGCCAATTGACAAACCCCACTGGCAGGCCATATCTCAGAAGAACAGACCAGAGGTACTCGTGATTAACCCGATCAAACGCTTTGGCCTGATCCAAGGACAGCAGGTACCCCTCCCAGTGACCAGCCCTACCCTGCTCCACTGCCTCCCGGACACCTAGAACAGCACTAAAGGTGCTACGGCCTGGAACAGAGCAATGCTGGGCGCCCGAGAGGAGCCGGGGTGCAAACTTGACCAGCCGATTAAACAGCACTTTTGCCAGAACCTTCCTGTCCGTATTGAGAAGCGCTATGGGACGCCAGTTCTCAATACGGCTCGAGTCTTTACCCTTTGACAGAAGGATCAAAGCCGACCTCCTCATTGACTTTGGGAGAGTGTCCGAGGAAAGACACTCCTTGAAAACCTCAGTCAAGACGGGACTCAAGAGGTCCTTAAAGGTCTTATAGTACTCAGATGTTAAGCCATCCGGTCCTGGCGATTTTTTGAGCGCAAGCCCATCAATCGCCAGTTTAACTTCCTCTATGTTGATCTCCTCTGTCAAAACATTAAGGGAGAGGTCATCCCCTGGCTCAGGAACAGCTTCAGCCAGGAAAGCCGACATCACATCTCGATCTAGATCCCTCTTCCCCAAAAGGTGCGAGTAGAAGGATCTGATGACTTCCAGAATCCCTGATCTGGACCTGTTCAGAGATCCCGTACCATCGATCAGTCCAGTGACAACTTTACGATTCACTGACATCTTGCAGTTTCTGTAAGGGTCAGGTGAGTGGTACTTCCCGAAGTCCCTCTCAAAAACCAAAGATGCGTGCCTATTATACTGGCACCCTTTGAGCAAAGACTTCACTCTGGAGATCTCCTCGCGGCTACCTCCAGTCGAGATGAGATGTTCGAGTTTCCTCCTCAGGCCCTGATAAAGACGGTACTTACTCAGGCTCCTGAGGCTAGAGAGCTGGCGGAAGAACCTCGCAGCCCTGATCTTGAACATCTCCCACCACTCTGACTTACTGCTACAAAGATCCAGTAATGGTACCTGGCTCTGCAGAAAATCCTCAAAGGACTGTCTTATCTCTGCTTCCTCCAGGAGTGATGAATTCAGCCTCCATAAGCCTCTACCCATCCGGGGGGTCTCTGCAACATTCAGGGAAAACAAAATCAGACAGTGGTCGGAGAATTCCACCTCAACAACAGAAACTGGTGAAGAGATGGCTTCCTCCTTCAAATAAAACCTATCTATTCTAGACCTGCACTCGCCTCTATAATAGGTGAAACCCGTGTGGCCTGGGGTGTGCCGGATGTGGACATCCACCAGGCGAGCTTCGCTAGCTATGCTATTAAGCGCGACGCTATCATAAGTCAGCTTGCCTAGGGAGCCTCCCCTGTCACGGGTCCTCGTGACTGCGTTAAAGTCACCCCCAAAGATCACCTGCCGACTGGTAAAAAGGTACGGCTTGATCCTCATAAAGAGATCTTTGCGGTCCCGCTTGGTTTGGGGACCGTAGATGTTGATTAGCCGAAGCTCTTGTCCCTTCATGAGAACATCCAGGATCAGGCACCTCCCTATTTCTAACTCGATAACCCGTCGGCATTCAACCGCTGCGGTAAAAAGTACCGCCACTCCGCTATATGGCTCGGCCGCAAGAGACCAGTAAGATGGACCAGACCTCCATTCCCTCCTTGCCTTATGCACAGCTGCCAAATTTGGCAGCCTGGTCTCTTGCAAAAACAAAATGTCAGCTTCAACGCGGCCGAGAAAATCAAAGGCCGCAAATCTAGCCATATCAGATTTAATGCTGGCCACATTAATGGATGCCAGCGTCAACGGAGTGGGTGCCGCCATCATTGGTGATTGAGTTAGATGGCTTTCTTCTTCCCACCCCCCTTCTCATCCGGGTCTGAGGATGACCCCTTGCCACGTTTCTTGGACACTGAAAGGTCCATGGCAAGGGGCTCCTCGACCTCGTCCTCCTTGTCACTGGGCTCTGGGCCAGCCCTCCCCCTGGAGGTCACCAAACCCCCATAAGAGGAAGGCTCAGCACCCCCTGTAGGCCCCACGCTTGTCCTAGGCATCTCTTCCTCCGAGGACGAGAGAGCTTGGTACCTGTTGGAGAGCCCAACAAGAGGAGAGTTTGGATTGCCTTCCTGCACCTGGCCCGTTGCAGGGGAAGATTTCCCTTCCCTTTTTTTCATTTTCTTGGAGCCCTGCTTGCGCTTTTTCTTTTGCCACTCATCCTTGCCCTCACCCACACTTTCATAGTGGGAAGAATCTGAATAAGTGGCATCCTCTTCCCTTTGGATCCTCCTGACCTCCTCATCCAGCTCCCTGTCCCCTGGAGCCTCAGCCACATGATTTGCGTCCGGAGCAGGGGCCAGCATTGACCCACCTGCCACCTGGGTTTCCACCAGCTCCCTGCCCCTTCCGCGCTTCTCTTGGCGCCTTAGCTTGGCTGCCCCAGCATGTTTGTTCTTCCTTGGCTCCTGGGCTCCATCGCCTCTGCTGGTCCCCTCCCCTGCAGAAGCAGCCTCACGGCTCTCCTCCGCTGGGGCCCTGACCGCATTGGCAAAAGAGCGTGGACAGCGACTGAATGGGTGACCGAGGTCACCACACAGGTGACACCTAATCTCTGTACAAGATGCCGCAAGATGACCTACCTCGCCACACAGAGCGCACTTGATGACGTTACAGGCTGCACTCAAATGTGTGGGGTCGCCGCACTTGTGACAGAGCTTCGGCTGCCCCTGGTAGAAGGCCAAGATACGATCCCTGCCAAGGAAAGCCGCGGATGGTATGTGGGCCACCGAATTCCCTGAACGCTTAAGTTTCACCATAAACGTCCAGGCTCCGGACCAGATGCCGTGCTCGTCCCGGTTCTTATTGGGCATATCCACCACCTCTCCATACCGACTTATCCAAGTCATGATATCATAACAAGAGAGGGACTCGTTACGAGTCAAAACGGTCACTCTCTTGACTCCAGTCTGGCGGGTTACCACTTGTGCAGCGAAACCGCGCCAGCCGGGCTCGTCCTTCATCAGCTCATAATTCCCCCAGAAGAGCTCCAGGCCCTCCGGGCGAGCAAAGCTGATGTCGAACTCAGACGTGCCGTAAGGATGGATCAGGGCATAGATGTCATTTGCCCTGAAACCCATCTTCAGCAGAAGCTCCACCACCTTACTCCTGGATGGGCACGCGTCATTGCCTCTCCACTGAAGACGAGCCACATTCCTACGGCCAATGTCCTGCCCGGTTGTCGGCAGGGACCAGACAGTCTCCCCCCTTTGTTCTCGGAAGGCACCAAGACCATGTCTCTCCACCCAGAGAGACAAATCCACAACTCTGCCCCCTACATTCATCGAGCTCTCCCCCCTCCTCAAGGCCTCCAGGAGGCGCTGTTGCAAAACGCCGTCCCCAGAGCCCAAAGACGAGGAGGACGCATCCCCCCTCCCTCCAGCGGCGACACTGGCATAACTTCTACCAGATGTTGTCGCCGCTGGAGGGGCGACTGGATCCTGACCCACCCCCTGACTACCCTCCAAAGCCCCACCCTCCCGTACAAAAGGTGGCATACCAGCCGGGGAATCGGGGACACCTGTTCCTGCAGGAACAGGGGCAGCAGGAACAGGGGCAGCAGGGGTACCAACAGCCGCATCCATTACCGCACTCACTTCTCCATTAGCTGCTGGACCAGGACCCATGTAATCTTTACTCTTAATTTTCTCTTTATGCCCTGAGGGCAAGTCCATGGCACCTTTGGTGGGTGGCTGAAGATGTACTTCAACATTTCTTTTGACATTGGTGGCTGTAGCTCCGCCCACCTTAGCCACTCTTGGATTTGC
Source organism: Eleutherodactylus coqui (assembly GCA_035609135.1). Lineage (NCBI taxonomy): Eukaryota > Metazoa > Chordata > Amphibia > Anura > Eleutherodactylidae > Eleutherodactylus > Eleutherodactylus coqui. The sequence continues at coordinate 110,109 of JAYJKI010000243.1, forward strand.
AGTTCCCCCAGCTTTCCTTCCAGCAGCAGAAGGATGTTTACCATGTGTGGGAGGATCGGCAGACCCAGCCACCACCCCCTGCGCCCCCTCTGCACCGGAAAGGCGCTTTAGGGACACAGGGGGGACAGCTAAGCTACCACCGGTGGGACCTGGCGCCGGATCACGCCCCCCTCCCACTGGGACGTGACCAACAGCGCCAGCACCTCTGGACTGGCCGCGACTCTTCGCTTTCCGAATGCTCTTCTCCACCTCCTTTACTCCTCCATTCCCACTACTAGCACAAGTGGGCTTGGAGTTTTGGGCCGCATTAACCCTCTCTTCCCCAGTCCCCTGCACCGGACCCACCATAGAGCCCGGGACTAGGAGCTCAGGGTTACCACCCTGGTCTGACTTTTCAGCCAAACCAGAGTGCTTGGTGACATAAACGAACTTTTCTTGAATATACGTTTTTTCCTTTTTCCTCCTCTTTTTGCTTGAGGTTTCTGGGGGCAAATCCTTTCCAAAGTAGCAGGATTGTAGCCTCTCTGGGGACTCCTGCAGCTGTATCTGCCGCATTATCAGCGCCCCCTCTCCACTGCTGCTGCAGCTGTCGTCGGTGTCCTCCTGGTCAGATTCGCCTGATGTGGAGGGCAGGCTGACCTGTTCAGCTGGGATGCTGGGCCCTGTAGTCCCACCTGGCAGCGACGATTGCTGCTCACCAGAGCACCCAGCTCGCCCATCCTCAGCACTGTCTGATTCGCCTGTGCTGCTGCTTGAGTACCTGGCAGAGCGCTCTTTAATAGCAGCGCTGCTCACCGACGCCATTTTGCTAAACCTTTCGTCGTTTAACAGTTTTTCTTTGAAAGGCCCGCTTCTTTGCAGAATCCTTTCCCTCTCCTCTGCATAAAACTCAATGGCCTCCTCACAGGCTTCAATCTGCCGCGATATGGCTAACTTCCTGGTGCGGGATCTGGCCCGCTCCGCATCATAGCGGGCAACGTGCAGCTCCTGCTTATATTTATTCAGCTGCCTCCCGACATGCCCAAAGTCCTTCATATACTTGGCAATACGGGTTGCCACATCCGTTACAGACTCGCCCTCCCTGCGATCAGCCCAACTTGCCTGCACACGTTGTTTTGCCGCATGGTCCTCCACTCTCTTCCTCTGGCTGCGGGTCCTCTTGGGCTCCTCCAGGGGAGTCAGGGTGACATTGCTGCCACTCCGACCAGGTGTTCTCCCCTCCTGGGGTGCAGTCCTCCCTCCCCCCGACCGAGGCCAGAGGGAGGAGGTCTGGGACTCCATGGCTGGAGCAAGCCCAGCACCTGTAGACTTTTCTGGGTAAGATTCCTCTCAGTGGTGACCACACCCTGGATCCTGCAGAGCTCTCAGACACACAACCTTCCTCCAGAGCTGCACTCACTATTCTGCTGGTGGAGTCACTGTGTACATACATTACTTATCCTGTACTGCTCCTGAGTTACATCCTGTATTATACCCCAGAGCTGCACTCACTATTCTGCTGGGGGAGTCACTGTGTACATACATTACTTATCCTGTACTGATCCTGAGTTACATCCTGTATTATACTCCAGAGCTGCACTCACTATTCTGCAGCCTCAGAGCTATCTTCACTGAGCTTGCTGTTGTGTGTTGCAGGGCGGAGGGTTTGCTACAATGTGTTACAGTGGGAAGCAGTCAGTAGTACTTGCAGGGTTCTGGAGTCTGATGATATCGCGGCAGGTCTGTTTTGGCTGTGACTCTAGGAGTAGCATCAGCGTGGCGGGGGCAGGGCGGTATCAGGGCGAGGTACCACAGAGGAGGCAGAGCTTTCACTTCATAAATAATGCCGGATGCGCGTGAACGCGGCTCATACGTAGCGGTGGCGGCTGCAGCTCCACATACGAGGCGACGCTCTGCGGATCAGCAGTGCCCAGGTGCCGGGCTCCCAATCAGAACACTGCTGCTATTGTTCTGCAACGCTCCTCCGCTGCAGGCGACAGCTGCTCACAAGTCTGCCATCTGTATGTTCAGGCAGCGCGGCGGGGGAGGGGCACATAAGTCCGCCACACTTGATGTAACGACAATGGACAGGTTTCAGCAGGTGTCGCCTCATTAGGGCCCCCTAATAAAATCTTTTCCCATTGAGATTCCAGCAGTGACGTCACTCGGCGCGATCACCAGGCCACTAATGCAATCAGCAGACTAATCACCTGCATTACAGATGAGGCAGCTGGCGCAATACTGGGTAGCGGACCGCCAGCGCAAGACCCAAATCACTGCGTACACAAGGGGCCCAATATAAATACTAGGAAAATTGTATACTTATGTATAATAAATGTGTATGTGTGTATATATACTATACAGTATCCCTGCTCCTCCCTTTATATATGTATATATACACTACACAGTACCCCTTCTCCTCTCCTGTGTGTATATATATATACCACACAGCACCACTTCTCCTTTTATATATATATATATACATACACGCACTTCGCAGTACCCCTTCACCTTTCCTGTATCAAAGTGCTAACAACTACTTGTCTGTGAGTGAGTGCTTCACAAGCTCCGCCCCTGATCACATGACGGCGACGTCATCACAGGGTCTCAGATGATAACTATGCAGAGCCTGACAGCAGCCGTGTGCTTACAGGATCTCTTATGTTGTCACCGTCATGTGATCAGTCACCTGGGCTTTGACCTTCGCCCCTGATCACATGACGGTGATGTCATCACAGGTCCTTCACTTTACTAAAAACCTTGAGCTGTGTGTATGCAGGACTCTGCTGTCCTAAGCTGTGTGTGTGACACTCGAGTGTAGCAGAGCTCTGTGTGACGTGCATGTAGCAGAGCTATGTGTGTGATGTGCATGTAGTAGAGCTGTGTCTGTTGCGTGCATATAGCTGAGCTGTGTTTGTGACGTGTATGTAGCAGAGCTGTGTGTGCGACATGCATGTATCAGAGCTGTGTGTGTGACTTGCATGTAGCAGAGATGTGTTTGTGTGTAACACGCATATAGCAGAGTTCTGTGTGTGTGACGTGCTTGTAGCAGAGCTGTGTGGGTGTGATGTGCATGCAGCACAGCTGTGTGTGTGATGTGCATGCAGCAAAGCTGTGTGTGTGACGTGCATGTAGCAGAGCTGTGTGTGTGTAACATGTATGTAGTAGAGCTGTGTGTGTGACGTGGATGTAGCAGAGCTGTGTGTGATGTGCATGTGGCAGAGCAGTGTCTGTTATGTGCATATAGCTGAGCTGTGTGTGTGACATGCATGTAGCAGAGTTCTGTGTGTGTGACGTGCCTGTAGCAGACCTGTATGTGTGTGACGTGCTTGTACCAGAGCTGTGTGGGTGTGATGTGCATGCAGCAGAGCTGTGTGTGTGACGTGCATGTAGCAGAGCTGTGTGTGTAACATGTATGTAGTCGAGCTGTGTGTGTGACGGGGATGTAGCAGAGCTGTGTGTGATGTGCATGTAGAAGAGTTGCGTGTGTGATGTGCATGCAGCAGGGCTGTGTGTGTAACATGCACATAGCAGAGCTGTGTTTGTGTGTTATGTGCATTTAGCAGAGCTGTGAGTATGACAGGCATGTAACATAGCTGTGTGTGTGACATGCATGTAGTAGAGCTGAGTGTGTGGTATGTGTATGTAATAGAGCTGTGTTTGTGTGTGACGTGCATGTAGCAGAGCTGTGTGTGTTATGTCCATGTAGCAGAGCTGTGTGTGTTATGTGTATGTAGCAGAGCTGTGTTTGTGTGTGACATGCATGTAGCAGAGCTGTGTGTGTTATTTCCATGTAGCAGAGCTGTGTTTTTGTGTGCTGTGCATGTAGCAGAGCTATCTATTATCTATCAAACACCCTATAGACGCAATGACAGTGATATTATCACAAGTCCTAAGCCAACAGCTGTGTGCTTACAACTCCAACCCCTTTTACTATACTACATGAGTAAGTAGCAATGAATACTGGCGTAATTAAAAGTAAAAAACTCCCCTCAATGCTGAGCTGCTGAAAGCTGTGCTGTGATTGGTCATTATGGACAACACAGATTTTCTTTTCATCAGAGTGTGGTCCGGGTTTCATTTTCGTGGCTTACTTTGTATATTCCAGGACTGATATTCATAAAATCACCTTTTATATATATATACACACACAGGAGAGGAGTAGGGTATACTGTGTAGCTTATACATATACAGGAGTGGAGGAGGGATACTGTGTAGTGTGTGTGTGTATATATATATTGTAGGCAGTTAAAGGGTGAAGTTGTGGATGGAGTGTATCTCCCTCCTAGGCTCTTAGTCTGGACAGGGTGGCAGTCCAGTCCAGCTCTCAGGAAACTTCACCCTGGCTCTCAGAAAGCGCAGCTGTGGGCACTTGTCCCGTTAAGGGAGCATAAAAGACTGCAGCTCCAGGAAGTCATCACCTGACCAGCTGAGGAGAGGAACATCCTGTAGCCTAAACCTGAGCACCCTGCCTGGGGCACCTTTGCTTTGATTTGGACTGTTTTCTGTTTTGTTTCTTTGAATAAACTGAGGCAAGTTCATCCCTGTTGACTCCCGAAGTTTCTGTGCCGCCCCACCGCCTGGAGGACTATTACAATTAGTGTTTGGATGCAGGCAGCAATCCCAAACTCCTAAGGGCAACGGCACAGCACGTGCTGAATGTCCTGTCTGCAGACTGCAAGTGCAATGCAAGCGCCAACCCCGGCTATGGAGTAGCTGCTGGCGCGGATGGACCGGCTGACAGATGTCCTGCTCAGACATCCAGCCTTAAGGAAGGACGGGGCCCCAACTATAGCCAGGCCCAGGGAGACCGTGCAAAGGTTCCTGCAAAAGATGACTACCAATGACGATGTTAAGGCCTATCTGACCATGTTTGAAAGAACCGTCGAATGAGAGAATCTCCCCAAGGCTGAGTGGGTCGAGGTTCTAGCACCATTCCTCAGGGTGGAACCGCAGAAGGCGTACCATGATCTGTGTCTGCGAGGTAAGCGACTACGCCAGACTAAAGGCAGAGATCCTGGCTCGTCTGGGGGTTACAGCGTCAGTCCGAGCATTAAGAGTGCATAACTGGAGCTACATGTCCGACCAATCAGCCAGGTCACAGATATTTGACCTGTATCATCTGGTTAAAAAATGGCTGGAGCCGGACATTTGCACACCCGCCCAGATGGTTGACAAGATCGTGGTGGATCGTTATACCAGTGCCCTGCCGGTAGACCTGCAGCACTGGGTTGGCCATGAGAGGCCTAAGGATGCTAACCAGCTGGTAGAACTGGTCGACCGCTACACCGCGACAGAAAACTACCACCAGGACTTCCACTCTGTCCAGACCCCCATTGCGAGTCCAAAACCTGCAGGGGGTAGGAGACCACCGGATGCCGGAGGGAAGCAGTGGCCTGGCGGGAAGGAGGTTGGGCCCCCAGAGAGGGCACCACTGGAGTTGAAAGGCTAATCAGAACCGAGGCAGATGGAAAAACCTGGCAGTTAGTAGCAACTATAGCAGACAAGCTGATAGAGGCAGGAGACCTACAGAGGCAGACTAGCTAGCACACTGAGGGAAACCAATAACTAGCAGTGACTGTAAGTCCCTGCCAGACCTTTAAACAAAAGCCTCTGCCCAGGGGCGGAGGGAGGGAGACAGCCGACTACCAACAGATCATAATGAAAGGGAGCCCATGCACGGCAGCTGCACTCACAGGTGCGCACATGCACCACCTTTTACTTTGAAATGGACAGTTCTCTGTTTTGTTTCTTTGAATAAACGGAGGCAAGTTTATCCCTGTTGATTCCTGAAGTGTCTGTGCTGCCCCTGGAGGACTATTACTATATATATATATATATATATATATATATATACTGGAGAGATAAAGAGAGAGAGAAAGGACTGCTACTGTGTAGTGTGTATGTGTGTGTGTGTGTATATATATATATATATATATATATATATATATATATATATATACACTACCGTTCAAAAGTTTGGGGTCACATTGAAATGTCCTTATTTTTGAAGGAGAAGCACTGTACTTTTCAATGAAGATAACTTTAAACTAGTCCTAACTTTAAACAAATGCACTCTATACATTGCTAATGTGGTAAATGACTATTCTAGCTGCAAATGCCTGGTTTTTTGTGCAAAATCTACAAAGGTGAATAGAGGCCCATTTCCAGCAACTATCACTCCAGTGTTCTAATGGTACAATGTGTTTGCTCATTGGCTCAGAAGGCTAATTGATGATTAGAAAACCCTTGTGCAATCATGTTCACACATCTCAAAACAGTCTAGCTCGTTACAGAAGCTACAAAACTGACCTTCCTGTGAACAGATTGAGTGTCTGGAGCATCACATTTGTGGGGTGAATTAAACGCTCAAAATGGCCAGAAAAAGAGAACTTTCATCTGAAACTCGACAGTCTATTCTTGTTCTTAGAAATGAAGGCTATTCCATGCGAGAAATTGCTAAGAAATTGAAGATTTCCTACAACGGTGTGTACTACTCCCTTCAGAGGACAGCACAAACAGGCTCTAACCAGAGTAGAAAAAGAAGTGGGAGGCCGCGTTGCACAACTAAGCAAGAAGATAAGCACATTAGAGTCTCTAGTTTGAGAAACAGACGCCTCACAGGTACCCAACTGGCATCTTCATTAAATAGTACCCGCAAAACACCAGTGTCAACATCTACAGTGAAGAGGCGGCTGCGGGATTTTGGGCTTCAGGGCAGAGTGGCAAAGAAAAAGCCATATCTGAGACTGGCCAATAAAAGAAAAAGATTAAGATGGGCAAAAGAACACAGACATTGGACAGAGGAAGACTGGAAAAAAGTGTTGTGGACGGATGAATCCAAGTTTGAGGTGTTTGGATCACAAAGAAGAACGTTTGTGAGACGCAGAACAAATGAAAAGATGCTGGAAGAATGCCTGACGCCATCTGTTAAGCATGGTGGAGGTAATGTGATGGTCTGGGGTTGCTTTGGTGCTGGTAAGGTGGGAGATTTGTACAGGGTAAAAGGGATTCTGAATAAGGAAGGCTATCACTCCATTTTGCAACGCCATGCCATACCCAGTGGACAGCGCTTGATTGGAACCAATTTCATCCTACAACAGGACAATGACCCTAAACACACCTCCAAATTGTGCAAGAACTATTTACAGCAGAAGCAGGCAGCTGGTATTCTATCGGTAATGGAGTGGCCAGCGCAGTCACCAGATCTGAACCCCATTGAGCTGTTGTGGGAGCAGCTTGACCGTATGGTACGCCAGAAGTGCCCATCCAACCAATCCAACTTGTGGGAGATGCTTCTAGAAGCGTGGGGTGCAATTTCTCAAGCTTACCTCCACAAATTAACAGCTAGAATGTCAAAGGTGTGCAATGCTGGAATTGCTGCAAAAGGAGGATTCTTTGACGAAAGCAAAGTTTGATGTAAAAACAATGTTATTTCACATACAAATCATTATTTCTAACCTTGTCAATGTCTTGGCTCTATTGTCTATTCATTTCACAACGCATGGTGGTGAATAAGTGGGACTTTTCATGGAAAACACAAAATTGTTTGGGTGACCCCAAACTTTTGAACGGTAGTGTGTATATATATATATACAGAGAAGAGAAGGGGTACTGTTTAGTCTATATCCAGGAGAGGAGGAGGAATATTGTTTAGTCTATATATATATATATATATATATATATATATATATATATATATATATATATACACACACACAGGAGAGGAGAAGGGGTACTGTGTAGTGTGTGTGTATATATATATATATATATATATATATATTGTAGGGGTGCGCTACAGAAGATGGCCTGTAGGGGGCAACAGACAATCAGTCTGTTGCCTGAAGCAAGAGGGAATACACCCACAGGTGTGTTGCCAGTGAGATAAAAAGACTTGCCCCTGCTGAAGAGACGGGGAGTGTCTGGCTGAGGGCCAGGTAGACAGCTTGGTGGAGCTGCAGGGCTGTTAGCCCAAGTGTGTGGCTGAACAGGCCAGAGGTGGCCAGGGAGACGCCCCTCACCTCAACACCTAGCAGAGATGTGTGTCTGGGAGGACCAGACGGAGCTAAGATGGCTGCTGGACCCTGGCAGCCTGTGTGACCGGCTGGACAAGGAGAAGCCCTGCTGTGCGCTGCACCTGTTTACCTGCTCTGGACTATTATTTGTTTTGCCTGAAGCTAAGGCTGGGCTTTTTGGTTTTGTTGCTGTATTAAGAAAATAAACGCAGCTCCCGCCTGCTTTGGAGTGCACTCGCTGGTGTTCCGTCTCCAAATATCGTGAAACCCACACGCTACCGAGCTATTTAGCGCTGTTCTAGGTGTCCGGGAGGCAGTGGAGCAGGGTAGGGCTGGTCACTGGGAGGGGTACCTGCTGTCCTTGGATCAGGCCAAAGCGTTTAATCGGGTTAATCACGAGTACCTCTGGTCTGTTCTTCTGAGATACGGCCTGCCAGTGGGGTTTGTCCGTTGGCTCAGGACATTGTACGCGGGGGCTGAGACTTTCCCGCTTGTGAACGGTTGGGTCGGCCACCCATTTGAGGTTGGGTCTGGCGTCCGTCAGGGTTGTCCTCTGAGCCCCTTGCTGTACGTGTTTGCCATTGATCCTTTCCTTAGGATGATTGATGGTGGGCCTATGGCGGGGGTCGGGATGGATCGGGCGGTGCCGGAAGCCACCCTCAGGGTGGCAGCGTACGCTGATGACGTCACCGTCTATGTGTTCTTGAGGGGGGACGTAGAGTATGTGATGACGGAGGTGGATCGCTACTCAGAAGCATCCGGGTCCAGCATCAACTGGGATAAGTGCGAAAGTCTCTGGTTAGGAAGGGGAGATCCCACATTTAGTCCCCCGGACACCTTTCCAGTACCCCAGGACTCAGCTAAAGTTCTCGGCATCGAATTCGGTCAGGGAGATTACCCCATGCAAAATTGGGTGGTCAGGCTCGATGGTGCCACTCAGAAGGTGGCCCAGTGGAAGGGTTGGTCTTTGACCCTTCGGGAAAGGGTTAACCTGATCAAAACATACCTGCTCCCTTTATTCATCTACCTGGGCAGCGTATGCATTTTGCCTGAGCCTCTCTGGACCCGGGTCTACAACCTGTTCTTCCTAATGTTCTGGGGGAACAGGTTGAACCTGATCAGGAGAGATGTTACATACCGCACGAGGAGACTAGGGGGGTTATCTATGGTCAACCCCGTGGTGTTTCTCGTAAACACCTTTGTTAAGATCAACATAGGCAACCTCTGGCAAGAGAGGGCTCCTCCGTGGGTATTCTCCTGTTGGGGATGGCTTCGGCCTTTCTTCCAGGAATGGGAGACTGGAGGGCGAGTGAAGGATCTTCGCACGCCGCACGGGCATCTTCCGGCTTACGCTACCGTGGTTCTGAAGATGATACGTCGGTGGGGTCTGGGGATGTGGGAGATCAGAACTCTGTCGAGGAAACTCCTCGATAAGAGGGTTCTGTTGACCCATTTCCAGAAGCCCCTGGCGCTCAAGGACTGCCCAAGTCGGGACCTGGAGGGAGGGTTACGTTTATTGAATTCTGACAGGATCCCCTTGAAGTTTTGGGACTTGACTTGGCGCTGTTTCCACGGGAGACTGTATGTAAGGGGCAACTTGAAGAGCAGGCCACTGGTGGATAGGGGTTGTCCCCGCCAGGAGTGCAGCAACGTGCTGGAAAGCATGGAGCATTTCTTGCTTCAGTGTCCCTTTAATACAGAGGTGTACAAACGGGTGGGAGCCTCCATTGGTTGGCCCAGGTTGGCACGCCTCTCGTATGCGGAATGGGTCTATGGGGCATTCGGGGACCTTGGTCGCAGGGACCGATGCACTTTATTCTTAGTCAGCCTAGTGGTTAGGTTTCACATTTGGAACGCACGGTGTTTAGTTTCGACGGAAGAGAAAATCCTCCCCGTGGATGAGGTGAATAGAAACATCCTGGGTGACCTGGTGAAGGTGCGCTCTCTGGATTATGAGAGGTTGGGCACGACTAAGGCCTCTCTCCTATGGAGAGGGTTTGTATTTCGTTAGGGACAGTCTTCTTATTGTTAGGGTCTTTGTAGGGACAGAATAGGGAGAGGTAGGGACAGTTTCTCTGAGGGTAAGTTTTAGGGAAGGAGTAGGGACATTGTAGGGACAGATTAACTATAGGGATAGTTTTTCTCTATTTGGTCGGTGCCCGGCTTATCATATCCAGTCCTTGTGGAGGGCTGTGTGTGACACCAGTAGAGTTTTTGTTTTTCGGTCAAAGATCAGGTATGTACGGCTGCAGGTAACTGAACCTTAGGCTTTCGGGTATTAATGTGTAGTGTTGGTTTGTAGTTGTGTAATATAAGATATGTTATATGTTTTGTTTTGTATATAGGGTTAGGGGTTATAGATAGGTTGGGTGGGGGTTTATTGGGGGGAGGGGGGGGATTTATGCCTTAGCCGTAGCTTGACACGTCCCGGACAATGAACATTGGGCACGGACTGTTGGTGCGGGCGTGGCCCTCAGGCTGCGGCGGGCAGGGTGTGTGTATGCAGTGCAGCTCGGCTCGTCCTGTACATAGACATTGAGCACGGACTTGGGATGCAGGCGTGGCTCCCAGGCTGCACCGTAGGGGGTTGTTTGGGGGGGGGGGTGTGGTTTGGTCTGGTTGTAGGGTTAGTTTAGGATTATGTAAGGTTTTATTATTTAGGTGGTGGGCATTAAAAAAAAAAAAAAATTATTAAAAATTTAAAAAACAAACAAAAAATAAAATAAAATAAAAAAGGGTATTGGGTTGTTATTATTATTATTATTATTATTATTACTTTTGTTATTGTTGTTAGTATTATTGTTATTATATAATTGTTTCGGCTGGAATTTCAGTTATTAGTCATATTTTACATAGTATGTAAGGCCGAATGAAGACAATGTCCATCTAGTCCAGCCTGTCTATCCTACTGTGTTGATCCAGGGGAAGGCAAAAAACCCCAAGGCCAGAAGCCAATTAGCCCTTTTGGGGAAAAAATTCCTTCCCGACTCCCTAATGGCAATCAGACTGTTCCCTGGATCAACCCCTAATAGTTCCTACCTGCCTGTATACCAGGATTAACAAATAACCTAAGATTTATAACCTGTAATATCCTTCCTCTCCAGAAAGACATCAAGTCCCCTTTTAAACTCCTCTATGGATCCTGCCATCACTACGTCCTCAGGCAGAGAGTTCCACAGTCTAACTGCTCTTACAGTAAAGAACCCCTTTCTGTGTTGGTGATGAAACCTACTTTCCTCTAATCGTAGCGGATGTCCTCTTGTTACCGTCGAGGTCCTGGGTGTAAACAGATCGCGGGAGAGATCCTTGTATTGTCCCCTCATGTACTTATACATGGTTATTTGGTCGCCTCTTAACCTTCTTTTTTCTAGAGTAAATAGTCCCAATTTGGACAGCCTCTCTGGGTATTCCAGTCCCGTCATTCCATGTATTAGTTTAGTCGCTCTTCTTTGTACCCCTCCAGCACTGTAACATCTTTCCTGAGCCCCGGTGACCAGAATTGTACGCAGTATTCCATGTGAGGCCTGACAAGTGCCTTATATAGTGGGGGGATAATGTTCTCGTCCTTCGCCCCTATACCTCTTTTAATGCACCCCAAGACTTTATTTGCCTTTGCAGCGGCTGACTGGCATTGGTTACTCCAGTTTAGTCTATTATCCACTAATACCCCCAGATCCTTTTCCATATCACTTTTCCCTAGTGGCATCCCAATAAGTGAATATTGGTGACATCCGTTCCTCCTGCCCATGTGCATAGTCTTACATTTTTCAACATTGAGCTTCATTTGCCATTTTCCTCCCCAAGCCCCCGGCTTATCCAGGTCCGTTTGTAGCCGCACATTGTCCTCCGTTGCATTAATTATATTGTATAATTTTGTGTCATCTGCAAATATTGATATTTTGCTGTGCAGCCCCTCTATCAGGTCATTGATAAATATGTTGAACAGAGTGGGGCCTAATACTGAACCCTGTGGCCCCCGCTAGCGACTATGGTCCAATCAGAGTACGAACCATTTATTACCCCTCTCTGCTTTCTATCTCTGAGCCAATTTTTTACCCACTTACACACGTTTTCGCCCAGTCCGAGCTGCCTCATTTTGTATATTAGCCTATTATGTGGCACGGTGTCAAAGGCTTTAGAGAAGTCCAGATATACGAGATCAATAGACTCTCCCTGGTCCAGCCTAGAGCTTACTTCATCGTAGAAACTGATCAGATTTGTCTGACATGAGCGACCCTTCATGAATCCATGCTGGTGAGGAGTTATTCCCTTAATCTCCTTGAGGTACTCATCGATGGCGTCTCTCAGAATCCCCTCGAAAATTTTTCCCGTTACTGAAGTGAGACTTACTGGCCTGTAGTTACCAGGCTCACTTTTGCTCCCTTTTTTGTAAATTGGAACCACGTTGGCAATGCGCCAGTCCAATGGTACTACTCCGGTCTTGATAGTGTCTAGAAATATTAGGTATAGCGGCCTAGCTATCTCGTCACTTAGTTCCTTTAGTATCCTTGGGTGTAATCCATCTGGGCCCGGTGATTTATCAAGTTTAGTTTTCTTTAGACGCTTCCGCACTTCCTCCTGCGTTAGGTATGAGATATTTTGTGAGGGGTTCGTTTTATTCCCCTGCATCTCGTGTGGCATTTCCTTTTCTTTGGTGAACACACTTGAGAAGAAACTGTTTATTAGATTTGCTTTCCCTTCGTCATCATCAATGATTTCTCCTGCATTGTTTTTTAAAGGGCCAGCGCTCTCCCTGCAAATCCTTTTGCTGTTTATGTAGTTGAAAAATAGCTTCGGGTTGTTTCTGCTCTCTTTTGCGATCCGTCTTTCTGCTTCCTCCTTGGCAGTTTTAATCGTATCTTTGCATATTTTGTTTTTTTCCCTGTATGATTTTAGCGCTTCTTCGCTGCCTTGTTGCTTTAGTAGTTTGAACGCTTTCTTCTTTTCGTTTATTGCCCCTCTTACCGTCTTGTCGAGCCACATTGGTTTCCTTTTAGTTGAGTTTCTTTTATTTTTAAAGGGAATGGACTGCTCACATGCGGCGATTAGGATCCTTTTGAACTTTTCCCATTTTTCCTCCGTACTGATATTTTTGAGGATGTTGTCCCAATTAATGTTACCGATAGTAATTCTGAGCTCATCAAATTTTGCTTTACTAAAGTTTAGTTTCTTTGTCACTCCTTGATAAGGCATCCTATTGATTGACAGCTGGAAGTTGATTATATTGTGGTCGCTGTTCCCCAAGTGCCCCCCAACCTGCACCCCCTTTATACGTTCCGGTTTGTTAGTTAGTACTAGGTCCAGAATGGCCCTCCCTCTTGTTGGTTCCTGCACAAGTTGGTTCAGGTAATTGTCTTTAATTACTCTCAAGAACTTATCACCCCTGTGAGATTTGCAGGTTTCCTTCTCCCATGTTATATCTGGGTAATTAAAGTCCCCCATGATAATTACTTTGTTTCGTTTTGACACCTCTTCTATCTGCCTTAGTAGTAAGTTTTCAGTTTCTTCTGTTGCTTTTGGTGGTCTATAGAAGACCCCTATCAGGATTTTATTATTTTTTCCTCCCTGTATTTCTACCCACATAGATTCCACCTGTTCGTCTCCTGCCCCTATATCCTCCCGTAGCCTCGGCTTCAAGTTCGATTTGACGTACAGACATACCCCTCCCCCTTTCTGGTTCCTTCGGTCTCTTCTGAAGAGATTGTACCCCTGCAAATTCACCGCCCAATCGCACTTATCATCAAGCCATGTTTCAGTAATTCCGACCATATCATAACTTTCATCAGTCATTCTTGCTTCCAGCTCCCCCACTTTACCGATCAGACTTCGTGCATTCGTGGTCATACAATTTATATCATTTTTTTTGTTTTTTAAATTTGTTTTGTTGCTATTTGTACTTATGGCTGATCTATCAGTTCTAACTGTACTAACCCCACCCCCTGCTCGACCCCCATTCCCTTTGCTTGGACCCAGATCGCTAATTACACTGGCTACCCCACTATTTCTCATTTTACCCTCCCCCCCAGTCCCTAGTTTAAACACTCCTCGAGCCTTCTAGCCATCTTCTCCCCCAGCACAGCTGCACCCTCCCCATTAAGATGCAGCCCGTCCCTACGGTAGAGCCTGTAGCCGACAGCAAAGTCAGCCCAGTTCTCCAGGAACCCAAATCCCTCCTTCTTGCACCAACTCCGGAGCCACTTGTTCACCTCCCTAAGGTCCTGCTGTCTTTCTAGTGTGGCTTTAGGTACAGGTAGTATTTCCGAGAAAACTACCCTGGAGGTCCTCGCCCTGAGCTTGGACCCTAAGTCCCTGAAATCATTTTTGAGGGCCCTCCATTGACCTCTAACTTGTTCATTGGTGCCAACGTGCACCATGACCGCTGGATCCTCACCAGCCCCTCCCAGTAATCTGTCAATCCGATCCGCGATGTGTCGAACTCGAGCGCCAGGAAGACAACACACCGTTCGACGATCCCGGTCTTTATGGCAGATTGCCCTATCTGTCCCCCTTATAATTGAGCCCTCCACCATTAGAACCTGTCTAGCCTGCCCTGCGCTCCCCGTCCCCGTCTCACTGGAGCAGTCATCCCCCCGGTGTTCAGAGGGCATGTCGTGCTGCAGCGGTGCTGGCTCTGTAATGGCATCCCCCTCATCTGCCAATCGTGCAAACTTGTTGGGTTGTGCCAGTTCAGGACCAGCCTCCCTGGTTCTCTTCCCTCTATCCCTCCTTCTTTCTGTCACCCAGCTGACTGCCTGCTCCCCCTGCTCTTCCGTACTACCATCCGCCCCCGCCTCTACCCCAGCGAGTGCCTGCTCAGTGAGCACCAAACTCCTTTCCATGATGTCAATGGCTCTCAGTGTTGCCAGTTGCCCATTTAGATCCAGAATTTGGGCTTCTAAATTTGCAACGTGCATGCATCTTGTGCAACAGTATGCACCCTCGATCGGCTGATCAAGGACCGCATACATTGCCCAAGTAGCACACTGGATGACATTGCCAGGCATGGAGCTCATCCTAATGGGGATCTACAATTTACTTACAGAAGTAGTGAAGATAGACTTGCTCACACTCCGCTCACACGCTGCCGCAACCGCTGTCCCGCTGCCGCAACCGCTGTCCCGCTGCCGCAACCGCTGTCCCGCTGCCGCAACCGCTGACCCGCTGCCGCAACCGCTGACCCGCTGCCGCAACCGCTGACCCGCTGCCGCAACCCCTCACCCGCTGCCGCAACCCCTCACCCGCTGCCGCAACCCCTCACCCGCTGCCGCAACCCCTCACCCGCTGCCTCTCTCACGCAACCTCTTACCCACTGACACTTATGCGCAAGCAGTCAAATTTTTTATTTTTTTATTTTTATTTTTTTCCCCCCTCACAAACACTTAGACCCCCAGACACACACACACACAGAAGACACAATTAACCAGATACACAGAAGACACAGAAGACACACAGCTCACAAACACACACAGAGGTAGATACTCAGCTCCTCCGCTCCTCCTGGTGACGTCACCCGCTGTCCCGGCGGCCGCTCACTCTGCCCTCCTGTCTCAGCTGCTCCGCTGAACTCCTGGTGGCCTCTTGGCGCCGGCTGGATCCTGTGAGTTAGGGATGTTTTCTCACATGTGGGTATATTGTTATATGTAGTATGTAGCGTATATGTATTGGTGAGGATGAGTGAGTGTAGTTTGGAGTGCAGGTTGGTGTAGTGTGCGGTGTGTATTGTTTGGACCAGATGGACCTTTTGCTTTTGTTCCTTGTCCTGCAGTAAGGCAAAGTACAGTTAACCCTTTTCAATCCAATTTGTATCCTGGCTTTCCTAGGGGGCTTACTCTTTTTCTGCCGTTATACAACAGCGCTATATGCTGGCTAAAGCCAGTACTGCATGAGGTGACATGCTGGATAGACTCCGAGAGCAGAGAGGCTGGCAATATACAGTAAGAGAACCCCGACGGACGTCTACCAACATCGGAGCTGTACAGCCTTAACTCATAATGTCTTCAGAGGTCAGACAGTGGATTGGAAAGGGTTAATATAAGTGATAATCTGTTTTATGTTTATGTCTTTTATGCCAAGTGAGCGATATTTATGTTCTGTTTATTGTTATGTTTTTCACTTTTATAATAAAAAGATCTACAGGATATGTAATGTATGTGCACAGTGACTCCACCAGCAGAATAGTGAGTGCAGCTCTGGGGTATAATACAGGATGTAACTCAGGGTCAGTACAGGATAAGTAATGTATGTACACAGTGACGCCACCAGCAGAATAGTGAGTGCAGCTCTGGGGTATAATACAGGATGTAACTCAGGGTCAGTACAGGATAAGTAATGTATGTACACAGTGACTCCACCAGCAGAATAGTGAGTGCAGCTCTGGAGTATAATACAGGATGTAACTCAGGATCAGTACAGGATATGTAATGTATGTGCACAGTGACTCCACCAGCAGAATAGTGAGTGCAGCTCTGGGGTATAATACAGCATGTAACTCAGGAGCAGTACAGGATAAGTAATGTATGTACACAGTGACTCCACCAGCAGAATAGTGAGTGCAGCTCTGGCGTATAATACAGCATGTAACTCAGGAGCAGTACAGGATAAGTAATGTATGTACACAGTGACTCCACCAGCAGAATAGTGAGTGCAGCTCTGGGGTATAATACAGGATGTAACTCAGGAGCAGTACAGGATAAGTAATGTATGTACACAGTGACCCCCAGCAGCAGAATAGTGAGTGCAGCTCTGGGGTATAATACAGGATGTAACTCAGGAGCAGTACAGGATAAGTAATGTATGTACACAGTGACTCCACCAGCAGAATAGTGAGTGCAGCTCTGGAGTATAATACAGGATGTAACTCTGGAGCATTAAAGGATAAGTAATGTATGTACACAGTGACTCCACCAGCAGAATAGTGAGTGCATCTCTGGAGGAAGGTTGTGTGTCTGAGAGCTCTGCTGGTTCCAGGGTGTGGTCTGCTTCTAGGGTGGAGACCTTGCTGAGAGCCCAGGAACAAGTGCACGTTTCTGGGCTACATTTGCCATGGAGTGCCGTGCTTCCCCCCTCCGGCTTCGGTCAGGAGGGGGGAGGAATGAACCCCAGGAGGGGAGAGGATCCAGTCGGGGTCCACGCAGCGTCACCCAGACTCCCCGGGAGGATGTGGATTATAGGAAAACCCGAAGCCAAACTAAAGCCAAGGTGAGTGCTGCAAAGGCACCTACAAGTGTCAGCTGGGGAGAGCGCAGCAAAGGTGAATCTGTTACTGCCATGGCGTCTCGGATAGCCGCCAATATAAAGGACTATAAGGAGGTTGGTAGGCAGCTGCAGAAGTATCGCAGGGAACTGCAGACTGCCCTGAGCGATCTAGACAAAGCCCCACAGGGAAGAAAAAAGATCGCTGCAGCAGAAAAAGTTAAAGCCTGCAAGGAGGCTGTGGACTTCTACAAGGAGGAGAGATATAGAATACTCCAAGCCAGCGGCCCATTTAAAGAGAAGCTCCTAAATGATGAGCGATTTGCTGGAATGGCGCATGTGAGCAGCGACAGCAGCTCAGACGAGTCGGAGGATCCACAGGAGGGGATGGCGATATGCTCTGGGGAGCAGCCGTCCCTACAGCAGGGGGGAACTGCAGGGAGCAGCATTCCTGCTGAGCAGGTTAGCCTGCCCCCCACATCGGAGGAGTCCAGTGCTGAGGACGTGGACAACGACAGCGACAGCAGCAGCGGTGAGGGGGCCCTCATCATGCAGCAAATCATGCTGCAGGAGTCCCCCGAAAGAATGCACAATATGTACTTTGGTGACGACATGCCTGAAACATCGGCAAGCAAAAAGAAACAGAAAAAAAAGATGAAGACCACCGTGCAGGAGAGGTTTGTGTACGTCACCAAGCACTCCGGTCCGGCTGCAAAGTCAGATCGGGGTGCTAGCCCTGGTATACCCCTAGTCCCGGGCTCTGCAGTGGGTCCGGTGCAGGGGATTGGGGAAGAGAGGGTTAATGCGGCCCAAAACTCCATTCCTGCTTGTGCCAGTAGTGGGAATGGAGGCGATAAGGAGGCAGAGAAGGTCCGTGGGAAAGATGGAATGAGGGGTCGCGGCCAATCCGGAGGTGCTGGTGCTGATGGTTGCCCTCCAGTGGGAGGGGGGGGCAGTCCGGCATCAGGTTCCACCAGTGGCGGCTTGGCTGTCCCTCCTGTGTCCCTAAAACGCCTGTCAGGTGTAGAGGGGGCGCAGTGGGTGGTGGCCAAGTCTGCCGATCCTCCCACCCATCATGATGGTAACGTCATAACAAATAAGCAGCTAAAAAGAACTGCAAGTCCCAGAATGGCCGGGAAAATGGACGGAGCTAGAGCTGCAGGAACAGCTCCTACAGAGCATAATGTTGGACTTACGGCTAATTCTTTCAGTGCTGGTCTCCAGCCTCATCCAGCTGGAAAGTGTAACATTAAGAAAAAAGGTGAAGCAGGTCCTGGTCCAACAAAAGGAAAATGTATGAATGATGTGAATGGGACAACCGTTAGTACTACCGCTGCCCCTGCTCCCGCTTCCGCTCCCGCAGAGGCTTCGGGAGCTCCGGATGCCCCCAATCCCCCGGGAGGTATGACATCGGCTGTACGGGAGGGTGGGGCTTCGGGTAGTAGTCAGGGGATGGGCCAGGATCCAGTCACCCCTCCAGCGGCGACAACAGCTGGTAGAAGTTATGCCAGTGTCGCCGCTGGAGGGAGGGGGGATGCGTCCTCCTCGTCTTTGGGCTCTGGGGACGGCGTTTTGCAACAGCGCCTCCTGGAGGCCTTGAGGAGGGGGGAGAGCTCGATGAATGTAGGGGGCAGAGTT
Organism: Eleutherodactylus coqui; assembly: GCA_035609135.1. Lineage (NCBI taxonomy): Eukaryota > Metazoa > Chordata > Amphibia > Anura > Eleutherodactylidae > Eleutherodactylus > Eleutherodactylus coqui. Next base: position 128,933 of record JAYJKI010000243.1, read on the forward strand.
GTGGATTTGTCTCTCTGGGTGGAGAGACATGGTCTTGGTGCCTTCCGAGAACAAAGGGGGGAGACCGTCTGGTCCCTGCCGACAACCGGGCAGGACATTGGCCGTAGGAATGTGGCTCGTCTTCAGTGGAGAGGCAATGACGCGTGCCCATCCAGGAGTAAGGTGGTGGAGCTTCTGCTGAAGATGGGTTTCAGGGCAAATGACATCTATGCCCTGATCCATCCTTATGGCACGTCTGAGTTCGACATCAGCTTTGCTCGCCCGGAGGGCCTGGAGCTCTTCTGGGGGAATTATGAGCTGATGAAGGACGAGCCCGGCTGGCGCGGTTTCGCTGCACAAGTGGTAACCCGCCAGACTGGAGTCAAGAGAGTGACCGTTTTGACTCGTAACGAGTCCCTCTCTTGTTACGATATCATGACTTGGATAAGTCGGTACGGAGAGGTGGTGGATATGCCCAATAAGAACCGGGATGAACACGGCATCTGGTCCGGAGCCTGGACGTTTATGGTAAAACTTAAGCGTTCAGGGAATTCGGTGGCCCACATACCATCCGCAGCCTTCCTTGGCAGGGATCGTATCTTGGCCTTCTACCAGGGGCAGCCGAAGCTCTGTCACAAGTGCGGCGACCCCACACATTTGAGTGCAGCCTGTAATGTCATCAAGTGCGCTCTGTGTGGCGAGGTAGGTCATCTTGCGGCATCTTGTACAGAGATTAGGTGTCACCTGTGTGGTGACCTCGGTCACCCATTCAGTCGCTGTCCGCGCTCTTTCGCCAATGCGGTCATGGCCCCAGCGGAGGAGAGCCGTGAGGTTGCTTCTGCAGGGGAGGGGACCAGCAGAGGCGAGGGAGCCCAGGAGCCAAGGAAGAACAAACATGCTGGGGCAGCCAAGCTAAGGCGCCAAGAGAAGCGCGGAAGGGGCAGGGAGCTGGTGGAAACCCAGGTGGCAGGTGGGGCAATGCTGGCCCCTGCTCCGGATGCAAATCATGTGGCTGAGGCTCCAGGGGACAGGGAGCTGGATGAGGAGGTCAGGAGGATCCAAAGGGAGGAGGCTGCCACTTATTCAGATTCTTCCCACTATGAAAGTGTGGGTGAGGGCAAGGATGAGTGGCAAAAGAAAAAGCGCAAGCAGGGCTCCAAGAAAATGAAAAAAAGGGAAGGGAAATCTTCCCCTGCAACGGGCCAGGTGCAGGAAGGCAATCCAAACTCTCCTCTTGTTGGGCTCTCCAACAGGTACCAAGCTCTCTCGTCCTCGGAGGAGGCAGAGGTGGCCAGGACAAGCGTGGGGCCTACAGGGGGTGCTGAGCCTTCCTCTTGTGGGGGTTTGGTGACCTCCAGGGGGAGGGCTGGCCCAGAGCCCAGTGGCAAGGAGGACGAGGTTGAGGAGCCCCTTGCCATGGACCTTTCAGTGTCCAAGAAACGTGGCAAGGGGTCATCCTCAGACCCTGATGAGAAGGGGGGTGGGAAGAAGAAAGCCATCTAACTCGATCACCAAGGATGGCGGCACCCACTCCGTTGACGCTGGCATCCATTAATGTTGCCAGCATTAAATCTGATATGGCTAGATTTGCGGCCTTTGATTTTCTCGGCCGCGTTGAAGCCGACATTTTGTTTTTGCAAGAGACCAGGCTGCCAAATTTGGCAGCTGTGCATAAGGCAAGGAGGGAATGGAGGTCTGGTCCATCTTACTGGTCTCTTGCGGCCGAGCCATATAGCGGAGTGGCGGTACTTTTTACTGCAGCGGTTGAATGCCGACGGGTTATCGAGTTAGAAATAGGGAGGTGCCTGATCCTGGATGTTCTCATGAAGGGACAAGAGCTTCGGCTAATCAACATCTACGGTCCCCAAACCAAGCGGGACCGCAAGGATCTCTTTATGAGGATCAAGCCGTACCTTTTTACCAGTCGGCAGGTGATCTTTGGGGGTGACTTTAACGCAGTCACGAGGACCCGTGACAGGGGAGGCTCCCTAGGCAAGCTGACTTATGATAGCGTCGCGCTTAATAGCATAGCTAGCGAAGCTCGCCTGGTGGATGTCCACATCCGGCACACCCCAGGCCACGCGGGTTTCACCTATTATAGAGGCGAGTGCAGGTCTAGAATAGACAGGTTTTATTTGAAGGAGGAAGCCATCTCTTCACCAGTTTCTGTTGTTGAGGTGGAATTCTCCGACCACTGTCTGATTTTGTTTTCCCTGAATGTTGCAGAGACCCCCCGGATGGGTAGAGGCTTATGGAGGCTGAATTCATCACTCCTGGAGGAAGCAGAGATAAGACAGTCCTTTGAGGATTTTCTGCAGAGCCAGGTACCATTACTGGATCTTTGTAGCAGTAAGTCAGAGTGGTGGGAGATGCTCAAGATCAGGGCGGCGAGGTTCTTCCGCCAGCTCTCTAGCCTCAGGAGCCTGAGTAAGTACCGTCTTTACCAGGGCCTGAGGAGGAAACTCGAACATCTCGTCTCGACTGGAGGTAGCCGCGAGGAGATCTCCAGAGTGAAGTCTTTGCTCAAAGGGTGCCAGTATAATAGGCACGCATCTTTGGTTTTTGAGAGGGACTTCGGGAAGTACCACTCACCTGACCCTTACAGAAACTGCAAGATGTCAGTGAATCGTAAAGTTGTCACTGGACTGATCGACGGTACGGGATCTCTGAACAGGTCCAGATCAGGGATTCTGGAAGTCATCAGATCCTTCTACTCGCACCTTTTGAGAAAGAGGGATCTAGATCGAGATGTGATGTCGGCTTTCCTGGCTGAAGCTGTTCCTGAGCCAGGGGATGACATCTCCCTTAATGTTTTGACAGAGGAGATCAACATAGAGGAAGTTAAACTGGCGATTGATGGGCTTGCGCTCAAAAAATCGCCAGGACCGGATGGCTTAACATCTGAGTACTATAAGACCTTTAAGGACCTCTTGAGTCCCCTCTTGACTGAGGTTTTCAATGAGTGTCTTTCCTCGGACACTCTCCCAAAGTCAATGAGGAGGTCGGCTTTGATCCTTCTGTCAAAGGGTAAAGACTCGAGCCGTATTGAGAACTGGCGTCCCATAGCGCTTCTCAATGCGGACAGGAAGGTTCTGGCAAAAGTGCTGTTTAATCGGCTGGTCAAGTTTGCACCCCGGCTCCTCTCGGGCGCCCAGCATTGCTCTGTTCCAGGCCGTAGCACCTTTAGTGCTGTTCTAGGTGTCCGGGAGGCAGTGGAGCAGGGTAGGGCTGGTCACTGGGAGGGGTACTTGCTGTCCTTGGATCAGGCCAAAGCGTTTGATCGGGTTAATCACGAGTACCTCTGGTCTGTTCTTCTGAGATATGGCCTGCCAGTGGGGTTTGTCAATTGGCTCAAGACATTGTACGCGGGGGCTGAGACTTTCCCGCTAGTGAACGGTTGGGTCGGCCACCCATTTGAGGTTGGGTCTGGCGTCCGTCAGGGTTGTCCTCTGAGCCCCTTGCTGTACGTGTTTGCCATTGATCCTTTCCTTAGGATGATTGATGGTGGGCCTATGGCGGGGGTCGGGATGGATCGGGCGGTGCCGGAAGCCTCCCTCAGGGTGGCAGCGTACGCTGATGACGTCACCGTCTTTGTGTCCTCGAGGGGGGAGGCAGAGTACGTGATGGCAGAGGTTGATCGCTACTCGGAAGCATCCGGGTCCGGCATCAACTGGGATAAGTGCGAAAGTCTCTGGTTAGGAAGGGGAGATCCTACATTTAGTCTCCCGGACACCCTTCCAGTGCCCCAGGACTCGGCTAAAGTTCTTGGCATCAAATTTGGCCGGGGAGATTACCCCATGCAAAATTGGGTGGTCAGGCTCGATGGTGCCACTCAGAAGGTGGCCCAGTGGAAGGGTTGGTCTTTGACCCTTCGGGAAAGGGTTAACCTGATCAAAACATACCTGCTCCCTTTATTCATCTACCTGGGCAGCGTATGCATTTTGCCAGAGCCTCTCTGGACTCGGGTCTACAACCTGTTCTTCCTAATGTTGTGGGGGAACAGGTTGAACCTAATTAGGAGAGATGTCACATATCGCACGAGGAGACTAGGGGGGTTATCTATGGTCAACCCCGTGGTGTTTCTCGTAAACACCTTTGTTAAGATCAATATAGGCAACCTCTGGCAAGAGAGGGCTCCTCCGTGGGTATTCTCCTGTTGGGGATGGCTTCGGCCTTTCTTCCAGGAATGGGAGACTGGAGGGCGAGTGAAGGATCTTCGCACGCCGCACGGGCATCTTCCGGCTTACGCTACCGTGGTTCTGAAGATGATACGTCGGTGGGGTCTGGGGATGTGGGAGATCAGAACTCTGTCGAGGAAACTCCTCGATAAGAGGGTTCTGTTGACCCATTTCCAGAAGCCCCTGGCGCTCAAGGACTGCCCAAGTCGGGACCTGGAGGGAGGGTTACGTTTACTGAATTCTGACAGGATCCCCTTGAAGTTTTGGGACTTGACTTGGCGCTGTTTCCACGGGAGACTGTATGTAAGGGGCAACTTGAAGAGCAGGCCACTGGTGGATAGGGGTTGCCCCCGCCAGGAGTGCAGCAACGTACTGGAAAGCATGGAGCATTTCCTGCTTCAGTGTCCCTTTAATACAGAGGTGTACAAACGGGTGGGAGCCTCCATTGGTTGGCCCAGGTTGGCACGCCTCTCGTATGCGGAATGGGTCTATGGGGCATTCGGGGACCTTGGTGGCAGGGACCGGTGCACTTTATTCTTAGTCAGCCTAGTGGTCAGGTTTCACATTTGGAACGCACGGTGTCTAGTTTCGACGGAAGAGAAAATCCTCCCCGTGGATGAGGTGAATAGGAACATCCTGGGTGACCTGGTGAAGGTGCGTTCTCTGGATTATGAGAGGTCGGGCACGACTAAGGCCTCTCTCCTATGGAGAGGGTTTGTATTTCGTTAGGGACAGTCTTCTTATTGTTAGGGTCTTTGTAGGGACAGAATAGGGAGAGGTAGGGACAGTTTCTCTGGAGTAAGTTTTAGGGAAGGAGTAGGGACATTGTAGGGACAGATTAACTATAGGGATAGTTTTTCTCTATTTGGTCGGTGCCCGGCTTATCATATCCAGTCCTGGTGGAGGGCTGTGTGTGCCACTAGTAGAGTTTTTGTTTTTGGTCAAAGATAAAGTATGTACGGCTGCAGGTAACTGAACCTTAGGCTTTCGGGTATTAATGTGTAGTGTTGGTTTGTAGTTATGTAGTATAAGAGATGTTATATGTTATGTTATGTTTTGTTTTGTATATAGGGTTAGGGGTTATAGATAGGTTGGGTGGGGGTTTATTGGGGGGAGGGGGGGGGGGGATTTATGCCTTAGCCGTAGCTTGACACGTCCCGGACAATGAACACTGGGCACGGACTGTTGGTGCGGGCGTGGCCCTCAGGCTGCGGCGACAGGGTGTGTGTATGCGGTGCAGCTCGGCTCGTCCTGGACATAGACTTTGAGCACGGACTTGGGATGCAGGCGTGGCTCCCAGGCTGCACCGTAGGGGGTTGTTTGGGGTGTGTGGTGGTTTGGTCTGGGTATAGGGTTAGTTTAGGATTATGTAAGGTTTTATTTTTGAGGTGGTGGGCATTAAAAAATTTTTAAAAAAAAAAAAAAAAAAAAAAAAAAAAAAAAAAAAAATTGCAAAAAAAAAAATTGCAAAAAAAAAAAAAAAATTGCAAAAAAAAAAAAAAATTACAAAAAAAAAAAAAAAATTAAAAAATTAGGTATTGGGTTGTTCTTATTATTGTTATTATTACTTTTGTTAATGTTTGTATTATTGTTATTATATCATTGCTTCGGTTATTAGTCAATTTTTTGGGATTTCAGGCTGGATCCTGTGAGTTAGGGATGTTTTCTCACGTGTGTATATTGTTATATGTAGTATGTAGCGTATATGTATTGGTGAGGATGAGTGAGTGTAGTTTGGAGTGCAGGTTGGTGTAGTGTGCGGTGTGTATTGTTTGGACCAGATGGACCTTTTTGCTTTTGTTCCTTTGTCCTGCAGTAAGGCAAAGTCCAGTTAACACAAGTGATGATTTGGTTTGGTTTTATGTTTATGTCTTTTATGCCAAGTGAGCGATATTTATGTTCTGTTTATTGTTATGTTTTTCACTTTTATAATAAAAAGATCTACAGGATGTAACTCAGGAGCAGTACAGGATAAGTAATGTACGTACACAGTGACTCCACCAGCAGAATAGTGAGTGCAGCTCTGGAGTATAATACAGGATGTAACTCAGGAGCAGTACAGGATAAGTAATGTACGTACACAGTGACTCCACCAGCAGAATAGTGAGTGCAGCTCTGGAGTATAATACAGAATGTAACTCAGGATCAGTACAGGATAAGTAATGTACGTACACAGTGACTCCACCAGCAGAATAGTGAGTGCATCTCTGGAGGAAGGTTGTGTGTCTGAGAGCTCTGCTGGTTCCAGGGTGTGGTCTGCTTCTAGGGTGGAGACCTTGCTGAGAGCCCAGGAACAAGTGCACGTTTCTGGGCTACATTTGCCATGGAGTGCCGTGCTTCCCCCCTCCGGCTTCGGTCGAGAGGGGGGAGGAATGAACCCCAGGAGGGGAGAGGATCCAGTCGGGGTCCACGCAGCATCACCCAGACTCCCCGGGAGGATGTGGATTATAGGAAAACCCGAAGCCAAACTAAAGCCAAGGTGAGTGCTGCAAAGGCACCTACAAGTGTCAGCTGGGGAGAGCGCAGCAAAGGTGAATCTGTTACTGCTATGGCATCTCGGATAGCTGCCAACATAAAGGAATATAAAGAGGTTGGTAGGCAGCTGCAGAAGTATCGCAGGGAACTGCAGACTGCCCTGAGCGATCTAGACAAAGCCCCACAGGGAAGAAAAAAGATCGCTGCAGCAGAAAAAGTTAAAGCCTGCAAGGAGGCTGTGGACTTCTACAAGGAGGAGAGATATAGAATACTCCAAGCCAGCGGCCCATTTAAAGAGAAGCTCCTAAATGATGAGCGATTTGCTGGAATGGCGCACGTGAGCAGCGACAGCAGCTCAGACGAGTCGGAGGATCCACAGGAGGGGATGGCGATATGCTCTGGGGAGCAGCCGTCCCTACAGCAGGGGGGAACTGCAGGGAGCAGCATTCCTGCTGAGCAGGTTAGCCTGCCCCCCACATCGGAGGAGTCCAGTGCTGAGGACGCGGACAACGACAGCGACAGCAGCAGCGGTGAGGGGGCCCTCATCATGCAGCAAATCATGCTGCAGGAGTCCCCAGAAAGAATGCACAATATGTACTTTGGTGACGACATGCCTGAAACATCGGCAAGCAAAAAGAAACAGAAAAAAAAGATGAAGACCACCGTGCAGGAGAGGTTTGTGTACGTCACCAAGCACTCCGGTCCGGCTGCAAAGTCAGATCGGGGTGCTAGCCCTGGTATACCCCTAGTCCCGGGCTCTGCAGTGGGTCCGGTGCAGGGGACTGGGGAAGAGAGGGTTAATGCGGCCCAAAACTCCATTTCTGCTTGTGCCAGTAGTGGGAATGGAGGCAATAAGGAGGCAGAGAAGGTCCGTGGGAAAGATGGAATGAGGGGTCGCGGCCAATCCGGAGGTGCTGATGGTTGCCCTCCAGTGGGAGGGGGGGGCAGTCCGGCATCAGGTTCCACCAGTGGCGGCTTGGCTGTCCCTCCTGTGTCCCTAAAACGCCTGTCAGGTGTAGAGGGGGCGCAGTGGGTGGTGGCCAAGTCTGCCGATCCTCCCACCCATCATGATGGTAACGTCATAACAAATAAGCAGGTAAAAAGAACGGCAAGTCCCAGAATGGCCGGGAAAATGGACGGAGCTAGAGCTGCAGGAACAGCTCCTACAGAGCATAATGTTGGACTTAAGGCTAACTCTTTCAGTGCTGGTCTCCAGCCTCATCCAGCTGGAAAGTGTAACATTAAGAAAAAAGGTGAAGCAGGTCCTGGTCCAACAAAAGGAAAATGTATGAATGATGTGAATGGGACAACCGTTAGTGCTACCGCTGCCCCTGCTCCCGCTTCCGCTCCCGCAGAGGCTTTGGGAGCTCAGGATGCCCCCAATCCCCCGGGAGGTATGACATCGGCTGTACAGGAGGGTGGGGCTTCGGGTAGTAGTCAGGGGGTGGGTCAGGATCCAGTCGCCCCTCCAGCGGCGACAACATCTGGTAGAAGTTATGCCAGTGTCGCCGCTGGAGGGAGGGGGGATGCGTCCTCCTCGTCTTTGGGCTCTGGGGACGGCGTTTTGCAACAGCGCCTCCTGGAGGCCTTGAGGAGGGGGGAGAGCTCAATGAATGTAGGGGGCAGAGTTGTGGATTTGTCTCTCTGGGTGGAGAGACATGGTCTTGGTGCCTTCCGAGAACAAAGGGGGGGGACCGTCTGGTCCCTGCCGACAACCGGGCAGGACATTGGCCGTAGGAATGTGGCTCGTCTTCAGTGGAGAGGCAATGACGCGTGCCCATCCAGGAGTAAGGTGGTGGAGCTTCTGCTGAAGATGGGTTTCAGGGCAAATGACATCTATGCCCTGATCCATCCTTATGGCACGTCTGAGTTCGACATCAGCTTTGCTCGCCCGGAGGGCCTGGAGCTCTTCTGGGGGAATTATGAGCTGATGAAGGACGAGCCCGGCTGGCGCGGTTTCGCTGCACAAGTGGTAACCCGCCAGACTGGAGTCAAGAGAGTGACCGTTTTGACTCGTAACGAGTCCCTCTCTTGTTACGACATCATGACTTGGATAAGTCGGTATGGAGAGGTGGTGGATATGCCCAATAAGAACCGGGACGAACACGGCATCTGGTCCGGAGCCTGGACGTTTATGGTAAAACTTAAGCGTTCAGGGAATTCGGTGGCCCACATACCATCCGCGGCCTTCCTTGGCAGGGATCGTATCTTGGCCTTCTACCAGGGGCAGCCGAAGCTCTGTCACAAGTGCGGCGACCCCACACATTTGAGTGCAGCCTGTAATGTCATCAAGTGCGCTCTGTGTGGCGAGGTAGGTCATCTTGCGGCATCTTGTACAGAGATTAGGTGTCACCTGTGTGGTGACCTCGGTCACCCATTCAGTCGCTGTCCGCGCTCTTTCGCCAATGCGGTCAGGGCCCCAGTGGAGGAGAGCCGTGAGGTTGCTTCTGCAGGGGAGGGGACCAGCAGAGGCGATGGGGCCCAGGAGCCAAGGAAGAACAAACATGCTGGGGCAGCCAAGCTAAGGCGCCAAGAGAAGCGCGGAAGGGGCAGGGAGCTGGTGGAAACCCAGGTGGCAGGTGGGTCAATGCTGGCCCCTGCTCCGGACGCAAATCATGTGGCTGAGGCTCCAGGGGATAGGGAGCTGGATGAGGAGGTCAGGAGGATCCAAAGGGAGGAGGCTGCCACTTATTCAGATTCTTCCCACTATGAAAGTGTGGGTGAGGGCAAGGATGAGTGGCAAAAGAAAAAGCGTAAGCAGGGCTCCAAGAAAATGAAAAAAAGGGAAGGGAAATCTTCCCCTGTAACGGGCCAGGTGCAGGAAGGCAATCCAAACTCTCCTCTTGTTGGGCTCTCCAACAGGTACCAAGCTCTCTCGTCCTCGGAGGGAGAGGTGCCTAGGACAAGCGTGGGGTCTACAGGGGGTGCTGAGCCTTCCTCTTGTGGGGGTTTGGTGACCTCCAGGGGGAGGGCTGGCCCAGAGCCCAGTGGCAAGGAGGACGAGGTTGAGGAGCCCCTTGCCATGGACCTTTCAGTGTCCAAGAAACGTGGCAAGGGGTCATCCTCAGACCCTGATGAGAAGGGGGGTGGGAAGAAGAAAGCCATCTAACTCGTTCACCAATGATGGCGGCACCCGCTCCGTTGACGCTGGCATCCATTAATGTTGCCAGCATTAAGTCTGATATGGCTAGATTTGCGGCCTTTGATTTTCTCGGCCGCGTTGAAGCCGACATTTTGTTTTTACAAGAGACCAGGCTGCCAAATTTGGCAGCTGTGCATAAGGCAAGGAAGGAATGGAGGTCTGGTCCATCTTACTGGTCTCTTGCGGCCGAGCCATATAGCGGAGTGGCGGTACTTTTTACCGCAGCGGTTGAATGCCGACGGGTTATTGAGTTAGAAATAGGGAGGTGCCTGATCCTGGATGTTCTCATGAAGGGACAAGAGCTTCGGCTAATCAACATCTACGGTCCCCAAACCAAGCGGGACCGCAAGGATCTCTTTATGAGGATCAAGCCGTACCTTTTTTCCAGTCGGCAGGTGATCTTTGGGGGTGACTTTAACGCAGTCACGAGGACCCGTGACAGGGGAGGCTCCCTAGGCAAGCTGACTTATGATAGCGTCGCGCTTAATAGCATAGCTAGCGAAGCTCGCCTGGTGGATGTCCACATCCGGCACACCCCAGGCCACGCGGGTTTCACCTATTATAGAGGCGAGTGCAGGTCTAGAATAGACAGGTTTTATTTGAAGGAGGAAGCCATCTCTTCACCAGTTTCTGTTGTTGAGGTGGAATTCTCCGACCACTGTCTGATTTTGTTTTCCCTGAATGTTGCAGAGACCCCCCGGATGGGTAGAGGCTTATGGAGGCTGAATTCATCACTCCTGGAGGAAGCAGAGATAAGACAGTCCTTTGAGGATTTTCTGCAGAGCCAGGTACCATTACTGGATCTTTGTAGCAGTAAGTCAGAGTGGTGGGAGATGTTCAAGATCAGGGCGGCGAGATTCTTCCGCCAGCTCTCTAGCCTCAGGAGCCTGAGTAAGTACCGTCTTTATCAGGGCCTGAGGAGGAAACTCGAGCATCTCGTCTCGACTGGAGGTAGCCGCGAGGAGATCTCCAGAGTGAAGTCTTTGCTCAAAGGGTGCCAGTATAATAGGCACGCATCTTTGGTTTTTGAGAGGGACTTCGGGAAGTACCACTCGCCCGACCCTTACAGAAACTGCAAGATGTCAGTGAATCGTAAAGTTGTCACTGGACTGATCGACGATACGGGATCTCTGAACAGGTCCAGATCAGGGATTCTGGAAGTCATCAGATCCTTCTACTCGCACCTTTTGGGAAAGAGGGATCTAGATCGAGATGTGATGTCGGCTTTCCTGGCTGAAGCTGTTCCTGAGCCAGGGGATGACATCTCCCTTAATGTTTTGACAGAGGAGATCAACATAGAGGAAGTTAAACTGGCGATTGATGGGCTTGCGCTCAAAAAATCGCCAGGACCGGATGGCTTAACATCTGAGTACTATAAGACCTTTAAGGACCTCTTGAGTCCCCTCTTGACTGAGGTTTTCAATGAGTGTCTTTCCTCGGACACTCTCCCAAAGTCAATGAGGAGGTCGGCTTTGATCCTTCTGTCAAAGGGTAAAGACTCGAGCCGTATTGAGAACTGGCGTCCCATAGCGCTTCTCAATGCGGACAGGAAGGTTCTGGCAAAAGTGCTGTTTAATCGGCTGGTCAAGTTTGCACCCCGGCTCCTCTCGGGCGCCCAGCATTGCTCTGTTCCAGGCCGTAGCACCTTTAGTGCTGTTCTAGGTGTCCGGGAGGCAGTGGAGCAGGGTAGGGCTGGTCACTGGGAGGGGTACTTGCTGTCCTTGGATCAGGCCAAAGCGTTTGATCGGGTTAATCACGAGTACCTCTGGTCTGTTCTTCTGAGATATGGCCTGCCAGTGGGGTTTGTCAATTGGCTCAAGACATTGTACGCGGGGGCTGAGACTTTCCCGCTAGTGAACGGTTGGGTCGGCCACCCATTTGAGGTTGGGTCTGGCGTCCGTCAGGGTTGTCCTCTGAGCCCCTTGCTGTACGTGTTTGCCATTGATCCTTTCCTTAGGATGATTGATGGTGGGCCTATGGCGGGGGTCGGGATGGATCGGGCGGTGCCGGAAGCCTCCCTCAGGGTGGCAGCGTACGCTGATGACGTCACCGTCTTTGTGTCCTCGAGGGGGGAGGCAGAGTACGTGATGGCAGAGGTTGATCGCTACTCGGAAGCATCCGGGTCCGGCATCAACTGGGATAAGTGCGAAAGTCTCTGGTTAGGAAGGGGAGATCCTACATTTAGTCTCCCGGACACCCTTCCAGTGCCCCAGGACTCGGCTAAAGTTCTTGGCATCAAATTTGGCCGGGGAGATTACCCCATGCAAAATTGGGTGGTCAGGCTCGATGGTGCCACTCAGAAGGTGGCCCAGTGGAAGGGTTGGTCTTTGACCCTTCGGGAAAGGGTTAACCTGATCAAAACATACCTGCTCCCTTTATTCATCTACCTGGGCAGCGTATGCATTTTGCCAGAGCCTCTCTGGACTCGGGTCTACAACCTGTTCTTCCTAATGTTGTGGGGGAACAGGTTGAACCTAATTAGGAGAGATGTCACATATCGCACGAGGAGACTAGGGGGGTTATCTATGGTCAACCCCGTGGTGTTTCTCGTAAACACCTTTGTTAAGATCAATATAGGCAACCTCTGGCAAGAGAGGGCTCCTCCGTGGGTATTCTCCTGTTGGGGATGGCTTCGGCCTTTCTTCCAGGAATGGGAGACTGGAGGGCGAGTGAAGGATCTTCGCACGCCGCACGGGCATCTTCCGGCTTACGCTACCGTGGTTCTGAAGATGATACGTCGGTGGGGTCTGGGGATGTGGGAGATCAGAACTCTGTCGAGGAAACTCCTCGATAAGAGGGTTCTGTTGACCCATTTCCAGAAGCCCCTGGCGCTCAAGGACTGCCCAAGTCGGGACCTGGAGGGAGGTTTACGTTTACTGAATTCTGACAGGATCCCCTTGAAGTTTTGGGACTTGACTTGGCGCTGTTTCCACGGGAGACTGTATGTAAGGGGCAACTTGAAGAGCAGGCCACTGGTGGATAGGGGTTGCCCCCGCCAGGAGTGCAGCAACGTACTGGAAAGCATGGAGCATTTCCTGCTTCAGTGTCCCTTTAATACAGAGGTGTACAAAGGGGTGGGAGCCTCCATTGGTTGGCCCAGGTTGGCACGCCTCTCGTATGCGGAATGGGTCTATGGGGCATTCGGGGACCTTGGTGGCAGGGACCGGTGCACTTTATTCTTAGTCAGCCTAGTGGTCAGGTTTCACATTTGGAACGCACGGTGTCTAGTTTCGACGGAAGAGAAAATCCTCCCCGCGGATGAGGTGAATAGGAACATCCTGGGTGACCTGGTGAAGGTGCGTTCTCTGGATTATGAGAGGTCGGGCACGACTAAGGCCTCTCTCCTATGGAGAGGGTTTGTATTCCGTTAGGGACAGTCTTCTTATTGTTAGGGTCTTTGTAGGGACAAAATAGGGAGAGGTAGGGACAGTTTCTCTGAGGGTAAGTTTTAGGGAAGGAGTAGGGACATTGTAGGGACAGATTAACTATAGGGATAGTTTTTCTCTTTTTGGTCGGTGCCCGGCTTATCATATCCAGTCCTTGTGGAGGGCTGTGTGTGCCACTAGTAGAGTTTTTGTTTTTGGTCAAAGATAAAGTATGTACGGCTGCAGGTAACTGAACCTTAGGCTTTCGGGTATTAATATGTAGTGTTGGTTTGTAGTTGTGTAGTATAAGAGATGTTATATGTTATGTTATGTTTTGTTTTGTATATAGGGTTAGGGGTTATAGATAGGTTGGGTGGGGGTTTATTGGGGGGAGGGGGGGGGATTTATGCCTTAGCCGTAGCTTGACACGTCCCGGACAATGAACACTGGGCACGGACTGTTGGTGCGGGCGTGGCCCTCAGGCTGCGGCGGGCAGGGTGTGTGTATGCGGTGCAGCTCGGCTCGTCCTGGACATAGACTTTGAGCACGGACTTGGGATGCAGGCGTGGCTCCCAGGCTGCACCGTAGGGGGTTGTTTGGGGTGTGTGGTGGTTTGGTCTGGGTATAGGGCTAGTTTAGGATTATGTAAGGTTTTATTTTTGAGGTGGTGGGCATTAAAAAATTTTTAAAAAAAATATAAAAAAAAAAAAAAAAAAAAAAAATTAAAAAAAAAAATTTGCAAAAAAAAAAAAAATTAAAAAAAAAAATTACAAAAAAAAAAAAAAATTAAAAAATTAGGTATTGGGTTGTTCTTATTATTGTTATTATTACTTTTGTTAATGTTTGTATTATTGTTATTATATCATTGCTTCGGTTATTAGTCAATTTTTTGGGATTTCAGGCTGGATCCTGTGAGTTAGGGATGTTTTCTCACGTGTGTATATTGTTATATGTAGTATGTAGTGTATATGTATTGGTGAGGATGAGTGAGTGTAGTTTGGAGTGCAGGTTGGTGTAGTGTGCTGTGTGTAGTGTTTGGACCAGATGGACCTTTTTGCTTTTGTTCCTTTGTCCTGAAGTAAGGCAAAGTCCAGTTAACACAAGTGATGATTTGGTTTGGTTTTATGTTTATGTCTTTTATGCCAAGTGAGCGATATTTATGTTCTGTTTATTGTTATGTTTTTCACTTTTATAATAAAAAGATCTACAGGATGTAACTCAGGGTCAGTACAGGATAAGTAATGTATGTACACAGTGACTCCACCAGCAGAATAGTGAGTGCATCTCTGGAGTATAATACAGGATGTAACTCAGGATCAGTACAGGATAAGTAATGTATGTACACAGTGACTCCACCAGCAGAATAGTGAGTGCAGCTCTGGAGTATAATACAGGATGTAACTCAGGATCAGTACAGGATAAGTAATGTATGTACACAGTGACTACCAGCAGAATAGTGAGTGCAGCTTCTGGAGTTGGGTGTGTGCTGGTTAAGCTCTGCAACTTCCAGGGTGTGGTCAGAGAAGGAGGTTTTGCTGAGCTTGGATCCCAGAGAAGGTGCACTTTTCTGGGCTTTGTTGGACATGGAGTACCGCACCTCCTCCCCCCGGGGCCACTTGGGGGGAGGGAGGGAAGTGATGGCAATGGCGGCATCAGAGTCTTCCGAAAAAACTTTGCCACGGGTGCCAGAAAAGCCAGCAGTCCGCAAGAAGACAGGAGCTGCTAGAGGTAAGAAGAGACTGGGTCCGGGCCGTGGCTGCAGCAGCGTGGCTCCGTTTGTCAGCACGGCAGCTTCTGACAGCACCGGGAGTGAGATGGTTACGCGCAGCCAGACCCGCAGGAGAGCAGGTGAGCCGCAGATACCGGTAAGCACGGGAATGTGGAGTGACAAAAAGAAGGAGGAATCCGTGATTGAGCTGGCCTCCAGGCTGGCTAAAAACATCACCGACTACAACTTTGCAGGGAAAATGTTGGTGGTACAAAAAGGGAAGCTCCGTGACGCCAAAATGTTACTGGAGCAAAAAGCTTCTAAAGACAAACAGGCAGAAGCCAGGTCAGCGATAAAAAAGTGCAAAGACTGCATAAAGATGTGGGAAGCGGTGAGGGCAAAGATCCTGGAGGAGAGCGGGCCCTTTAGGGAAAAAATTCTGAACGACGACCGCTTTGCTAAGATGGCGGCAAGGTGCAGTGACCATGAGTCAAGTGATGGTGAAGCCTCAGATGAAGAGTTTGAGGATGTGCAGGAGACCCTGGAGCAGCCTGTGTGCTCTCAAGACTTGGCACCAACGCCCAGAGGCACTACAAGTCCCAGAGACAAGCTACCTGAAGAGATTGCGCTGCCTTCCACCTCAGGGGAATCTGAGGTGGAGGAAAGAACAGGGAGATTGCAGCTACAGAAGACCCCGCAGCCGGAAGCCTCTGTACATATGGAGGGCTTCATGTTTGGCGACGAGTTGCCAGAGCAGGGCACAAAGATAAAGAGAAAGAAAAAGAAACCGGAGAAGCTGCAGGAAAAGCTTGTGTTCGTTCCTGGGAGCTCTGGTCTGGCTGCAAAGTCGGATCAGAGTTCTGACCCCAAAAACCCCCCTGGCTCGGGCTCTGTGGTGGGCCTGGAGCGGGAAGTTGGGGAGAAAAGGGCCCAGCTGGTCAGACCCCCTGTCCCTGTGTTAGTTGGTAACAGGAGCAAGGAGGTCAGTAAGAAAGGCGCAGTAAAGGCCAGTACAGATGCAGGTCGCGGTACCGGCAAGGAGGGTGGCAGCGGTGCCACTAATACAGGAAGTGCTGCCTGTGATGCGGAGGGGGCTGCGGACCTAAAATCAGGGGTCTCCCATAATCTGGGAGTAAGTCAGGCTGGATCCCGCGCCTCCAGTGATGCGGAGGCAAAAAAGAAAAAAGGAAAAAGGAAAAACACAAGCAAAAGTCCGGAGGCTTTACCATCTACCTCCGGAGAGGCCAGGACCCATGGACCACATGATCCGAGGATAAAAGTGGTAGATCCGGGTATGGATGTGCGAGAGCGTGTGGTGGATGTGAGGGACAACGCCGAGAGTAAACAATTCTCTGCAGGTTCTGGGCCTTCGGGCACCTTGGGCCCCCCTGGCAGCCGGGGATCTGGGGGCCCAGGGGATAAGGTGGATAGGCCAGGGGGGTCACAGGTTCCAGTCGCCCCTCCAGCGACGACAACAACTGGCAGGAGTTATGCCAGTGTCGCCGCTGGAGGGGAGGGGTCCTCCTTGTCTCCAGGCTCTAGGGAGGGCGCTTTGCAACAGCGTCTCCTGGAGGCTTTACGGAAGGGGGAGAGTACAATCACAGTTGGAGGAAGAGAGGTGGATCTATCTCTCTGGAAAGAGAGACATGGCTTGGGTGCCTTCCGAGAGCAAAGGGGGGAGACCGTATGGTCCCTACCGACACCCGGGCAGGACGCAGGTCGTAGGAATGTGGTCCGTCTTCGTTGGAGAGGCAATGATACATGCCCCCCGAGGGCAAGGGTAGTGGAGCTTCTGCTGAAGATGGGCTTCAGGGCAGTTGACATCTTTGCCCTGATCCATCCTTACGGCACGTCTGAGTTTGACATCAGCTTCGTTCGCCCAGAGGGCTTAGAAATCTTCTGGGGGAATTACGAGCTGGTGAAAAACGAGCCCGGCTGGCGAGACTTTGCCATCCAGGTGGTGTCTCGCCAGAACGGTATCAAGAAGGTGACCGTTTTGACTCGTAACGAGTCACTTTCTTGCTTTGACATCATGACGTGGCTCAGTAGGTACGGAGAGGTGACGGAGATGCCCCAAAAGAACAGGGATGAGCACGGCATATGGTCTGGGGCCTGGACGTTCATGGTCCAGCTGAAACGTTCAGGTAACTCAGTGGCACACATACCTTCTGCAGCCTTCCTCGGCAGGGATCGTATCTTGGCCTTTTACCAGGGGCAGCCGAAGCTCTGCCACAGGTGCGGCGACCCCTCACACTTGAGCGCCGCTTGTAAGACCTTGAAGTGCGCTCTGTGTGGGGGTCTGGGTCATCTAGCCGCCTCCTGTGCGGAGATTAGGTGTAACCTGTGTGGTGACCTCGGTCACCCATTTAGTCGCTGTCCGCGCTCCTTTGCCAATGCGGTCTCAGCACCTACGGATGGGGGCCATGGTGCGGCCTCCGGGGGTGAGGGGACCAGCAGAGGTGGAGGAGCTCAGGAGCCAGGGAAGAACCGGCAAAAGACGCCTGCGGAGCAGAGGCGTCAGGAGAAACGCAGACGGAGCAGGGAGCTGACAGAAGCACCCACAGCAGGTGGGTCGATGGTGGCCCCTGTTCCAGAGGCAAATCTCGCGGCTGAGGCTTTGAGGGACAGCGATTTAGATGAGGAGGACAGGAGGATCCAGAGGGAGGAGACCAACTCTGCAGATTCCTCTCACTGCGAAAGTGTGGATGAGGAAGGCAAGAGGTGGCTAGAGAAACGGCGTAAGCTAGGTGCCACGAGGAGGAAACGAAGGGGGGATTCAAGATCTTCTCCCACCCCAGGCCAAGTACTGGAAGGAAAAGCCTGCTCACCTCCAGTTGGACTCTCCAATAGGTTCCGAGCCCTCCGAGACATCTCTTCCTCCTCTTCTGAGGGGGAGGCGGAGGGCAAGGTTCCTAGGGCAAAGGAAGGGTCAACAGGGGGCGCTGAGTCTCCACCTCGTGAAGGCATAGTTCCTTCCGGGGTGGAGGCTACTCTGGAACCTGGAAACAAGGACGACGGGGTCAGGGGATCCCCTGCTATGGACACATCTGTGTCCAAAAAAAGAGGCAAGGGGCTTTCCTCTGACCCCGAGGAAGCGGGTGTGAGGAAGAAAGCCGTCTAATTTAATCACTCATGATGGCGGCACCCACTCCGCTGACTCTGGCATCAATTAACGTTGCCAGCATTAAGTCGGATACGGCTAGATTTGCGGCCTTTGATTTTCTCGGCCGCGTTGAAGCCGACATTTTATTTTTGCAGGAGACCAGGCTGTCTGATTTGGCAGCCATACATAAGGCAAAAAGGGAGTGGAGGTCAGGCCCTTCCTACTGGTCTCTTGCGGCCGAGCCGTATAGCGGAGTGGCGGTACTTTTTACCGCAGCGGTTGAATGCCGACGAGTTATTGAATTAGAAATGGGAAGGTGCCTGATCTTAGATGTCCTCATGAAGGGACAAGAATTAAGACTTGTCAACATCTATGGTCCCCAGTCAAAAAAGGACAGGAAGAGTCTCTTTATGAGGATCAAGCCCTACCTTTTTACCAGCCGCCAAGTTGTCTTTGGAGGTGACTTTAATGCAGTCACAAGAGCCCGCGATAGGGGAGGCTCTGGAGACAGGCGGTTGACTTTTGACAGCGTCGCACTTAATAGTATAGCTAGCGAGGCTCGCCTGGTGGATGTCCACATCCGGCACACCCCAGGCCACGAGGGGTTCACCTATTATAGAGGTCAGAGCAGGTCTAGAATAGACAGGTTTTATTTGAAGGAGGAAGCCATCTCTTCACCAGTGTCCGTTGTTGAGGTGGAATTCTCCGATCACTGTCTAATATTGTTTTCTCTGAATGTTGCAGAGACCCCCCGGATGGGCAGAGGTTTGTGGAGACTGAATTCATCACTCCTGGAGGAAGCAGAGATAAGACAGTCCTTTGAGGATTTTCTGCAGAGCCAGGTACCATTACTGGATCTCTGTAGCAGTAAGTCAGAGTGGTGGGAGATGTTCAAGAGGAGGGCGGCAAGGTTCTTCCGAGAGCTCTCCAACCTCAGATGCCTGGACAGGTACCGCCTGTACAACGGCCTGAGGAGGAAACTCGAACATCTCGTTTCGACTGGAGGTAGCCGCGAGGAGATCTCCAGAGTGAAATCTTTGCTCAAGACGTGCCAGTATGACAGACACGCATCCTTGGTTTTTGAGAGGGATTTCGGGAAGTACCGCTCGCCCGACCCTTACAGAAACTGTAGGATGTCAGTGAATAGTAAAGTGGTCACTGGACTGATCGATAGTACAGGATCCCTGAATCGATCCAGATCAGGGATTCTGGAAGTCGTCAGATCCTACTACTCGCAACTCTTGGGAAAGAGGGATCTAGATTCGGAAGTGATGTCGGCTTTCCTGGCTGAAACTGTCCCTGAGCCGGGGGTAGACACCTCTCTTGATGTTTTGACAGGAGAGATCAGAATAGAGGAAGTTAAACTGGCGATTGATGGGCTCCGGCTCAAAAAATCGCCAGGACCGGATGGACTAACATCCGAGTATTATAAGACCTTCAAGGACCTCTTGAGTCCCCTCTTGACGGAGGTATTAAATGAGTGTCTTTCCTCGGGCACTCTGCCAAAGTCAATGAGGAGGTCAGCTTTGATCCTTCTGTCAAAGGGTAAAGACTCGAGCCGTATTGAGAACTGGCGTCCCATAGCACTTCTCAATACGGACAGGAAGGTTCTGGCAAAAGTGCTGTTTAATCGGTTGGTCAAGTTTGCACCCCGGCTCCTCTCGGGGGCCCAGCATTGCTCTGTTCCAGGCCGTAGCACCTTTAGCGCTGTTCTTGGTGTCCGGGAGGCAGTGGAGCAGGGTAGGGCTGGTCACTGGGAGGGGTACTTGCTGTCCTTGGATCAGGCCAAAGCGTTTGATCGGGTTAATCACGAGTACCTCTGGTCAGTCCTTCTGAGATACGGCCTGCCAGTGGGGTTTGTTGATTGGCTGCGAACATTGTATGCAGGGGCTGAGACTTTCCCGCTGGTGAACGGTTGGCTTGGCCGCCCTTTTGAGGTGGGTTCCGGTGTCCGTCAGGGCTGTCCTCTAAGTCCCCTGTTGTATGTGTTTGCGATAGATCCCTTTCTTAGGAGGGTTGATCGTGGACCTATAGCAGGGGTCGGGATGGACCGGGCGGTGCCGGAGGCTACCCTGAGGGCAGTGGCATACGCCGATGATGTCACGCTCTTCGTATCCTCAAGGGAGGAGGCGGAGTTTGTGGTGTCGGAGGTGGATGCCTACTCAGAGGCATCCGGGTCCAGAGTCAACTGGGATAAGTGCGAAAGTCTCTGGTTAGGAAGGGGGGATCCTACGTTTGATCTCCCGGACACTCTTCCGGTGCCCCAGACTTCAGCAAAAGTTCTTGGCATCAAATTTGGCCAGGGGGATTACCCCATGCAAAATTGGGTAGACAGGCTGGATGGTGCCACTCAGAAGGTAAACCAGTGGAAGGGTTGGTCTTTGACCCTTCGGGAAAGAGTTAGCCTGATCAAAACATACCTGCTCCCTTTATTCATCTACCTGGGCAGCGTATGCATTTTGCCAGAACCTCTCTGGACTCGGGTCTACAACCTGTTCTTCCTAATGTTGTGGGGGAACAGGTTGAACCTGATCAGGAGAGATGTTACATACCGCACGAGGAGACTAGGGGGGTTATCTATGGTCAACCCCGTGGTGTTTCTTGTAGACACCTTTTTTAAGATCAACATAGGCAACCTCTGGCAAGAAAGGGCTCCTCTGTGGGTCTACTCCTGCCGGGGATGGTTTCGGCCCTTCTTCCAGGAATGGGAGACTGGAGGGCGAGTGAAGGACCTTCGCACGCAGCATGGATATCTCCCGGCTTACGCTACCTTGGTTCTGAAGGTGATACGCCGGTGGGGTCTGGGGATGTGGGAGATCAGGACTCTGACGAGGAGGCTCCTCGACGAAAGAGTCCTGTTGACCCGTTTCCAGAAGCCCCTGGCGCTCAAGGACTGCCCAAGTCGGGACCTGGAGGGAGGGTTACGTTTACTGAATTCAACCCGGGTCCCCGTGAAGTTTTGGGACTTGGCTTGGCGCTGCTTTCACGGGAGACTGTATGTAAGGGGTAACTTGAAGAGCAGGCCTCTGATTGACAGGGGTTGCCCCCGTCAGGAGTGCAGCGATGTGCTGGAAAGCATGGAGCATTTCCTGCTTCAGTGCCCCTTTAATACAGAGGTATACCAACGGGTAGGGGTCTCCATAGGCTGGCCTCAGCTGGCACACCTCTCCTATGCGGAGTGGGCTTATGGAGCGTTCAGAGGCCTTGGTGGCAGGGACCGCTGCACTTTATTTCTAGTTAGCCTAGTGGTCAGGTTCCACATCTGGAGTGCACGGTGTTTAATCTCGACGGAACTGAAAGTCCTCCCCATGGATACGGTATGTAGGAACATCCTGGGTGACCTGGTGAAGGTGCGTTCTTTGGAGTATGAGAGGCTGGGCACATCTAAGGCTTCTCTCCTATGGAGAGGGCTTGTATTTCGTTAGGGACAGTGTTTTCTTAATTTTCTAGGGGAAGAGTAGGGAGAGAATAGGGACAGGATAGGGAGAGAGGAGGGATAGGGCAGGGACAGGTTTCCATGAAGGGTCAGACTGAGGGGCAGACTAAGGACAGTCTAGGGCAAATTAGGGAGAGAATAGGGAGACCTGTTTTTAAATTCAAGGGATAGTACATTGTGATGTCTGTGCCCGGCTTATCACCTCCAATCCTGGTGGGGGGCTGTGAGTGCACCATGAAGCTTTTTGTTTTGATTTGGGCAAAATGAAATGAAGTAGGGCTGCAGGAGAGCCGACCTTAGGCTTTCGGGTTATGTATATAGTATATATTATGTATGTTGATATTGGAGTGTATTATGGTTTTGTATATATTGTATATATTCACGTTTTGGGTGGTAGGTAGGTTGGGTGGGGGAGTTGGGGGGAGTGGGATTCACGCCTTGAGCCGTAGCCTGGCACGTCTCGAACATTGAACTCTGGGCACGGACTGGTGGAGCGGGCATGGCCCCCAGGCTGCGGCGGGCACTGTGTGGTATTTATTAAAAAAAAAACAAAAAAAAAACCCTGGTGTGGCTTGGCATGTCCTGAACTAAGAACTCTGGGCACGGACTGATGGAGCAGGCTGGCCCCCAAGCTGCACTGGGGACCCAAAAAAAAAAAAAAAAAAAATTTTTTAGTTAGTTTTATGCCAGTTGGCTCGGTCTTTCTGTTTGAATTTGCTTATTTATGTTGCTATTTCAGTTATTTATGCTGTTTATGTTCTTGCTTCCATTTGTTCTGTGTGGGTGCAGTGCGGCACGGCTGGACCTGGAGTTATAGTTTACAGGGTTTATGTAGTTATAGTTTCCTTAGTTTTATATTGTAGGTATATACCTGTATATTGTGTTATATGTTGTATATTGTGTTATATGTTGAGTGTGTATGTGTGTGGGTGTGTACGGCGGGGGGAAGCCCGGATATGGACATTTACTTTGTTTATGGATCACGGACTGTGGGGGAAGGGCCTTATATTGCTTTATATGGTTATTCTTATTGTTACAGTTTGTCTTTGTTGTGTTTTTTACTTTTATAATAAAAGATCTACAGGATGTAACTCAGGAGCAGTACAGGATAAGTAATGTATGTACACGGTGACTCCACCAGCAGAATAGTGAGTGCAGCTCTGGAGTATAATACAGGATGTAACTCAGGAGCAGTACAGGATAAGTAATGTATGTACACAGTGACCCCACCAGCAGAATAGTGAGTGCAGCTCTGGGGTATAATACAGGATGTAACTCAGGATCAGTACAGGATAAGTAATGTATGTACACAGTGACTCCACCAGCAGAATAGGGAGTGCAGCTCTGGGGGTATAATACAGGATGTAACTCAGGAGCAGTACAGGATAAGTAATGTATGTACATAGTGACTCCACCAGCAGAATAGTGAGTGCAGCTCTGGGGTATAATACAGGATGTAACTCAGGGGCAGTACAGGATAAGTAATGTATGTACACAGTGACTCCACCAGCAGAATAGTGAGTGCAGCTCTGGGGTATAATACAGGATGTAACTCAGGGGCAGTACAGGATAAGTAATGTATGTACACAGTGACTCCACCAGCAGAATAGTGAGTGCAGCTCTGGGGTATAATACAGGATGTAACTCAGGGGCAGTACAGGATAAGTAATGTATGTACACAGTGACTCCACCAGCAGAATAGTGAGTGCAGCTCTGGGGTATAATACAGGATGTAACTCAGGATCAGTACAGGATAAGTAATGTATGTACATAGTGACTCCACCAGCAGAATAGTGAGTGCATCTCTGGAGTAAGGTGTGGTTTGTTGGAGCTCCTCAGAGAACCAGGGTGTGGTTGCAGTCCCAGCTGGAAGCCTGTTTTGGAGCCCAGGATCAGAGCACGTAGCTGGGCTTCTTGTTCTATGGAGTCCCGCAATTCCCCCCCACCCGGCTTCGGTCGGAGGGGGGGGAGTGCTGAGAAGGCGGCGACAACACCATCAGCGGCGCTGGCGGCATACGTGGTTTCAGCAGCAACAACCAGGAAAGCCGGAGCAGCTAGTAAAGCTGCGAAGAGAGAGGGTCCGGGTCGCAGGCGCAGTGACATGGCCCAGCAGGTTGGTGCAGCTGCATCTGACAGCGCCGGAAGCGAGATGATGACCCGCAGTCAGACTCGCAGCCAAACGCTCAGCAAAGAAGGTAAGCCACAGTGGAGTGATCGTCGGAAAGGGGAGTCTGTGGTAGAGCTGGCCTCCCGTCTGGCCACCAGCATGGCGGATTATGAGCGAGCGGGGAGAGAAATCCTCCTGCAGAAGGAGAAGCTGCGGTCGGCCAGGTCACTGAAGGACCAGACCGCCGCTAAAGGAAAAAGAGATGCAATCAGCAAGTCCATACAGGACTGTAAAGACTGCATACAAAGGTGCAAGGAAGAGAGGGACAGGATTCTGGAGCAAAGTGGTCCCTTTAGGGAAAAATTAATAAACAGTGATAGGTTCTCCAAGATGGCGTCAGGACACAGCGGTCACAAGGAGGCTGATCACTCCAGCGATGGAGACAGCAGTGGTGACTGTTCTG
Organism: Eleutherodactylus coqui; assembly: GCA_035609135.1. Taxonomy (NCBI): domain Eukaryota; kingdom Metazoa; phylum Chordata; class Amphibia; order Anura; family Eleutherodactylidae; genus Eleutherodactylus; species Eleutherodactylus coqui. The sequence goes on from JAYJKI010000243.1 coordinate 152,889, forward strand.
AGGAGGACACCTACCAGGACAGTCTGAGGGAGCAGCCTGTCTGCTCAGGAGAGCAGACCCAGAGTGGCACTACAACCACCAGCAGCCTCCGGCCGGAGCAGGTTGCGCTGCCTCTAACCTCCGGGGATTCTGATCCAGAAGAAGATAAAAGCGATGGGGGCGCTTTAATAATGCAGCAGATAAGGCTGTTGGAATCCCCCCCAATATGAGCGGCCTTCAGTTTGGTGATGATTTACCAGAAGAGGATGTGAAAATCAAGGCGAAAAAAGGAAAAAAAAAGAATTTGGTGCAGGAGAAATTTGTGTATGTGACAGGGGGCGCTGGTTTGGCTGCAAAGTCGGATCAGGGCACCCCCACCCTGAGAACCCCGGTTTCTGACTCTGCAGTGGGTTTTGAACATGGGAACAGGGATAAAGGAGTTAAACTGGCCAGGTCCCCTGTCCCTGTTTCAGTTAGTGCAGTGACAGAAACAGCCAGCAGGGCGGCCAGCACAGGACAAGGCAAGGTGGCAAAAGAGTTTGGCAGTGGCGGAACTGCCAGCGCCAGTAAGGCCAGTGATGCGGAGGGTGCTGCGGGATCGGGGGTCCCCCGTGCGACAGGTCGGTCTACAGGGGTCCCTCAGTCTAGGTCCCAGCCTAGGTCCCAGGCACCCAGTGATGTGGAGGCTGCTGGCAAATGTAAAGGAAAAAGCAAAAATAAAAATGTTAATACTGCCGGAATGCAGAGTGCTGACCATGGGGGGGTCATTACGGTGGTTGCAGCTGCGCAAGATGGGGCAGCAGTGCCACCCCCCAGGTCTACCAAGGCCCAAAATAAAAAAGCTGCTTCTAACCCCAAGTCCGGTCCAGAGGGTCTTGGAATGAAAGGTCTTGGTATGAAAGGGGTGGATGTGTCTGGTGCAGCCCGCGAGTCTGATGCTCCGACGCACTCGGAGGCACGGGCTGCAGCTACTGTTCTCAGCACAGGGGAACCTACTGTAAATATAGGCACAGGTTCTGGGGATAGTCAGGGCACATCACAGGTTCCAGTCGCCCCTCCGGCGGCGACGACAGCTGGTTGGAGTTATGCCAGTGTCGCCGCTGGAGGGGAAGGGTCCTCCTTGTCTCCAGGCTCTAGAGAGGGCATATTGCAACAGCGCCTCCTGGGGGCTCTACGGAAGGGGGAGAGTTCAATCACAGTTGGAGGAAGAGAGGTGAACCTATCTCTTTGGACAGAGAGACACGGCTTAGGAGCCTTCCGAGAGCAAAGGGGGGAGACCGTATGGTCCCTACCAACACCCGGGCAGGACGCAGGTCGTAGGAATGTGGTCCGTCTTCGTTGGAGGGGCAATGATACATGCCCCCCGAGGGCGAGGGTAGTGGAGCTTCTACTGAAGATGGGCTTTAGGGCGGTTGACATCTTTGCCCTAATCCATCCCTTCGGCACGTCTGAGTTTGACATCAGCTTCGTTCGCCCAGAGGGTCTAGAACTCTTCTGGGGGAATTACGAGCTGATGAAAAGCGAGCCTGGCTGGCGAGACTTTGCCGTCCAGGTGGTGTCTCGCCAGAACGAAGTCAAGAAGGTGACCGTTTTGACTCGTAACGAGTCACTTTCTTGTTTTGATGTAATGACGTGGCTCGGTCGATACGGAGAGGTGACAGACATGCCCAGAAAGAACAGGGATGAGCACGGCATATGGTCCGGGGCCTGGACGTTTATGGTCAAGCTGAAGCGTTCAGGTAACTCAGTGGCACACATTCCATCTGCAGCCTTCCTCGGCAGGGATCGTATCCTGGCCTTTTACCAGGGGCAGCCGAAGCTCTGCCACAGGTGCGGCGACCCCTCACACTTGAGCGCTGCTTGTAAGACCTTGAAGTGCGCTCTGTGTGGGGGTCTGGGTCATCTAGCCGCCTCCTGTGCGGAGATTAGGTGTAACCTGTGTGGTGATCTCGGTCACCCATTCAGTCGCTGTCCACGCTCCTTTGCCAATGCGGTGTCAGCCCCTACGGATGGGGGCCATGGTGCGGCCTCCGGGGGTGAGGGGACTAGCAGAGGTGGAGGAGCTCAGGAGCCAGGGAAGAACCGGCAAAAGACGCCTGCTGAGCAGAGGCGTCAGGACAAACGCAGACGGAGCAGGGAGCTGACAGGAGCGCCCACAGCAGGTGGGTCAATGGTGGCCCCTGTTCCTGAAGCAAATTGTGCAGCTGAGGCCTTGAGGGACAGCGAAGTGGATGAAGAGGACAGGAGGATCCAGAGGGAGGAGAGAAATACCAACTCTTCAGATTCCTCCCACTATGAGAGTGTGGATGAGGAAGGAAAGAGGTGGTTAGAGAAACGGCGTAAGCTAGGTGCCACTAGGAGAAAGCGAAGGGGGGATTCAAGATCTTCTCCCACCCCTGGCAAAGTACTGGAAGGAGAAGCCAGCTCACCTCCAGTTGGACTCTCCAACAGGTACCGGGCCCTTCAAGACATCTCTTCCTCCTCTGAGGGGGAAGCGAAGGGCAAGGTGCCTGGGGCAAAGAAAGGGTCAACAGGGGGCGCTGAGTCTCCTACTCGTGGAGGCATAGTTCCTTCCGGGGAGGGGGCTACTCTGGAGCCTGGAAACAAGGACGATGGGGTCGGGGGATCCCCTGCTATGGACACATCTGTGTCCAAAAAAAGAAGCAAGGGGCTTTCCTCTGACCCCGAAGAAGCGGGTGTGAGGAAGAAAGCCATCTAATTTAATCACTCATGATGGCGGCACCCACTCCGCTGACTCTGGCATCAATTAACGTTGCTAGCATTAAGTCGGATACGGCTAGATTTGCGGCCTTTGATTTTCTCGGCCGCGTTGAAGCCGACATTTTATTCTTGCAGGAGACCAGGCTGTCCGATTTGGCAGCCATACATAAGGCAAAAAGGGAGTGGAGGTCAGGCCCTTCCTACTGGTCTCTTGCGGCCGAGCCGTATAGCGGAGTGGCGGTCCTTTTTACCGCAGCGGTCGAATGCCGACGAGTTATTGAATTAGAAATGGGAAGGTGCCTGATCTTAGATGTCCTCATGAAGGGACAAGAATTGAGACTTGTAAACATCTACGGTCCCCAGTCAAAAAAGGACAGGAAGAGTCTCTTTATGAGGATCAAGCCCTACCTTTTTACCAGCCGCCAAGTTGTCTTTGGAGGTGACTTTAATGCAGTCACAAGAGCCCGCGATAGGGGAGGCTCTGGAGACAGGCGGTTGACTTTTGACAGCGTCGCACTTAATAGCATAGCTAGCGAGTCTCGCCTGGTGGATGTCCACATCCGGCACACCCCAGGCCACGAGGGATTCACCTTTTATAGAGGTCAGAGCAGGTCTAGAATAGACAGGTTTTATTTGAAGGAGGAAGCCATCTCTTCACCAGTGTCCGTTGTTGAGGTGGAATTCTCCGATCACTGTCTAATATTGTTTTCTCTGAATGTTGCAGAGACCCCCCGGATGGGTAGAGGTTTGTGGAGACTGAATTCATCACTCCTGGAGGAAGCAGAGATAAGACAGTCCTTTGAGGATTTTCTGCAGAGCCAGGTACCATTACTGGATCTCTGTAGCAGTAAGTCAGAGTGGTGGGAGATGTTCAAGAGGAGGGCGGCGAGGTTCTTCCGTGAGCTCTCCAACCTCAGATGCCTGGACAGGTACCGCCTGTACAACGGCCTGAGGAGGAAACTCGAACATCTCGTTTCGACTGGAGGTAGCCGCGGGGAGATCTCCAGAGTGAAATCTTTGCTCAAGAAGTGCCAGTATGACAGACACGCATCCTTGGTTTTTGAGAGGGATTTCGGGAAGTACCGCTCGCCCGACCCTTACAGAAACTGTAGGATGTCAGTGAATAGTAAAGTGGTCACTGGACTGATTGACAGTACGGGGTCCCTGAATCGATCCAGATCAGGGATTCTAGAGGTCGTCAGATCCTACTACTCGCAACTCTTGGGAAAGAGGGATCTAGATTCGGAAGTGATGTCGGCTTTACTGGCTGAAGCTGTCCCTGGGCCAGGGGTAGACACCTCTCTTGGCGTTTTGACAGAAGAGATCAGAGAAGAGGAAGTTAGACTGGCGATTGATGGGCTCCGGCCCAAAAAGTCGCCAGGTCCGGATGGATTAACATCCGAGTATTATAAGACCTTCAGGGACCTCTTGAGTCCCCTCTTGACGGAGGTATTAAATGAGTGTCTTTCCTCGGGCACTCTGCCAAAGTCAATGAGGAGGTCGGCCTTGATCATTCTGTCAAAAGGTAAAGACTCGAGCCGTATTGAGAACTGGCGTCCCATAGCGCTTCTCAATACGGACAGGAAGGTTCTGGCAAAAGTGCTGTTTAATCGGCTGGTCAAGTTTGCACCCCGGCTCCTCTCGGGGGCGCAGCATTGCTCTGTTCCAGGCCGTAGCACCTTTAGCGCTGTTCTCGGTGTCCGGGAGGCAGTGGAGCAGGGTAGGGCTGGTCACTGGGAGGGGTACCTGCTGTCCTTGGATCAGGCCAAAGCGTTTGATCGGGTTAATCACGAGTACCTCTGGTCCGTCCTTCTGAGATACGGCCTGCCAGTGGGGTTTGTTGATTGGCTGCGAACATTGTATGCAGGGGCTGAGACTTTCCCGCTGGTGAACGGTTGGCCCGGCCGCCCTTTTGAGGTGGGGTCCGGCGTCCGTCAGGGCTGTCCTCTAAGCCCCCTGTTGTATGCGTTTGCGATAGATCCCTTCCTTAGGAGGGTTGATTGTGGACCTATAGCAGGGGTCGGGATGGACCGGGCGGTGCCGGAGGCTACCCTGAGGGCAGTGGCATACGCCGATGATGTCACGCTCTTCGTGTCCTCGAGAGAGGAGGCGGAGTTTGTGGTGTCGGAGGTGGACCGCTACTCGGAAGCTTCCGGGTCTATGGTCAACTGGGATAAGTGCGAAAGTCTCTGGTTAGGAAGGGGGGATCCTACGTTTGATCTCCCGGACACCCTTCCGGTGCCCCAAACTTCAGCAAAAGTTCTTGGCATCAAATTCGGCCAGGGGGATTACCCCATGCAAAATTGGGTGGACAGGCTGGATGGTGCAACTCACAAGGTAAACCAGTGGAAGGGTTGGTCTTTGACCCTTCGGGAAAGAATTAGCCTAATCAAAACATACCTGCTCCCGTTATTCATCTACCTGGGCAGCGTATGCATTTTGCCAGAACCTCTCTGGACTCGGGTCTACAACCTGTTCTTCCTAATGTTGTGGGGGAATAGGTTGAACCTGATCAGGAGAGATGTTACATACCGCACGAGGAGACTAGGGGGTTGTCTATGGTCAACCCCGTGGTGTTTCTTGTAAACACTTTTTTTAAGATCAACATAGGCAACCTCTGGCAAGAGGGCTCCTCCGTGGGTCTACTCCTGCCGGGGATGGTTTCGGCCCTTCTTCCAGGAATGGCAGACAGGAGGGCGAGTGAAGGACCTTCGCACGCCGCACGGACATCTCCCGGCTTACGCTACCTTGGTTCTGAAGGTGATACGCCGGTGGGGTCTGGGGATGTGGGAGATCAGGACTCTGACGAGGAGGCTCCTCGACGAAAGAGTCCTGTTGACCCATTTCCAGAAGCCCCTGGCGCTCAAGGACTGCCCAAGTCGGGACCTGGAGGGAGGGTTACGTTTACTGAATTCAACCCGGGTCCCCTTGAAGTTTTGGGACTTGGCTTGGCGCTGCTTTCACGGGAGACTGTATGTAAGGGGTAACTTGAAGAGCAGGCCTCTGATTGACAGGGGTTGCCCCCGTCAGGAGTGCAGCGACGTGCTGGAAAGCATGGAGCATTTCCTGCTTCAGTGCCCCTGTAATACAGAGGTTTACCAACGGGTAGGGGTCTCCATAGGCTGGCGTCAGCTGGCACACCTCTCCTAGGCGGAGTGGGCTTATGGAGCCATCAGAGGCCTTGGTGGCAGGGACCGCTGCACTTTATTCCTAGTTAGCCTAGTGGTCAGGTTCCACATCTGGAGTGCACGGTGTTTAATCTCGACGGAGCTGAAAGTCCTCCCCGTGGATACGGTATGTAGGAACATCCTGGGTGACCTGGTGAAGGTGCGTTCTTTGGAGTATGAGAGGCTGGGCACATCTAAAGCTTCTCTCCTATGGAGAGGGCTTGTATTTCGTTAGGGACAGTTTTTTTTCTTCTTAATTTTCTAGGGGCAGAGTAGGGAGAGAATAGGGACAGGATAGGGAGAGAGGAGGGATAGGGCAGGGACAGTTTTCCATGAAGGGTCAGACTGAGGGGCAGACTAAGGACAGTCTAGGGCAAATTAGGGAAAGAATAGGGAGAAAATGCAAGGGATAGTACATTATGATATCTGTGCCCGGCTTATCACCTCCAATCCCGGTGGCGGGCTGTGAGGGCACCATAAAGCTTTTTGTTTTGATTTGGGCAAGATGGAGTGAAGTAGGGCTGCAGGTGAGCCGACCTTAGGCTTTCGGGTTATGTTAATATATATCGTGTATATCATGTATATTGGTTATTGTATGTTTTATATGTATATATTCACGTTCTGGGTGGTAGTTAGGTTGGGTGGGGGGTTGGGGGGGAGTGGTTTCACGCCTTGAGCCGTAGCCTGGCACGTCCCGAACATTGAACTCTGGGCACGGACTGGTGGAGCGGGCATGGCCCCCAGGCTGCGGCAGGCAGAGTGTTGTACAGTTTATATATATTAAAAAAAACAAACCCTGGTGTGGCTTGGCACGTCCCGAACATTGAACTCTGGGCACGGACTGATGGAGCAGGCTTGGCCCCCGAGCTGCACTGGGGACCCAAAAAAAAAAAAAAAATTTTTGAAAAACAATTTCTTTAGTTATTTTTGTATGCCGGTTGGCTCGGTCTTTATTTTCATATTTAGTTAATTATTGGTATATATATATATGTTATGTTTACGTTATTGCCTAATTTTGTTTATGATGGGGTTGCAGTGCGGTACGGCTGGACCTGGAGCTTTAGTTTTAGTTTTCTCTTCTGGATAGCTGGATGCTCTTCTTTTAGGTATATTGTGTTTTGCGTTGAGTGTGTGTGCGAGTGTGCGGCAGGGGGGAGGGGAGTCCAGACATGGGGTTTCTTTTGTTTGTGGACCATGGACTCTGGGTGAAGGGCCTTATCTCTGTATACGGTTGTATTAGTATTATTTACTATTGTTACAGTTTGCTTTTATTGTTATGTTTCATACTTTTATAATAAAAGATCTACAGGATGTAACTCAGGAGCAGTACAGAATAAGTAATGTACGTACACAGTGACCCCACCAGCAGAATAGTGAGTGCAGCTCTGGAGTATAATACAGGATGTAACTCAGGATCAGTACAGGATAAGTAATGTATGTATACAGTGACTCCACCAGGAGAATAGTGAGTGCAGCTCTGGAGTATAATACAGGATGTAACTCAGGATCAGTACAGGATAAGTAATATATGTACACAGTGACTCCACCAGCAGAATAGTGAGTGCAGCTCTGGAGTATAATGCAGGATGTAACTCAGGAGCAGTACAGGATAAGTAATGTATGTACACAGTGGCTCCACCAGGAGAATAGTGAGTGCAGCTCTGGAGTATAATACAGGATGTAACTCAGGAGCAGTACAGGATAAGTAATGTATGTACACAGTGACTCCACCAGCAGAATAGTGAGTGCAGCTCTGGGGTATAATACAGGATGTAACTCGGGGTCAGTACAGGATAAGTAATGTATGTACACAGTGACTCCACCAGCAGAATAGTGAGTGCAGCTCTGGAGTATAATACAGGATGTAAGTCAGGAGCAGTACAGGATAAGTAATGTATGTACACAGTGACTCCACCAGCAGAATAGTGAGTACAGCTCTGCAGTATAATACAGGATGTAACTCAGGAGCAGTACAAGATAAGTAATGTATGTACACAGTGACTCCACCAGCAGAATAGTGAGTGCAGCTCTGGAGTATAATACAGGATGTAACTCAGGAGCAGTACAGGATAAGTAATGTATGTACACAGTGACTCCACCAGCAGAATAGTGAGTGCAGCTCTGGGGTATAATACAGGATGTAACTCAGGAGCAGTACAGGATAAGTAATGTATGTACACAGTGACTCCACCAGCAGAATGGTGAGTGCAGCTCTGGGGTATAATACAGGATGTAACTCAGGAGCAGCACAGGATAAGTAATGTATGTACACAGTGACTCCACCAGCAGAATAGTGAGTGCAGCTCTGGAGTATAATACAGGATGTAACTCAGAATCAGTACAGGATAAGTAATGTATGTACACAGTGACCCCACCAGCAGAATAGTGAGTGCAGCTCTGGGGGTATAATACAGGATGTAACTCAGAATCAGTACAGGATAAGTAATGTATGTACACAGTGACTCCACCAGCAGAATAGTGAGTGCAGCTCTGGGGGTATAATACAGGATGTAACTCAGAATCAGTACAGGATAAGTAATGTATGTACACAGTGACCCCACCAGCAGAATAGTGAGTGCAGCTCTGGGAGATAATACAGGATGTAACTCAGAATCAGTACAGGATAAGTAATGTATGTACACAGTGACTCCAGCAGAATAGTGAGTGCAGCTCTGGAGTATAATACAGGATGTAACTCAGGATCAGTACAGGATAAGTAATGTACGTACACAGTGACTCCACCAGCAGAATAGTGAGTGCAGCTCTGGGGTATAATACAGGATGTAACTCAGGAGCAGTACAGGATAAGTAATGTATGCACACAGTGACTCCACCAGCAGAATAGTGAGTGCAGCTCTGGAGGATAATTTGGGATAGCTAATGTATAGTATGTACATGGTGAAATATGAGGATCCCGGTGCAGAGATTTGGGGCTTGAGTATTATTTATGGTCAGTAGGTAAGATGTACTCGTTGCCCAATGCGGTCCATGACTTTCCAATCTAATGCCGTGACCCTCTGAGGGTAATTATCTAATGCGCAGTGTAATGCATCTCTCACACTGAGGTCTCCTCCACATCTCAGGTCAGATAACATCCGATCAGCCATTAGTTGCCTGTGTAATCCACGGGTCACAGTGACATGTCAGCAGCCTCGTTCCACGTGCTGCACTTACCTCGCTGTCTTCTAGGTGTCAGTATTCTTCCTGGTAATGAGGACTTGTCCAGAGTTCGTTAATTAGGGACTTTTCTTTACAGTTCCATAGATTTACCATAGCAGTAAGTGACATCATGTTGCAGAACGTGCAGATGATGGCGCCGTATCCACACCAGGCTCACTGCCAGCTCCCACTTACCTTTACCATTCAGTATGGTGGGAGGGAGACTTAGGGGCTCCGGTAGGACTCTCTGCTGCTGAGCCATGAATATTAACCCTTCAAAGCTTCATTAGCCCAACAAGCTCATTAATACAGAGGATGAAAGGGGGCTCCCATCATCCACAGCCTGGGGGTAAAGGTCTGAGCACTGGGGGCCAACTGATGGGATCTCCAGCAGTTCCAAGGATGGCAGCCCTTAATGCCCATGTGAGTGCCAGAGTGCTGGGCATACGTGGCCACTGCTGTTCTCTAGGGAGGAGGATTGATCAGTGGTCGGACCCCCAGTGATGAGACGCTTCGCCGCTATCCTGTATAGGGAGTCATTGTCTTTGGTGGAAGAGCCCAGTTAAAGGGGCGGTGTCCTGCCCTCGGTAAATGAAGCTCAATCACCACTAGACATTGGGGAGATTTATTAAGATTAGCAGAAATGACAGTAAATTGGTCGGACTATGGCTGGCTCCGCCCCTTTTTGGAAACTGATAAGAGTTGCATAAAATATGGTCACGAATGTTTGCGTTCTGCAGGCTTGTCTCAAAATGTGTGACCCCTCAAAGCCAGAAAACCACTGCAGATCTCTTCACTACGGCTTCACAGTTTTCAGGATCTCTGCTTGCTGTCGCTATGGGGTTTCCAGACTACATGCTATCTAAAGCCAGTGTGTGGTATTTTGGGGTTATGGAGAGAGGTCCGCCAGCCTGCAGCCCCCTGCCTTAGGTAGTTCATACATCACCTACGAAGTGCTGTCAGCGCCGCCGCGTCTTCTCCCCGGTCCCCGGCACTGGCCTTCTGGCATCTCTTCCAGGTCAGGGATTTAAAAAACCCTGCCTCCAGGAAGGCGCTGCCTCTGATTGGCTGAGGCCACGGCGCTCAGCCAATCAGAGCCTGTGCTTGATAAACAAATCACAGTCATTCATTGACACAAAATTGCGATATCGCCAAGTGAAAACGCAGTGATCTCACACGGGCCACCAATGCAATATCGCTGCGATTTTCTCAGGGTGATATTGTGTTGCCCGTGAAGAAGCGGCCTAAAACCTGTATGTACACACAAGTGCGAAGCGGGGGAAACAGGTGATTCTTAAAATGAACTGCCCCAAAAGTTGGACATGCGGTTGTGCTTCTCCTCGCGGCGCTTCTCCTCGCGGCGCTTCTCCTCGCGGCGCTTCTCCTTGCGACGCTTCTCCTTCTAAATGCGCCCTAACCTGGACAACTCCTCTTGTGGCGGAGCATCTGCAATTGATGGGCTTGCTTCTGCTCACATTAGGGAGTCGCTATTTGAGCGGTGACTCGTATCTCTGCCAATTGCTCCAGTTTCTTGTGTTTTATGACATAATCAAAGCTTCTTTTTAACCAGTCAAGTGCCAGAAATGAGCGGCAGCTGGAGGGGCCCCTGACCGCAGCTGGTGGCGGCTCTCTTGGACACATGTGACCTCTCCGCTGCCAACCATGAATCCATGGAAGTGAAAAAGCCTGAAATGCAGGAGTTTGGTGCTGATGCATAATAGATGCGCCTCGGAGCAGCCACGGCCTCATTAATTATTCAGCGGCTGATTCATTAGGGAGAGATTTCATTATGGGATAATTTAATTAAATGAGAGGGCAAAAAAGAAGGTGCGCGGCGGCGGCAGGAATCCCCATCGAGCTCCATTATTAATTAGCAGAAGAGGATCATTTATTTATGGCCGGTTAAGTGCTAATGACCACTCTGGTTACCGGCGTCCTCGGCTAGGTGAACGGTACAAATGGGATATACACGCGGGACCCAACGCTTCCCCTCCACCGGCCGGAGTCACCCTCCGCTTACAGTTATTGTAGTAACTCGTCTATTGGGATTTGCGGCAGCGTTCCGTAGCGGCCGCCATATTTTCCATCAATGTATATTATTCATCCTGTTATATCTAACCAATCACAGCGCTGGGGCACAGGCTCTGTTATGGGGGCACTGGGGCACAGGCTCTGTTATGGGGGCGCTGGGGCACAGGCTCTGTTGTGGGGGCACTGGGGCTGTCACTGTTGTGGTGGCACTGTGGCTACTATCAATATTATGTGGCCATATGGCTGCTGTCACTAAAATGTGTTCATTATGGCCGTCACTAATATGGGGTCATTATGACTGCTATTATTATTGCAGCAGTATGGCTGCCACTATTACGGGGTCATGTGACTAGTGCTGTTATGGGGGCACTGTGGCTGCTGTAGGTGCCCTGTGAGCGGTGACAACATACATGGTAAGTCGACCAGCAGCTTCTCTCTGGCGGGTCCCTACATAGCAGGAGGCTCCTCTTATAGTTGGTACTTTGATGGGCTGAGGTGCATATAATTCCCAGGTGCCACCCTCCAGGTGTACAGGCAGGGGCGCCACAGGGCGCAGAACTGAAGACAACAGAAAGCAAGAGCTTGTAATTAAGCTGTAGGTGGAAGCATCAGAACATGCCAACATTAAGAAGGATGGCAGAAAATCCCCAGCTACTGTCTCATTATAGAGTATTACAGCACGGAGCAGTTATGTGCGCCACCTGCTGGTCATCTGTGAATTCCAGAGCAGAAGCGCCATCATCATTACCATTATTACTGTGTTCTTCTCACTGATGCGGAGGACGGCACCCCCACATTACTTCTGATGTTGGGGTGAGGGGTCTCAGAGCGCTGGCCAGGGACTCCTCTCCGGTAATTGCCCCTTTTCTCCTGTGTTGGAGGTTTGCTTTTCCGTCACGGCGCGCTGTGTGAGCAGGTAATGCTGGTGTAGCGCGCCAAACCATGCAAGGGGTGAGCAGCAACAATGGTGGTTATCACGGTGGCCCGGCTGTTTCCTTCACCAGCGGCAGCACCCGCGTGGTCTGACAGAGTACGATGGCAACATTTGTCAAGTTCGTGACGCCTATTCATATTCAGGCACTAAGTAAAGCTAAATCATCTGTATACTAGGGCACTATAATAAGTGGAAAGCACAGGAATCATTTCTATCCCCTATGCTTTGCCCTCCTGCTTCTTTCTTTCTCTTTTATTTCTTTAGGCACGAATATTCTCCTTCTAGTTACTATTTCCTCAAGCTGGTCCTTCTTTCTTCTGCATTTACTTAAACTGATTTTGTTCTCATAACCCAATACTCTGTTTGTACTCACACTTTCTCCTTCTCACTGCACTGTATCTCTTCAGCTGGCTTCTTCTCCTAACACTCCATCTTCACTCTCTTCTGGACCCTTGGCTAGAACTCTCTAAAACACACCCCCTCTCTCCTTTTAACTGCTTACTCTAAACCAACCCATGAGTGAGACTTACCCCCCAATCCCAGGGCAGCTATCTTCTGTCTAGCTAACCGACCAATAGGGCTAGGATAGGGTTTTAAACCTAGAATGAGTGACAACCAAACTATTAATTCTTAAAGCCCTAGACGTTCTCTTTGGCAGTAACCACACTGCTTTCATGGAGTGTACGAGTCTGCTCCTCGCCCCGGGGTCATTCCTTAAGGCCTGTCTACGCAGCTCTCCTCATACTGAGGGAGAGGCCCGACAATAACCCTGGTGGGCACAATGGCTTCTGTGAGCCAGTGGCTTATTGCTTGGATTGAACTGCCATCTCTTCCCTCCCGGAGCCCCATGTATCTCTTCCCTCCCGGAGCTCCTCCCCACCATCCTCGGCTCTCTGGTGGGCCACCAGCTGCGCCCCTCTTCTCTGCAGGTTGACTTCTGGGTATTAAAGGGGTTTTCTGGGCCAGCAAAGGAAGAAAATAGAAACCTAAGCCAAACTCCCCTCCTAGAATGTCCCAGCCCCATCATGCTGCAGCGGTCACCACTGAAGCCTGTGGTCACATGACTGCTGCAGCTTCTTTAAGGACTGGGGCTCCTGCATGGGTCCTGAAGGCCTTTTTAAGGAAGTCAGTGCTTTATATTTGTATTTTATTACATTCCCTGCACATTAGAGTTTTTTCAGTCCTGTAAAAATCCATTTACATCAAGCGTAGATCAGTTGTTGGTCTTCGTCCAGGACGGCCACTGCTGAGCTGCTTGCTGGGCCAGATAGCTGCAGGAAGCAGACAGCTCCTCCCTCACTGTGATGGCCAGGCTGGGTATTGCAAAGTACCAACTGAAGTGAATGACCTGTAATACCAAGCCTGGCCACTATAATGAGAACAGAGCTGTCTGCTTGCTGCAGAAATCTACGCAGTGCACAAGCACTCAATGACCTTGCAAACAGGCAATCAGCAGGGATCCCTTGTGGCAGACCTTGTTAATCTGTTAATGGCCTGTCCTAAGGATAGGCCATCGGCAGTTTAGAACTAGATAACCCCTTTAACCGTTTTCTTTCTGGGTGTGTGTCCTTTTACGAGGACGTATTTATGTCATAGTTAGGGCTTTTTCACATGAGTGTATGCGTTTTTACGTTTGTAGTCCGCACCGTAAATTTGCATGAATGGACATTTTCCGTAATCAAGCCCTTTGATTAATTAGCGCTTTCTCTTTCATCCACACGGGTGCGATGTTTTTAGCAAACAATATGTTGTACCCAGGAAAACCCTCACTGGGCATAAATCCTCGGGACGCCATCCAATGGCTACATAGAGGCACCTGTAAGCGTTTCGCAGTGTTGGACGCTGCTAAAATGCCTCCACTCCTTTTTTTCTCCAGCTCCCTTAGGAGTCTATGGGAGCCGCCGACGTATATTGGTCAAAAGCTAGAAGCAGAACTATGTTTTTACTGACCACGTGTTCGCCGGCGCGTATTCCGGTCCCAGATGTTCCATTTTTTACAGTGCATCATTTTCACGTGCCGTATATTCGCCCTTGTGAACGGATGCATTGGAAACCAATGGCTCAGATGGTCGTGTATATCGGTCGTATACACTCGTGTGAATAAGCCTTAATGTGAGGTGTATCACAGCCCATCAAAAATGCCAAAAAAGTTATGCAGAGCTATTTGCCGGACCCCATGCCAGAAACCCGACAGACCCCCAATGAGGTGGATGGATGCAACCGTCCAGAGTGCCAGGAGATGGGGTGGTACAATCGGGGGCTGGGGAAGTGCAGATACAAAAACAAAGCACATGCCCCCCCCCCCCTCCACCGTTTCTGCAATCTGTGCCGCTCTGATCACTTCCTGTAGAACAATCATGTTGAGCACATGTGACCAATAAGGCGAGGGCCTGGCTGTAGCAATCACATGATCGCTCAACATGGAAGTCAGCATGGGACCAGTGCGGCATACACTGCTGAGCCCCAGAGCAGGAGAATGCGCATATAAAGAGGCCATGGGGCATTATTAGTAAACTGAGGCTATGAGGGGCAGCATAAAAGGGAGCACTACTACTGTGTGTGGGCCTACAGGGTGCACAACTAAGGAGGTACTATTACTATGTGGGGCTAATGACATTATTACTACCGAGGCACTAAACAAAGGCAGGTGTCTGAAAAATGGAAAAGGCAAAGATGTCCCTGTGTCCAAATCTGCAGAGACAAGTTGTTACCAGGAGAAGTCATCATGGCAGTGTGGGCTGGATGGAGAAAATAAGGGAAAGGGAACAATCCCAGTCAGAGGGGACATCCCCTGTGATCACTGGAGGCAACTATACTGTAATCCCTTGTACAGTCTGCAGATATGATCACTGCATGGGGTAATATTGGTCCTTGTATAGTGCTGTTCTTCAGTAACACGATGGTGGCGTCATGTGCTCCTGCTCTGGGGGTATAATGGGACCCTCATAAGGTATAATTATTGGTACTATCCATGCTTGTCTTTATTCAGTAACAGGCTGCTGGTAATATGTGATCATGGGTGGCCCTATAATTTGGCCCTAACATGGCGTTGTTGGTAGTGTTGGTCTTCGTATAGCAGGTCTCATATAATAATAATAATCTTTATTTGTATAGCGCCAACATATTCCGCAGCGCTTACATAGACGGGGGATACAGAAAGACAAAATACAAACATTACAGAACCACGGTTACATAGTAATCAGCTGATGGAGACAATAGGGGTGCGGGTCCTGCTCCAACGAGCTTACATACTACAAGTAATGGGGGGATACAGAAGGTAAAGGGGCTGGAGATGTGCGCGGTATGGGGGGTGGAGATGTGCGCGGTATGGGGGGTGGAGATGTGCGCGGTATGGTGGGGTGGAGAGTGAGGGGTGATATACACATAGACAATGGTCAGACATTTAGCCGTGTGATGGCAGAAACAGTATGACTGCAGGAGCGGTTTATGATGGCTAGCAGGGATTGCAGTCAGTAGGTCAGGGAGCATGTTATCAGGCGGAGTACAGAGGGGTTTGTTTTGGGAATGCGGTATGCCTCCCTGAAGAGGTGCGTTTTTAGAGCACGCCTGAAGTTCTGCGAGTCCTGGATTGCTCGGGTAGCCTTTGGTAGTGCGTTCCAGAGGACCGGTGCTGCTCTGGAGAAGTCTTGGAGGCGGGAGTGAGAAGTTCGAATTAGAGGGGTGCGCAGTCTGGTTTCGTTAGCAGAGCGGAGAGCCCGGGTTGGGTGATGGATTGAGATGAGGGAGGCGATATAGGGGGGCGCTGCACTGTGGATGAGGGATACAATATAGGGGGCGCTGCACTGTGGATGAGGGATACAATATAGGGGGCGCTGCACTGTGGATGAGGGATACAATATAGGGGGCGCTGCACTGTGGATGAGGGATACAATATAGGGGGGCGCTGCACTGTGGATGAGGGATACAATATAGGGGGCGCTGTGCTGTGGATGAGGGATACAATATAGGGGGCGCTGTGCTGTTGAGGGCTTTGTGGATGAAGGTTCTGAGTTTAAATTGAATTCTGTATTTAACGGGCAGCCAGTGCAGTGACCGGCACAGGGCAGAGGCGTCCGAGTAGCGGCTGGACAGGAAGATGAGCCTGGCTGCCGCATTCAGGATGGATTGGAGGGGGTAGAGTCTGGTGCAGGGGAGGCCGATCAGCAGCGAGTTGTAATAATCGAGCCGGGAGTGGATGAGGACAACAGTGAGCGTGTTTAGCGTGTCCACAGTGAGAAAAGAGCGGATTCTTGCGATGTTCTTGAGGTGCAGCTGACCTGTTCGGGCCAGAGATTGGATGTAGGGGGTAAAAGAGAGATTGGAGTCGAATATGACCCCAAGGCAGCGGGCATGCTGGGAGTTATGGTGCCACACACTGAGATGGAGATGTCAGGATGAGGTCGGTTAGTGGAGGGGGGAAACACCAGCAGATCAGTTTTAGAGAGGTTTAGTTTTAGGTAGAGAGAGGACATGGTGTTAGAGACAGCGGACAGACAGTTAGGCCTCATGTCCACGGGGAAAATCGGGCCCGCTACGGATTCTACATGTAGAATCTGCAGCGGGTCCCTCCTGCCCCGCGGACATGAGCGCTGAAAATACAAATAAATAAGAATTTACCTATCCGTAGCGGGCGGCGAAGCTCTGCTCTTCCTCACGGCCGGATCTTCTTTTTCGGCCGGCGGATGAATTCCTGACGCCAGCGGCACGTCGACGTGCCGTGCGCATGCGCCGGGCACATCCGCCGAGCCGAAGCAAGGGAGATGCGGCCGTGAGGAAGAGAAGAGCTTCGCGGCCCGCTGCGGGTGAGTAAATGCTTTAAATTCCTATTTTAGGTCTCCCGCGGATCCGGACGGCTTCCATAGGCTTCAATAGAAGCCCGCGGGAGCCGTCCCGGCGGGAGACCCGCACGAAAATGGAGCATGGTCCAGATTTTTTCATGCTCCATTTTTTTTAAAATCCATTTTATTGACGATCCGTGGGTATTTATCTACCCGCGGGTGGTCAATGCATCCCTATGGGGTGCGGATCCGCGGGCAGGTAATCCGCTGCGGATCCTAAATCATATTTTGCCCGTGGACATGAGCCCTTAGTGATGTTTTAGAGTAAAGGTGCAGAGATGTCACGGGAAGAGGTGTATAGCTGGGTGTCATCAGCATAGAGGGGGTATTGGAGGCCAAATCTGTGGATGGTTTGTCCAATGGGGGCTGTGTAGATAGAGAAAAGAAGGGGGCCAAGGACAGAGCCCTGGGGGACCCCAACAGCAAGGGGAAGAGGAGGGGAGGTAGAGCCAGCAAAGGAGACACTGAAAGAGCGGTCAGATAGGTAGGAAGAGAACCAGGAGAGGGCAGTGTCCTTTAGGCCAATGGAGCGTAGCATACTGAGGAGGAGTTTGTGGTCGACAGTGTCAAACGCTGCGGAGAGGTCGAGGAGGATCAGTAGGGAGTAATCGCCCCTCGATTTGGCTGGCAGTAGGTCATTGGATACCCTTGTAAGGGCAGTTTCTGTCGAGTGTTGGGGGCGAAAGCCAGACTGTAGGGGGTCTAGGAGAGAGTGCTCTGATAGGTAGCTTACAAGGCGGGAGTAAACCAGGCGTTCTAGTAGTTTGGAGATAAAGGGGAGGTTTGAGATGGGTCGGTAGTTGGCAGCATCAGTCGCATCAAGAGTCGGCTTCTTTAGCAGTGGGGATATGATGGCGTGTTTGAAAGAAGAGGGAAAGATGCCAGAGGTCAGAGAGAGGTTGAATATAGTGGTGAGATGGGAGATGACCACTGGGGAGAGGGATCGGAGGAGGTGTGAGGGGAGAGGGTCGCTAGCGCAGGTGGTGGGGTGAGCAAAGAGCAGTTTGGAGACTTCTTCCTCTGTCGCTGGTCTGAGTACAGACAGTGAGCAGGAGCTAGATGCAGTGCTGACAAGACTAGGGTCAGGGCTAGTCTGGGATTGAGAAGTTATTTCCTGACGCATGTCATCAATTTTCTTTTTGAAGTAAGCAGCCAGCTCTTTGGCACTGAGATCCGTCACCGGGGGCTGCGGTTTAGGGCTGAGAAGGGAGTGAAAAGTATCAAAGAGCCGTTTAGGGTTGTGGGATAGTGAGGAGACGAGAGGTGAAGTAGACTTGTTTGGCGTGGTGGAGGGCGAGGTTGTAGGTTCTGAGCATGAACTTGTAGTGGAGGACGTCCGCGGACGTTTGCGATTTCCTCCACAGCCGTTTAGCACTTCTAGAGCACCGCCGGATGAAGCGTGTTTGAGGCGTGAGCCAGGGTTGCCATGGTCTACATCGGATGGCTCGGGTCCTGGGGGGCGCCGCTTCATCCAGGGCATGTTTGAGAGCGGTGTTGTAGTGAGCGGCAGCCAGGTGGTATTTCTATGGGTGATGATGATTGCAGCGATGCGTCACGACTGTAATTGTTTGTTAGATCGTACAATATTTTGGTATATTGGGGGGCGGTTCCTTAGAAAGCTCCTTTGGGTGGCGTTGCTGTCCGCCATACGGTGGATCTGGCATCGCTGTTAACATCTTGTTGTAACCACGTGCAAACGCCAAGGTAAGAGCGCTGACACAGAGATTTGGCGCGGACGTGACCCGGCCGATTGTGCCGCATATTTGCACTGCTGTGTAATCCGTTCCCCTGTGGGTCCGTCCTGGAGAGCCGCCATGCTGCACCTTATCCCTTTCCATCTCGTTTCCTTCCTCTAATTACTTCACATTTTATCGGTTTCGCGGCCGACGCTTGTGAGTGACATGAAATAACAGAAGGCGCGCCGATCGCAGATCGCATCGGAAGAATAATGTTTTTGTGGTTAATGTTATTAGAGGTAGTTAAGTTCTGAGTCAGCAGTCCGTGGCGGATAGACGCTCAGCCCGCTCGCCGACAGGATCTCAGCAGTTCTCTTACTTCGTATCGGCAGCATTAAAGGGGGGCTCTGCTGTGCGAATGCTAGAAGACGACATAAACCGCAGATCGTGAAGACGATGTCATTGTGTACTGGAGCAGCCGGGAAGACGGGGCCATTATCCAAGGACGTCCTGAACAGATGGAAGAGGCAGCAGCACCCCAAGGCCTCATGTCCACAGGCGGATTCCCAGCTCAAGCTGCCCATAGAGAAGCGTGGGCGTCCACAAATGCATTAAAGCATGCGGACTTGTTCTGCGGACCTTTTGGTCTGGAAAACAAATCGCAGCATGTTCAACTCTGCTGCTGATCCCGCAAGGGCAGCTGCCATTGAAGTCAATGGAAGCCATCCGATCCGCAGAGACCGTGAGAAAGCATCAGTTCAAAAAAAACGAGCATGCACGCGGCGCATCGGCTGGCGCCTCCACACACATCTGCAGTGAGAAAGAAAGAAGATCCGGACGGGACGCAGGAGACCCGCACAGGTAAATGTGTCCTCAGCCGCAGGCAGGTTGGGATAACTCTGCGGACTCCCCCATATGGAGTCCGACCCGCCCGTGGATCTAGAGGGGCACCCAAAAGGGGGTCCATAGCAAAAGCCAAAGTTGTTTCCCCATTGGAGTGTATTGTACAATCTTTTTCATGACGCAGGATGTCCCCACCTGTTAGTACAGAGGAAGGTGGAACCTTGTCCAGGAACCCCCCAACCCTTCATGCTCCGTCGTGTTTATGCTACTGCTTAACCCTTTGAGGACCGAAGGACAGAGTTGTCCCATAGTTTTAAACTGCCCGCAAATTCAATTGAATCATATATGGTCCTAAGAGGATTAACGGCACGGTTCTACACAATGTTGACAGAAGTATTGGACTCGGATAGAAGGGGATGGACTTATTCCCATTTTCCATCCAGAGTTGTCCGCCTCTGGCCTCCATGACTGCAGTCCCCCTCTACGGCCTCTTCCATCAGATCCCCATAGATGTATGGATGGTTTTGCCTCCATTCCTGGAGGAGCTGCAGATAGTGATGGGGATGATGGGTGTGTTGAGCGCACGGATACGGCGTTCTGGTTCATCCCACTTGATGGGATTGAGATCCGGACTTTGGGCGGCTAGTGAAGTCTGCAGACGTTCTGCTCCCCACCCTGCGTGCCGTATGACATGGCGCTCGGTCATGTTGGTGGAGACACAGAGCTGTACCAGAGTATTACCACAGGGGAGGTGATGCCACATTGTCCGGGATGTCTCTGTACCCATTGGTGGTGAGGATGGATTTCACTATAACCAATGACCCCCGTCCTTCCCAGCAGAAACCCTATACTATAACAGAATCCCCGCTAAACCTCACTGTTGGGATGATGCCGTCACGTAGAAACCGCTCTTCAGACAAGCGCCTGACCCAAGTGGCGCCATCCGACCAGAAGATGGTGTCCTGTGATTCATCCACAACACTTGCTTCCACTCACTTACAGTCCGTCGCTCCAAGCCCCATCCCAGGCGCCGCTGTGCAGTCACTGCTGTGATGTGTGCCACCACTCGTCCATGGTAACCCTTCACATGCCGGTCCTACGGAGCGTTCTGGTGCTAATGGATGTCCCAATGTCCTGTGAGACCCCCTGAGCGAGGGCAGACTATGTCCATGA
Source organism: Eleutherodactylus coqui (assembly GCA_035609135.1). NCBI lineage: Eukaryota > Metazoa > Chordata > Amphibia > Anura > Eleutherodactylidae > Eleutherodactylus > Eleutherodactylus coqui. The sequence continues at coordinate 173,410 of JAYJKI010000243.1, forward strand.
TGTCTTCACAGCTCCTACAAGGCTTCGCAGGGACCGCCGCCCAGTTGTCACCATGGGGCCTAGCCTAAGGGGGCAAGTAGGTAGAGGCATGGGAGAGGGCTGGCGTAGGGATCCCCTATCCATTTGCCCCTGCCAGTCCTAACAGAAACACTGGCCCATACTGCTGGGTACCCGTTTCGACCTTCTCGCTTGACCCCCTGATATGAAGGCTGTGGCTGCTCTTGCCAATCAAGTACAAGTCTTGACAGGTATGGTGCAAGACCTGTCCACTCGGCTCCAGCAACAAGAGCAGGCCGCTACCAGTACTTCGTGGTACAGCCGGAGGGAAAAACAACTTCAAAAGGGATTTATGAAACACCCTATGCACCCTCCAAGAACTCGGTAAATCCAACTCATAAGCTAGAGGATTAATGACTCGCGTTATGGCAAAGGGACCGATAAAACGAGGCACAAGCTTTACCGAGGGGAGCTTCAATTTTAAATTCTTCGTGGACAGATAGACCTTCTGACCAACCTCAAATGGCTCCGACACAGTGGACCCTTTACAACTACGTAGTTGCATATGACCACTTGCTTCCTCCAGATTCTTGTGCGGACCATTCCAGACCTCCCACAACTCACTAGTAACAACATCAACAGCGGGACAAAATGTAGGTACTGGAATGGTAGTCAGGAATAGAGATGAGCGAACGTACTCGTTTCGAGTACTTACGCACCCGAGTACCGCCATTTTCGAGTACTTCAGTACTCGGGTGAAAAAATTCGGGGGGGCGCCGGGGGGCGGGGAGAGGCGTGGCGGTGCGGGGGGTAGCAGCGGGGAACAGGGGGGAGCCCTCTCTCTCTCCCTCTCCCCCCCACTCCCCACTGCTACCCCCCGTGCCGCCACGGCGCCCCCCCGAATTTTTCCGCCCGAGTACGGAAGTACTCGGAAATCGCGGTATTCGGGCGAAAAAGGGGCGTGGCCGAGCACGTTCGCTCATCTCTAGTCAGGAACCGGGGATGCCGACCGAACACACAGAAGAAAGGTGACACCCCCGTCGCAGAACTGATACGATCATTTATGGCAAATTCGTCCAAAGGTAAAAACTCTACCCACCGACTGACCCTCTCACCCACAAAAAGATGCAAGTATTGTACTAGGTCTTGATTTGTACGTTCCATTTCCCCAGTTGTCTGCGGATGAAATGCTGATGAGAAAGACAGAGGTGTTTCCAAGTTTTTACAGAAGGCCCTCCAAAATTGGGCCACGAATTGCACCCCCCGATACGAAACTATATTGACCGGTATTCCGTGCAATCTTATCTCTCTAATGAAAATCTTCCCTAATTCAGCGGCAGAAGGTAATTTTTTCAGAGCAACAAAATGGGCCATTTTCGAGAACCTGTCAACAGCTACCAAAATGGTGGAACAACCCTGTGACAGAGGCAGGTCAATGACAAAATCCATGGACACGTGCGACCATGGACTACCAGGTACTGACAGCGGCATTAACGGTCCCTCAGGGCTCTTACGGCGACTCTTGCCACGTGCACAAGCTGAACACCGATTTACGAACTCCCGGACCCCCCGTGCCATGCCGGGTCACCAGTAGAATCGGGAACATAGCTCAAGAGTACCCTGGACCCCCGGATGCCCTGCAAAAATGAAAGCATGAGACTCCTCCAGAACCAACAACCGTAGGGACATCGGTACAAACAACTTCCCTGCCGGAACCCCCTCCGGAGCTTCTAGCTGATATTCCTGAAGCTGAGCCAGAAGGTTCCGTATCAGAGCTGCCACCACGACACCGGGAGGGAGGATGCCTTCCGGAGAAGAGTCCCCAACCTCCGGAGTCCCGAAACTGCGGGAGAGGGCATCAGCTTTCACATTTTTATCTCCCGGCAGGTATGTGACTGTAAAATTGAATCTTGAGAAGAAAAGCGCCGACCTGGCTTGCCGCGCATTAAGACACTTAGCATTCTCAAGATACACTAAGTTCTTCTGATCGATGAAGACTGTTACCTGGTGTCGAGCCCCCTCCACAAGATGACACCATTCCTCAAATGCCCATTTTATTGCCAACAGTTCCCTGTTCCCAACATTGTAGTTGCGCTCGGTGCTACTGAATTTACAGGAAAAGAAGGCACACGGACAATACCCAGAATGGGCCCTAATACCTGGGAGAGGACTGCACCAACCCCAACCTCAGAAGCGTCTACCTCCACAAAAAAGGGCTTCTGAGGGTCCGGCTGAGCAAGCACCGGCGTGGTGCAAAAAGCCCTCTTAAGTTGCTCAAACGCCTCTGAAGCTTCCGGAGACCACGATGTCACGTCCGCTCCTTTTTTGAGTTAGATCAAGCAGCCGTTGTGCAATCACTAAAAAATTTCTGATAAATTTTCTGTAAAAGTTGGCAAACCCAAGAAAGTGCTGAAGAGCCTTCAAATTATCTGGTTTAGTCCATTGTGCGATTGCTGCAACCTTGTCTGACTCCATACACACATCAGTTGGAGTAATGATATACCCAAGGAATGACACGCGTTTGACCCCAAATGAGCACTTCCCCAATTTAACATACAATTGGTACTCCCGTAGCCGCTCTAACACTAAACGGAGATGTCTGACATACGTGTCCCAATCCAACGAGTACACCAAAATGTCATCCAAATAGACAACCATAAAACCCCTAGATAATCGTGGAAGACCGTGTTCATAAACCCCTGAAAAACCGCAGGGGCGTTGCATAACCCGAAGGGCATCACCAGACACTCGAAGTGCCCCAACGGGGTGTTGAAGGCGATTTTCCACTCGTCACCAGTCTTAATACGTATAAGATTATAAGCCCCCCGAAAGTCAAGCTTAGAGAACCAGCGTGCTCCCACCACCTGATTCAACAGATCCGGGATCAGAGGGAGTGAGCACTGACTCTTTATGGTGATCTTGTTTAAAGCCCGATAGTCGACACAAGGCTGCAATGACCCATCTTTCTTTTAAACAAAAAATAGGATGGTGCGTCCTTAGCCACGGCAATCCCAGAATGATATCCACCAACATCTTCTCCATGACCAGAAATGAAATAACCTCCGAATGTAATGTGCCCACCATGAACCGAAGTTCTGGTATCCTCCACCCCACTACCCCTGAGGACAGAGGGGTTGCATCAATACTGGTAAAGTGGATCGGCAAACCTAATGCGGTAAAACTTGATAACAGTGGTCTTACGAACTGTAAAAGGATGAACTTCGCGGCCGACCCAGAATCAATAAATGCCTGTTCCACCCTGTGAAAAGCCTTGTAAGACACACCACAAGGCACCAGTAATTTAGGGAGTACCTGACCTCCTAGATGACCCTCCCGACAGTCACCTAGGAGCTGAAGTTTTCCTGCTACTTCTGCGGCTGCCTTTCCTGGCAGGATGCGATGCCATGACCAGCCTTGCCGCAGTAGAAACAGAGTTGGTTAGATACCCAGTACCGCCTCTCCAGGACTCAATTGGTCCACTTCCATGCCATCATCTCCAGAGGTTGACAATGGGGTACAGGCTGTAGAAGTCGCCAGAGACTTGGCACCACATTCTTGATGGTACTCTAGCTTAGCTTCCCTTCTAGACCTGAGTCTACGATCAGCTCTGTCTGCCAATTCCATAGCCTGATTCAAAGTAGAGGGTGACGGATGGGGCAGCAATAGATCTTTTACTGCGTCAGACAGGCCTACCAAAAACGAATCTTTGAGCCCACAGTCGTTCCATGCAGATTCACCTGAATGCTGCCTGAAACTAGAGCAATGTTCTTCTGCCGACTGGCGTCCCTGGCGAAGGGCCAACAACTTACTGACTGCATAACCTGCACGATCGGGTTCATCAAAAATATTCCCGAGCTCAAGAAAGAGAGTCTACTGACTGCAGGCAAGCGGAATCAGATGGTAAAGAATAGGCCCATGACTGAGGACCTTCTCTGAGCAAAGACATAACAATCCCCACTCATTGGGGCTCGGACCCAGAGGAACGAGGCCGCAAGCTAAAAAACAACTTACAAGCCTCCCGGAAGACAAAGAATTTTTTCCTGATTCCCCCAAGAACACCTCGGGTTCAGGTACTAGATCAGCGGGCACAACCAACCGCTGCTCATGACTGCTGAGACACCCCCACAGGTCCTGAACCATCCTGCCCAGGTCACGAATCTGACAGGTAATCGTATTGTAGGACTCCATTCACACCGTGAATCCCACCACAAGAAACTGCAGGAAAATATTTTTTTGGGCCAGTTATTATGTTACAGTACTAGTAGGGTGCACAGGTACGCACGGCGCGGGACTCCCTGACCCTCACCCACGCCAATGTCCCTTCCTGGAGGTAGCCCTAAAGGTGGACAGGTCCAGGCCTCCAACACTGACCCTACGCTGCCTAGTGGCAGGACAGGGAAGAATCGCCGTACCTATGCAGATGACAACTTACTAGTACCGACAAGCCAGGCCAAAAGGATAGACCAACATGACAGGAAAACCACTGAACACAGGCAGAGCTGGATAGAAACAAGGTGACTTCCACTGGAGCAGGACCAAAGTCAGACACACAGGGAACGGAACCAATAACTGGCAGCTGCCAGACAATATTCAGGAGTCTCCGCCAGCCACTATAACTCACAGAGATAGAGCACGCACGCCTCTCACAGCAGGCACGCACGCCACGCCCGCACACCGGAGCACGGCACCACTGTTCGGCGACCCGAACGAGGGTGCAACGTCATCCCAGGACGCCGTGGTGAACCACGCCACTGCCACTCAGGGCCCCTGACCGGCCTCATGGTAACACTTCGGTCACAACTGCTATAGCCCCGGGGTCGGGGGTCGAACTCAAGATTTCTCTACCTGACATTTTCTCCAGTGACCGTAGGATGTTTTTCTCTTTTCGGGAAGCCTGCAGGTTATATTTTGAATTGCGTCACCACTCGTCGGGTTCTGAATACTAGAGGGTAGGCATTGTTATTTCACGTTTGAGGGGCGACCCACTGGGCATTCTCGCTACCACCCGACTCACGGCCCTGCCAATCTGTAGATGCCTTTTTTATGGCCCATGGGCAGATTTATGACGAGCCTGATAGAGCGGGGTACGCCGTGAGTAAGTTATTGAGTCTTCGGCAGGGAAGACGTCCCATGGAAGAATTCTGTTCCCAGTTTTGTCAGTTTTGTGTGGAGTCTGGATGGAATGACCGCGCTCTGAAAGATTTGTTTTTAACTGGGTTGTCTGAGTCCGTTAAAGATCTGTTGTTGTCACATCCGCAACCCGAGACGTTAGAGCAGGCCATGACTATCGTGGTAAAGGCTGACCGTCGTCTTGGGGCCCGACGCAAGACGCAGACCGAACCGCCCGTAAACCGGTCTGAGAATCTGTCCATGACCTCAGCTACCAACGAAGTCGAGTCAATGGAATTCCGGCTCAGGAACCAATAATGCCTATATTGCGGAGGTCCAGGTCATCGGGTTGCCAACTGGGGGCCGCCGCGAACTTCATTAATTTTGAATTTGTCAAACCTATGTCTGCATGTCTTTTACCATTGAATCCTCCAATCCGGATCTCGGGTATTGGCTCCACTCCGTTGTCTGCGGGGTTAATCAGTACGAGGACTCCTGAACTAGTTTTTTTTGTAGGGGTGCTACATTCTGAGGTGTGTTCTTTTCTTGTGATGGAGAGCCTTTCAGTTGATTTGGTCCTTGGGTTACCCTAGCTCCGGCTTCACAAGGTGCATTCCACTGAGTGTAATATCCGGGAATTACCTCCATATATAGAGGATTTTTCTGACGTGTTTTCGAAACAACTTTCGGAGACGTTACCTCCACATTGTGTATGGGATTGCAAGATCGATCTTATTCCCGGGAGCAAGATCCCCAATGTAACAGTCCCTGAACACGAGGCGATGAAGGAGAGCCTCGCCAAGGGACAGATACGTCCTTCCAAATCACCCGCAGGGGCAGGGTTATATTTTGTGGAGAAGGATGGTGGCTTTCAGCCCTGTGTCGATTTATAGAGCCTTGAACAGGATAACCGTCAAGAATCAGTACTCGTTACCCCTGATTTCTGACCTCCTCAACCAGGTTGTAGGGGACTGTTGGTTTTCCAAGCTTGATCTTCGGGGAGTCTATAATCTTATCTGTATCAGAGAGAGGGACGAATGGAAGATGGCGTTATTACTCCTTTGGGACATTTTGAATGTCTGCTCATGCCATTAGGGTTGTGTAACGCGCCAGCCATCTTCCAGGGGTTCATGAACACTATTGTCCTTGACATCCTGGGTGCGCTCATGGTTGTATATTTTGATGACATTCTGATATTCTCTTCTGATTGCGAGAGCCATGTCAAGCATTTACGGACAGTGCTAACCCGTCTTCGAGCTCAGTTGGAGAAATGCCTTTTCGGGGTACAGGAGATTGCTTTTCTTGGATATGTCATTTCTCCATCAGCCATCCAGATGGACTCTGACAAGGTCAAGGCCATCGCCGATTGGGTGCAACCCGCCAACCTAAAGGCGTTACAACGCTTTTTGGGGTTCGCAAACTTTTATCGGAACCCTGTGCGTTCTTTTTCAGGAAGTTTAACCAGGCAGAACACAACTATGATATTGGCAACTGGGAATTATTGGCCATAAAATGGGCATTTGATGAATGGAGACATTTCTTAGAGGGCGCTCGTCATACTATCACGGTCCTCACGGACCATAAGAATTTGGTTTATCTAGAGTTCGCCAAGTGCTTGAATGCTCGTCAGGCAAGGTGGGCATTGTTTTTTTTTGCGCTTCAATTTTGTAGTCACATATGTGCTTGAGTCCAAGAATGTCAAAGCTGATGCTTTGTCACACAGCTTCGGGGTACCTGAGGTTGAGGAGCCTCAAGCAGAGTGTGTTATGGGCCCGGGTGTGGTGGTAGCTGCCCTTACGTCCGACATGTCTGCTTTACTCCGGGCGGCTCAGTAGTCCGCTCCCGAAGGCCTCCCTGAGGGGAGGTTATTTGTTCCCAGGGCCTTGCGGCTCCTCATATTGGAGGAAGTTCATTCGTTGGTCTTAGCTGGTCATCCAGGAGTCCAAAACACCCTGGAGCTGTGTGGTCGTATGTATTAGTGGCCACAAATGTCTCAGGACATCAGGGAATTTGTTAATCCTGCCCTATCTGTGCCCGAAGGAAAAGTGTACAGAGACTGCCTGAAGGTCCGCTTCTTCCTCTTCCCGTTCCAAAGAGACCATGGACGCATCTGTTGATGGATTTTATTACCGACTTGCCCTAATCGCAGGGGTGCTCGGTCATCTTGGTGGTCGTCGACAGATTTTCCAAGATGGCGCATTTTACAACCCTTAAGAAGTTTCCGTCCACTCATGAGCTAGCCACCGTATTTATCAAGGAGGTTGTGCACCTGCGTGCGGTCCCCAAGGATATTGTTTCCGACCAGGGAGTCCAATTTGTTGCCCGATTTTGGAGGGCGTTCTGTAAGGGTATCGGTATCGAGTTGTCGTTTTCCTCTGCCTTCAACTCGGAGTCTAATGGGCAGACGGAACGTATGAACCCAGAACTGGTTCAGTACCTCAGAATGTATGTGAGTGATTGTCAGAGTCTCTGGGTTAGTTATTTAGCATTGGCTGAATTTGCCATCAATAACCATACACATTCGACGTGTCTCCCTTCTTCTGTAATTTTGGTTTTAATCCCAGTTTCGCGGTGTCTTTCCCCTCTTCCTCTAACAATCCTTCTGCAGACACTCGGGTTCAGGACCTGCGGGAGGTGTGGGAGAAGGTGCGGGGCAACTTGGAGCAGTCCAGGGGTGCGGTGCTCAGGAGGAGTAGAGGTACACGTACTATTTCTGAACCCTTTTCTGTGGGCCAGCTGGTATACTTGTCCTCCAAGAATCTGAAGTTAACAGTGACTTCGTTAAAGGTGGCTCCCCGATTTGTGGGCCCTTTTCCAGTCACCAGAGTGATTAATCCTATGGCGTACGAGCTGGTACTGCCAGACTCGTGGAGAATCCATAGTGTTTTCCACAAGACGCTCCTTAGGAGGTACGTCCCTCCAGATTGATAAATTCCCGCCTCCAGGAAACACTGGCTCTGATTGGCTGAGAGCCGTGGCTCATTAAATGGCTGTGATTGGTTCAGGGAGTGCTGGCTCTGATTGGCTGAGCATCACAGCGCTCAGCCAATTATAGCAATGCTTCCTGGAGGCGGGGATTTTTCAATCCCCGGCCAAAAGAGATGTTGGAGACCACTGCCGGAGATCGGGAAGAAGATGCAGTGGAGCTGGGTAGCGCTTCTTAGGTGTTGTATTCTATTTTTTATGGGGTTTTTTTTCTGCAGCTAGGCGTTATATTTGGGGTAGGTTTTATATCTAAGCCCCTCTCCCCGAAAATCCTTGCATGTGGTGCTACAAAGTCGCGCGACTTCGTACCTCCCCAAAATGGCGGTATTGCACGGACCAGCGATTTGATATCACTGTGATTTTCTTGCAGTGATATCTTGTTGCCCGCATGAAGGAGGTCTTATGCTCACGCATCACCTGACCGTACACCTGTCTAATGTTCCCAGACAGCAAGCAGAGATCTTAAAATGCTGAGGAATCAGAAACCCAAATGGAGATTTAGTGTGTGAAATGGGCCGGGTATTTTTGCACAAGTCATCTTTTTACACCACTCTTATAACTTTTTGAAAAGTGGGTGGAGCTTTGCTAGAGGGGGTGGGGCTGACCACATCCTGACATATTTCTTAAAATTTACACCAGATATTGAGTAAAGTATAGCGGAAATCTACATAAGATTTAAGTTTGTGGCGCACAGACCGCTCAAAATGCAGTAAATGTGTTAAGAGGCGCGTGCGTCTTCCTCCAGCAGGCCTCAGACTATGGCAGCTGCAGACAAGTGTTAGCGCGAATACGCTTGCCACGGCATAGCTTGCATGCAGCAAAATGCCTAATGTGGCTGCAAGGGACTGGGGACAGGGACGAAAGGGTTAAGGGGAGCGAGGACAGGAAGTAGGAGAGGGTTAGAAGAACGTAGGGAGAAGACGGCTGAGGAGTGACGCTTGGAAGAAGGAGAAGACGGATCGTTAGAAGACGCCCGCCCACCCGCCCGGAGGATTAGGGCAAGGATGGTTATATGGACTTTGCAGGATGCAAGGGTTTCGGAAGTTGTCACAGCTGTTCTGCCTAGAGGCCTGGAGCTTTCCATGCTGGCTACGGGAAAGTTGAGGAAGGTTGGCAAGCCCGAAGGAGATCGGGGCTTACCAACGTCCGTTGGTTTGTTACGGACTCCTAATCATAACGGTTCACAGCATGGAAAGGGTTGTTTACAGTCTGAAGATATTAAAGAGTTATTATATGTTTAAAGTGCTTAATAAAGCTGTGGCCTACCCCACGTTTTACAGCAAGAAGCCTGATGATACGTTTTGTTAAGGTAAGGGAGCGCTCAGGTGTACTTTGTGTCCCCAGTCTTATTTGCACATGATCAATGTTTGAAGAGCCAGCGCTTGTTACTGTACGTTTTGCGCACGCAGGGCCAGTTCCCACGCGTGACGCTCCCTGTCCGTGGAGTTGATTGCTATTAAAGCCTAATGAGGTCCAGCTGTCTGTTCTCTCTTTATTGCGCAGCCGCGCGTCCTTCCTCTTGTGTCATTCCGCCCGTTCCGTAGACTTTTATGGCAGTTTCACTGCACAAAACGCAGAAAGATAAACGGGTCCTTTTTTTGTACAATCAAAATCTGCAAGCGCAAAATCTGCAAGCGCAGGGGGCCTCAGGAGCGGCACATCTCCCTGCCGGCCAGCGCCTAGCAGCAGGAGCAGGGGACCTGTCTGTGTCTCCGGCAGCCAGTCCGGAGCTGGGGGTGTTCTGTCTAGCTCCCGCAGCACAGCCCATGACTGTGGTGGAGACAAGATACAACAATACCCTTGTTACAATGTATCAGTTTGGAGTGCAGGATGTTTATATCACAGAGGGTTGTTTACACTGAACACAAGTGCAACAAACCCTCAGCAGTGAGAAATATAAAGGCCCATTTAGACACAATGATTATTGCTCAAAATTTGCTCAAAAGCCGTCTTTTGATTGACAACTGTTGAGTATAAATGCGCAGCCATCGTGCGCTGTTCGTTCAGCAAGCTAGAAATTACTGATGACTGTTATCAGTGCCGCACACTGATATCTAGGCAGGCGGCGCTGATAGTATTCTTTCAGCTGGTATCCTGCTGGCAGTTCTCAACGGGACACCAGCTGAAAGCGCTGAGAACAAGGCAGCTGTTGCATATACAAAACAGCTGCATTGTTCTCTGAGCTATCACGGTGGTACCTCATTCTGCCTGCATTAACTCTTAAGTAGCTAATTAGCTACTTAGTTATGCAAAGATGATTACTCAAACTGTTGTTTAAACGATTATCTTTCAATGCAAATGGGCCTTTAGGCCTCCTGTACACAGGCGGATATTTGCTGCGGATTACTTCCTATGAAGATCCGCTGCTTCGTACACACGAGCAGAATTTAATCACGATTTCTGCTTGCGGAGGAATGAACGCAGCATGCTCCATTTTCATGCAGGCTCTGCTCCGGCATTTATTGAAGTCAGTGGACGCCATCTGACCCGCAGCCCGTCTGTAATGAGCATTGCAGAGAGGACGCGGGGGGGGGGGGGAATATGTGAAAAAAAATCTGTACTGAGCATGTGCGACGGCGAGCCGCCGGGTCAATCCACAGTACAGAAAAGACGGCGACAGAGCATGTAAGAGCGGACGCCACTGTGGCCAGAGCCGGATCTGACCCGCCCGTGTGCAGGGGGCTGCTTTCACATCCGTGCTGAAGGTTCCGTTATGGGAGCAGGATCCCCCTTATGACGGAAGCGAACAGCAGCGGACGGCCGCCATTGCCTAGAATGGGATCCATCTGGTTTGCGCTCGGCTGTCCTGCATGCAGCACTTTCCCTTCCGGCATTGTGTGCCAGATGTGTGGAGGGACGTCCGCACGGAGGTGAGCGCAGCCTTCGCCTTGTACAAGTAGAGGTACTGACAAGTGCGAGGAGGCGAAGCGGCAACGCTTATTAACGGGATCCAGCGACTGGATTACAGAACGGGCGGAGTTAATCCCCTGGACCGCGTGGCTGGCGTAACAAGGCAAACTCAGTGGGCCCCATTATACTCAGTCATAAGGTGCCCAGATGTTCCCAGGGTCAAGGGGGTGTGGTCAGGGGGCGTGGCTTATCACAACGTATGATTTTTAGGCTGCTTTCACGCAGGCTATAAAATTGTGCTATTTTCTGGTGATGTGAAAGCGCTACATTATGCATGTTTGTGAAACTCGCGCTTTTCAATGGTCTCCTTCACATTAGTGTTGTTTTCACTGATGCTATGTTGTGAGAAAAACAATGGCGGCTGCGCTATCGTTCTGCAATGTGACGTTTTTCTCTCCCGTGTTTCCCTATGGAGCCTCCTCGTTTATCGCATCGCACAAACCTGCGGTTTTCATGCAATGTGTTTCCTACTGACGTTCGAGATATAAAGTTGCGCGATCTTATCGCTGGCGGCAGCGAGGCGAGATTAAAAGCGTCACTGAAGCTACAACATTGTGGAAACAAAGCTGCGATAGCGCTGCCGCCGGTGAGTGGCCGTGGCCCCTGGCTGGGGATCACTTTAACGGTGACTCCGCGTCCTGAAAGTGGGACATGGGGTCCCATAGCAGGATGTCATGTGACCGATCCCACATTGCGGGCGTGACCTCAGCGTTCCACACGGCTACTCCCTTTGGTCCTCATTGCATCGCAGTGTCATGCTCCGCCCCGCAGGAGCCGCACTGAGGGGAACACGGAGAGTCGCTTGTGACCGGAGTCTTCCTTTCCGCTTCCATTACAGGAGACAGCCGGTGCACCAGTTCCGGTCTAGTACCTCGTGGACTATTTCTTATGTGTGCTCCTACATCCAGCGGCCCCTACACTACACACCACCGTACATCACCTCCTCCTGTCCGTACATCACCCAGCCCGCACACTACACACCACCGTACATCACCTCCTCCTGTCCGTACATCACCCAGCCCGCACACTACACACCACCGTACATCACCTCCTCCTGTCTGTACATCACCCAGCCCGCACACTACACACCACCGTACATCACCTCCTCCTGTCTGTACATCACCCAGCCCGCACACTACACACCACCGTACATCACCCAGCCCGCACACTACACACCACCGTACATCACCCAGCCCGCACACTACACACCACCGTACATCACCCAGCCCGCACACTACACACCACCGTACATCACCTCCTCCTGTCCGTACATCACCCAGCCCGCACACTACACACCACCGTACATCACCCAGCCCGCACACTACACACCACCGTACATCACCCAGCCCGCACACTACACACCACCGTACATCACCTCCTCCTGTCCATACATCACCCAGCCCGCACACTACACACTACCGTACATCACCCAGCCCCCCACACTACACACCACCGTACATCACCTCCTCCTGTCCGTACATCACCCAGCCCGCACACTACCCACCACCGTACATCACCTCCTCCTGTCCATACATCACCCAGCCCGCACACTACACACCACCGTACATCACCCAGCCCGCACACTACACACCACCGTACATCACCCAGCCCGCACACTACACACCACCGTACATCACCCAGCCCGCACACTACACACCACCGTACATCACCTCCTCCTGTCCATACATCACCCAGCCCGCACACTACACACCACCGTACATCACCCAGCCCACACACTACACACCACCGTACATCACCCAGCCCACACACTACACACCACCGTACATCACCCAGCCCGCACACTACACACCACCGTACATCACCTCCTCCTGTCCGTACATCACCCAGCCCGCACACTACACACCACCGTACATCACCTCCTCCTGTCCGTACATCACCCAGCCCGCACACTACACACCACCGTACATCACCCAGCCCGCACACTACACACCACCGTACATCACCCAGCCCGCACACTACACACCACCGTACATCACCCAGCCCGCACACTACACACCACCGTACATCACCCAGCCCGCACACTACACACCACCGTACATCACCCAGCCCGCACACTACACACCACCGTACATCACCTCCTCCTGTCCGTACATCACCCAGCCCGCACACTACACACCACCGTACATCACCTAGCCCGCACACTACACACCACCGTACATCACCCAGCCCGCACACTACACACCACCGTACATCACCTCCTCCTGTCCATACATCACCCAGCCCGCACACTACACACTACCGTACATCACCCAGCCCCCCACACTACACACCACCGTACATCACCTCCTCCTGTCCGTACATCACCCAGCCCGCACACTACCCACCACCGTACATCACCTCCTCCTGTCCATACATCACCCAGCCCACACACTACACACTACCGTACATCACCCAGCCCCCCACACTACACACCACCGTACATCACCTCCTCCTGTCCGTACATCACCCAGCCCGCACACTCCCCACCACCGTACATCACCTCCTCCTGTCCATACATCACCCAGCCCGCACACTACCCACCACCGTACATCACCTCCTCCTGTCCGTACATCACCCAGCCCGCACACTACACACCACCGTACATCACCTCCTCCTGTCCGTACATCACCCAGCCCGCACACTACCCACCACCGTACATCACCTCCTCCTGTCCGTACATCACCCAGCCCGCACACTACACACCACCGTACATCACCTCCTCCTGTCCGTACATCACCCAGCCCGCACACTACACACCACCGTACATCACCTCCTCCTGTCCGTACATCACCCAGCCCGCACACTACACACCACCGTACATCACCTCCTCCTGTCCGTACATCACCCAGCTCCCACACTACCCACCACCGTACATCACCTCCTCCTGTCCGTACATCACCCAGCCCACACACTACACACCACCGTACATCACCCAGCCCGCACACTACACACCACCGTACATCACCTCCTCCTGTCCGTACATCACCCAGCCCGCACACTACCCACCACCGTACATCACCTCCTCCTGTCCATACATCACCCAGCCCGCACACTACCCACCACCGTACATCACCTCCTCCTGTCCGTACATCACCCAGCCCGCTCACTGCACACCACCGTATCAGAGAGGGGGACGAATGGAAGATGGAGTTTAATACTCCGTTGTGGCATTTTGAATGTCTGCTCATGCCATTCGGGTTATGTAACGTGCCAGCCATCTTCAGGGGTTCATGAACACCATTTTCCATGACATCCTGGGCGCGTTCATGGTTGTATATTTGGATAACATTCTGGTATTCTCTTCTGATCAGGAGAGCCATGTCAAGCATTTATGGACAGTTCTTTCCCGTCTTCGAGCTCATCATTTGTATGCTGAGCTGGAGAAATGCCTTTTCGGGGTACAGGAGATTACTTTTTTTGGATATGTCATTTCTCCATCAGCCATCCGGATGGACTTGGACAAGGTCAAGGCCATCACCGATTGGGTGCAACCCGCCAACGTAAAGGCGATGCAACGCTTTTTGGGGTTCGCAAACTTTTATCAGAAATTTATTAAGAACTTTTCGGTGGTGGCCAAACCCTTGACTGACCTGACCAAGAAGGGGGGTAGAAACAATCACAGAAAACAGCCATTACTTACTGACTGAGGAGGGCATATAGATGCATCCTCCTCTCACCATGCAGGTAGCTGACTACCAAATGGAGGAGCCAATAACACCTGTGAGGGACACCGATGAGACAGCCACTCACACTGCCTCCTTATAATGAGGGGGGTGGATGCTTGGTGCTCACTCCCACACAGAGTGGATACAGGGTGCCAGACCATTCTGATATATGTAGTTCACCATGCAGACCAGCAACCTATTAATGACGCCATGATAATTCGGCGGGTTGCCCTGCATATCCATCAGTGAACCACATTGGTACTGCCACCCTGGGCTCCCCCTGGAGTCCTAATGCCACACTGCATGTGAATGATAGATAATAAATACAAGGCATTGGTTGGATGTTGGCCAAGATACATGAGCCCACTAACCACTTCACGGTTCCTTGCGTTGTAGCGGGTCCCTACACTAATAGGGACACCTTTATATTAGTGTAAGGACCCTTTGTACTCCGCACGTGTTTCTCCGGTTTGACCCTGCCTGTTACGACTTCCCTCTGGTCTGCGTGGTTTTGCTTCCTGTCAGCTACCCATTTCTGTTTTCCCTGTCCCTCTTGCCTTGGGGTCTCTGTCATTAGTACAGCGTAGGGACCGTCGCCCAGTTGTCGCCCTGCGGTTTAGCCCAGGGGGGCAAGTAGGTAGGGACACAGGAGAGGGCTGGCTGGGGGTTCCCTGTCCATCTGCCCCAGCTGGTCTTTAACACTCACATGCTCACCTCCAGGACTTCAGCAGAGCAGCACCAGTTCTGTGGAACGCTCTACCCCAAGGCAAGCAGACAATTCACAATGCATGAAATTTCAGACGTGCCCTAAAAACTCACCTTTTCAAAGAAACATACCAACGCTCCAGACTTAGTCCCCCACCTTGAGATTACTCCCATCAGGTACACTTCCTGCCCCCATACTTCCTGTACCACCCCACCCCATCCTGATTGAGCTCCCCATGCATCAAAAGTGCTGCGGAATAAGTTGGCTCTATTATTATTAAATATATTGTTTCAAATTTGTGTCTTCTTTTTTTAAAACTTTTTTTTTACAGTTTAGCCATACCTCCCAGCTTTGTGCCCTCAGCAAATTTGATCAGTTTCCTATCAATTCCCTCCTCCAGATCATTTATAACAATGTTGACCAACACTGGGCCCAGGACAGAGCCTTGTAGTCCCCACTTGATACATTCTCCCACTTGGATGTGTAGCCATTTATGACCGCTCTTTGAGTACGATCACTCAGCCAGCTGTGAACAGTTGCCTTGTCAATCCCAGATTTGGTCATTTTTTCAATAAGTATGGTATGAGATACTTTGTCAAATGCTTTACTAAAGACAAGATATACTATATCCACCGCATCTCCCTGATCCACCCGGTTGGTGATTCTGTCATAGAAAGAAACTAGATTAGTGTGGCAGGACTTGTTTGTTACAAATCCATGCTGGCTCTGGTTAATTACTCCATTCTCATCCAAGTACTTGCATATATGCTGTTTAATAATATGTTCAGAGATCTTCCCCGGTATAGAAGTCAGGCTCACAGGCCTGTAGTTTCCTGGATCCACCTTCTTCCCTTTTTTGAAGATAGGGACAACATTTGCCAATCTCCAATCTTCTGTTCTCCTGGAATTCTCAAAGATTATGGCGAGTGGTTCAGCAATTACCTCTGCAGCTTCTCATTCTTATAAGTGTCTGTGGCCGGAGACGGTGAACGTGACTTGTATCCCTGACTCTATAGGGCCGCCCGGCTATCGATAGGTCCTGGTCATCGCTCTCTGGATATTATAGTCCATTATCTCAGGCCGCTTTTTATCGTTTTCCATTTTTTTATTCCCTTTTATGATTTTTATTTGTTTTTTTTTCACCAGAGCAAAATTCTGCCCGAAGTCTGGAAATGTCATAATTCCCAGAGCGTTCCGCACATGCTGCTCGACCTGAGAGGGAGTGTGCTGCTCTTGAAAGGTCACCTTTAAAATATACTTTGCTAGTCAAAATAAAGCAGATATCACCTAATATTAAACTCTTCAGTCCGCTCCGCCGTGCTGTACTGACGAGAATTTGGCAAGCGGATTATTGCAATCAGCGTCAGTACTTGCTTAAATGAGGGGTCTCCACCCAGCCGTCACCTCATCTAATATTTACACAAACCTCATTATTGCCGTCCTCTGCTGCATGAGCCGCGCGCTCAGATAAATACTGATGCGTTCCAAGTCATTTCTTCGCTTGTGGCTGATTGTTAAAAGGGAAAACGCTGCCCGTATTCTAGCAGACCCTCATTAAACCTCATAACAGTTTACACTTCGGGACACAAGTGCTGAAAAAAGACACAAAAAAAGCCAAATCTGGAGCCAAGATGTGGAGGTGTTCACCGTCAGCCCCTCCGCACAGCAGAGTTCTGGGACTCTACTCTGCCCGCCTTCACAGGGGGGCTTTTAAAGGGTTAATCGTTGTGTCATTAAAGGTTGAGAAACTTTAGAATATAACTTGTTTCAAGTTCTTAGAATTTTCAAGGACACTGCTTGCTGTCAGCGATGGGAACCATTAGTTGGTTATATCTAAGCCCTTACCGTTCTAATCCATCTCAGCACTAAGAGTTACAATGTATCCAATGTGGACAATCCTGAGAAAACACCCCACACTGCGGACTGATACATTGTAACAGACCATCAGAAATGGAGGGAGAATTGTGCTGCTCTAATGGCCCCTTTATTAGGAGCTTAAAGTCACGTGACAAGTTTTCTGCGGATCCGTTTCAGTGTGAATCCACATTAGATGGAAAATCCAGCGATCGGAGCGACTTCCAACGAGGCCGGTCATCGGTGTCAGACTAGCCGGGGTCTCGCTGCCAACCACGGGGGGTTTATCATGTAACGGTGCAGAGAGTATACTGAGAATGGCGCGATCGAGGAAAACATCCAGTGAAAGGGGATCCTGCGGACGGAAACAACTCATCACTGAAAGGGGTCGGAGGAGGATGTCAGGAATCGTTCTGACCAACAGGCTCCACAGTCAGCTGAATACAACGCTGGAGCTCCAACTAACGTGTCCGAACGCACAACTCGCCGTTCCTCCGCACGGATGGGATAACAGCGGGCGACCAGTTCAGGCGCCATTGTGTCTAAGAGGAACAGAAAGACTCCAGCGGGCAAAAGAGCGCAAAACTTGTATCACTGAGCAGCGGAAAAACATCTCCTGGTCAGATGGAGCCAGATATCTGTTGCTGATGGGAGGTCAGAATTTGGCGCAAGCAGCATGAATCGCTGACCCCTTCCTGTCAGCCGGTCAGAACATGTCAGCACCGCCATCTAATCTGTAGGGACTACATAAATCTTCCTGTCCACGGGGGCCGGTATTCCTGCAGAACCGTTTAATCACTGAATGGAATCAGGAGGAATTGCTGCGGATCTGAAGGGCGAAGGAGCCCAACGCCACTAGATCGCGGCTAATAAAGGGGGCCATTCGGTGTAGCCCGCAGAGCAGATACATTTGTGGCTGTAGCTTCTCAGCTATGATACAACTAAAGTCGGAATCTGGACGCTGGACCTGGGAGAAACAATGCCATCCAATATTCCATCAGTGCAGGCGACACGGCGGCTCCCAGGGATTCTAGATCTGCTATGAGTAGACGGTAGAAGCAAGAGATGGGTCCCCCCGAGGTGCAGCGTCTTCCCCGTGACTTCCCCAGATGTTCGGTCTGGTCGCAGACACCAGATATTGTGCAGTCAGTAACCTGGCAGGGAACGCGGCGCTATAAAGGGACCGTTTTATCCTCACAGAACTATGTGTTAAAACCAGCTTGGGACGGCCAAGGGCGCTCCGGGGAGATCAGCGGCGGCCAGAGATGACGAGGAAGGATTAGGGGCTTTTCCAGTTGGATTTAATGATTTCTGAGTTAGCTCAGGGACAGAAGGAGAGCGAACGCCGACTCTACCGCGCTCTCAGCTCATGTAGCACTGCCTGCCATGGGACTTGTAGTCCTACACACATTTACAGTTTACTGCTTGCCTACATGTTCTGTGGGCGGGCGAAGTTAATACAGAATAGCACGAATATCTTGATGCTCTGATGTAGCAGAGCCTGACTGGAGAATTCCATGTTTGCAGCCTCAGAGTTTGCTTCTGGTTGTTAGTGGAAACAGTCAGCAAGCTTGTAAACAGTTTTTACAAAATCAGATGACTGTACGGAGTCTGGCGCAAAAACAGCACTTAGAATGCAAGTCAACAGAAAATGCTCCGTGCAGACACCGAACAAGCAGGGAGTGCCGTAGAACTGCAGAATTGTGCCAAGATCCGGACAAGATACGTAATCCAATATAATTACCACATGTCTCCAGCGTGTAAGGAGACGATGTGGAGAAATAGGTGAGTGTAATAAAACGGAGCAGCTGCTGAGGGATACCAGCGTCACAAGGAGAATAAAGGGGGCTTCACATGGTTCGCCTCTCGCTGGATACTTGAGGAGGATAACAACTGTAAAGGGAAGAAGGACCACCCAGATCCCCCGATGGCTTCTTTCAATGAGATCCACGTCCTCATAATGTGGATCCAGCTGAATCTATGTATGGGGGCACATGGGAGGAATTATTACTAGAAGTGGGTACTGTCATTATATGGAAGCACAGTGGGTTTCTATCACTACATGGGCTACTACTACTATATGGGTACACAATGAGGGCACTATTAGTATATGGCAGCCCTATTACTAGATCAGGTTCTTATTAATATGGGGGCACTACTATTGTGAGGGGGCACAGTGGGCCACTGTTACTGTATGGCAGCACAAGGGGAGGGGATGTAGGTCCAAAGTTTGCCCTGGGACCCACCTGACTGTAGTTCTGCCCCCGCTTCTGATATTTCTGATGGTGGGAGCACCTGTCTACAGTGAATAGCATGCTGGCCCTCGCATATTCCATCATAGCCTTCCTCAATAAATTATCTCCCGTCCGTCTGTATTTACATTGTTAGCACTAATTCTACTGGCATCTGCAAAATCTGCCTGAGAAAATGGTGCAAATGGCGCATCAAAGGAATGCTGCAAACAACTTGTGAAACGTGAGTCACCATATTTACAGTGGAGCAGCGCCAAAGTTTTGCAGCAAGTATTGGCAGGAATGAAAGTCAGTAATGACGCAGGAAGAGAAGTGCATCGAGGATTGGCTCACGTGTCTTGTCTGCTGCAGCGATCACTTTTTGACCGCCTTCCCTTCTATTATTTGGGCACTGATACAATGTATCACTCCAGACAATCCTCAGTGAAGTGAACGCAGCAGCACAAATCTCTGCTGCCCTGATGGTTTGTTACAATGTATCAGTGTCGCTAAAAGGTATCTGGAAATATTTCCATTGTTCACCTGCATCATACAGTAGCGGAAGCTGCAGATCGCGAACACTGACAACATGTAACGGACCCCATTGACTAGCACAGGGTCTGTGGGGCTTCCAGCAGGATTCTGGATGACATTGTGCAGTCTGCTGTTCTATTTTGTCTGGATGAGAGCGTGGTGTCACTCCCAGAGGCTTGTCCAGACTGACACAACTGGAGGACTCGCTCCCAGAGGCTTGTCCAGACTGACACAACTGGAGGACTCGCTCCCAGAGGCTTGTCCAGACTGACACAACTGGAGGACTCGCTCCCAGAGGCTTGTCCAGACTGACACAACTGGAGGACTTGCTCCCAGAGGCTTGTCCAGACTGACACAACTGGAGGACTTGCTCCCAGAGGCTTGTCCAGACTGATACAACTGGAGGACTCACTCCCAGACGCTTGTCCAGACTGATACAACTGGAGGACTCGCTCCCAGAGGCTTGTCCAGACTGATACAACTGGAGGACTCGCTCCCAGAGGCTTGTCCAGACTGACACAACTGGAGGACTCACTCCCAGGGGCTTGTCCAGACTGATACAACTGGAGGACTCGCTCCCAGAGGCTTGTCCAGACTGATACAACTGGAGGACTCGCTCCCAGAGGCTTGTCCAGACTGATACAACTGGAGGACTCGCTCCCAGAGGCTTGTCCAGACTGATACAACTGGAGGACTCGCTCCCAGACGCTTGTCCAGACTGACACAACTGGAGGACTCGCTCCCAGAGGCTTGTCCAGACTGACACAACTGGAGGACTTGCTCCCAGAGGCTTGTCCAGACTGACACAACTGGAGGACTTGCTCCCAGAGGCTTGTCCAGACTGATACAACTGGAGGACTCACTCCCAGACGCTTGTCCAGACTGACACAACTGGAGGACTCGCTCCCAGAGGCTTGTCCAGACTGATACAACTGGAGGACTCGCTCCCAGAGGCTTGTCCAGACTGATACAACTGGAGGACTCGCTCCCAGAGGCTTGTCCAGACTGACACAACTGGAGGACTCACTCCCAGGGGCTTGTCCAGACTGATACAACTGGAGGACTCGCTCCCAGAGGCTTGTCCAGACTGATACAACTGGAGGACTCGCTCCCAGAGGCTTGTCCAGACTGATACAACTGGAGGACTCACTCCCAGAGGCTTGTCCAGACTGATACAACTGGAGGACTCGCTCCCAGAGGCTTGTCCAGACTGACACAACTGGAGGACTCGCTCCCAGAGGCTTGTCCAGACTGACACAACTGGAGGACTCGCTCCCAGAGGCTTGTCCAGACTGACACAACTGGAGGACTCACTCCCAGAGGCTTGTCCAGACTGATACAACTGGAGGACTCGCTCCCAGAGGCTTGTCCAGACTGATACAACTGGAGGACTCACTCCCAGAGGCTTGTCCAGACTGATACAACTGGAGGACTCGCTCCCAGAGGCTTGTCCAGACTGATACAACTGGAGGACTCGCTCCCAGAGGCTTGTCCAGACTGACACAACTGGAGGACTCGCTCCCAGAGGCTTGTCCAGACTGATACAACTGGAGGACTCACTCCCAGAGGCTTGTCCAGACTGACACAACTGGAGGACTCGCTCCCAGAGGCTTGTCCAGACTGATACAACTGGAGGACTCACTCCCAGAGGCTTGTCCAGACTGACACAACTGGAGGACTCACTCCCAGAGGCTTGTCCAGACTGACACAACTGGAGGACTCACTCCCAGAGGCTTGTCCAGACTGACACAACTGGAGGACTTGCTCCCACAGGCTTGTCCAGACTGACACAACTGGAGGACTCACTCCCAGAGGCTTGTCCAGACTGACACAACTGGAGGACTTGCTCCCACAGGCTTGTCCAGACTGACACAACTGGAGGACTCACTCCCAGAGGCTTGTCCAGACTGATACAACTGGAGGACTCATTCCCAGAGGCTTGTCCAGACTGATACAACTGGAGGACTCACTCCCACAGGCTTGTCCAGACTGACACAACTGGAGGACTCACTCCCACAGGCTTGTCCAGACTGACACAACTGGAGGACTCCCTCCCAGAGGCTTGTCCAGACTGACAACTGGAGGACTCCCTCCCAGAGGTTTGTCCAGACTGACACAACTGGAGGACTCCCTCCCAGAGGCTTGTCCAGACTGATACAACTGGAGGACTCGCTCCCAGAGGCTTGTCCAGACTGACACAACTGGAGGACTCGCTCCCAGAGGCTTGTCCAGACTGACACAACTGGAGGACTCGCTCCCAGAGGCTTGTCCAGACTGATACAACTGGAGGACTCGCTCCCAGAGGCTTGTCCAGACTGATACAACTGGAGGACTCACTCCCAGAGGCTTGTCCAGACTGACACAACTGGAGGACTCGCTCCCAGAGGCTTGTCCAGACTGACACAACTGGAGGACTCGCTCCCAGAGGCTTGTCCAGACTGACACAACTGGAGGACTCACTCCCAGAGGCTTGTCCAGACTGATACAACTGGAGGACTCGCTCCCAGAGGCTTGTCCAGACTGATACAACTGGAGGACTCACTCCCAGAGGCTTGTCCAGACTGATACAACTGGAGGACTCGCTCCCAGAGGCTTGTCCAGACTGATACAACTGGAGGACTCGCTCCCAGAGGCTTGTCCAGACTGACACAACTGGAGGACTCGCTCCCAGAGGCTTGTCCAGACTGATACAACTGGAGGACTCACTCCCAGAGGCTTGTCCAGACTGACACAACTGGAGGACTCGCTCCCAGAGGCTTGTCCAGACTGATACAACTGGAGGACTCACTCCCAGAGGCTTGTCCAGACTGACACAACTGGAGGACTCACTCCCAGAGGCTTGTCCAGACTGACACAACTGGAGGACTCACTCCCAGAGGCTTGTCCAGACTGACACAACTGGAGGACTTGCTCCCACAGGCTTGTCCAGACTGACACAACTGGAGGACTCACTCCCAGAGGCTTGTCCAGACTGATACAACTGGAGGACTCATTCCCAGAGGCTTGTCCAGACTGATACAACTGGAGGACTCACTCCCACAGGCTTGTCCAGACTGACACAACTGGAGGACTCACTCCCACAGGCTTGTCCAGACTGACACAACTGGAGGACTCCCTCCCAGAGGCTTGTCCAGACTGACAACTGGAGGACTCCCTCCCAGAGGTTTGTCCAGACTGACACAACTGGAGGACTCCCTCCCAGAGGCTTGTCCAGACTGATACAACTGGAGGACTCGCTCCCAGAGGCTTGTCCAGACTGACACAACTGGAGGACTCGCTCCCAGAGGCTTGTCCAGACTGACACAACTGGAGGACTCGCTCCCAGAGGCTTGTCCAGACTGATACAACTGGAGGACTCGCTCCCAGAGGCTTGTCCAGACTGATACAACTGGAGGACTCACTCCCAGAGGCTTGTCCAGACTGATACAACTGGAGGACTCGCTCCCAGAGGCTTGTCCAGACTGATACAACTGGAGGACTCGCTCCCAGAGGCTTGTCCAGACTGACACAACTGGAGGACTCGCTCCCAGAGGCTTGTCCAGACTGATACAACTGGAGGACTCACTCCCAGAGGCTTGTCCAGACTGACACAACTGGAGGACTCGCTCCCAGAGGCTTGTCCAGACTGATACAACTGGAGGACTCACTCCCAGAGGCTTGTCCAGACTGACACAACTGGAGGACTCACTCCCAGAGGCTTGTCCAGACTGACACAACTGGAGGACTCACTCCCAGAGGCTTGTCCAGACTGACACAACTGGAGGACTTGCTCCCACAGGCTTGTCCAGACTGACTCAACTGGAGGACTCACTCCCAGAGGCTTGTCCAGACTGATACAACTGGAGGACTCATTCCCAGAGGCTTGTCCAGACTGATACAACTGGAGGACTCACTCCCACAGGCTTGTCCAGACTGACACAACTGGAGGACTCACTCCCACAGGCTTGTCCAGACTGACACAACTGGAGGACTCCCTCCCAGAGGCTTGTCCAGACTGACAACTGGAGGACTCCCTCCCAGAGGTTTGTCCAGACTGACACAACTGGAGGACTCCCTCCCAGAGGCTTGTCCAGACTGATACAACTGGAGGACTCGCTCCCAGAGGCTTGTCCAGACTGACACAACTGGAGGACTCACTCCCAGAGGCTTGTCCAGACTGACACAACTGGAGGACTCACTCCCAGAGGCTTGTCCAGACTGATACAACTGGAGGACTCGCTCCCAGAGGCTTGTCCAGATTGACGCAACTGGAGGACTCGCTCCCAGAGGCTTGTCCAGACTGATACAACTGGAGGACTCGCTCCCAGAGGCTTGTCCAGTATGATACAACTGGAGGATTCGCTCCCAGAGGCTTGTCCAGTCTGATGCAACTGGAGGACTCGCTACCAGAGGCTTGTCCAGACTGATACGACTGGAGGACTCACTCCCAGAGGCTTGTCCAGACTGATTCGACTAGAGGACTCACTCCCAGAAGCTTGTCCAGACTGATACGACTGGAGGACTCGCTCCCAGAGGCTTGTCCAGACTGATACAACTGGAGGACTCGCTCCCAGAGGCTTGTCCAGTCTGATACAACTGGAGGACTCGCTCCCAGAGGCTTCTCCAGACTGATACGACTGGAGGACTCACTCACAGAGGCTTGTCCAGACTGATACGACTGGAGGACTCACTCCCAGCGGTTTGTCCAGACTGACACAACTGGAGGACTCACTCCCAGAGGCTTGTCCAGACTGACACAACTGGAGGACTCGCTCCCAGAGGCTTGTCCAGACTGACACAACTGGAGGACTCGCTCCCAGAGGCTTGTCCAGACTGATACAACTGGAGGACTCACTCCCAGAGCTTGTCCAGACTGATACGACTGGAGGACTCACTCCCAGAGCTTGTCCAGACTTATACGACTGGAGGACTCACTCCCAGAGCTTGTCCAGACTTATACGACTGGAGGACTCACTCCCAGAGCTTGTCCAGACTGATACGACTGGAGGACTCGCTCATGCAGGCGTATTTTCAGTCCATATTGTGCACAGATTTTTTTACAAGTATAATACAGGAAGCATAAAACCCCTTGATTTACATTGAGTTATTCATGCATGGATGTGAGAGCGGGACTGCGAGGAAAGGTGCTAGAAGGAGGATTGATGCATTGGAGCTGCTGGTCAAAGCTGCTATGTATGCCCTGGATGGCGAGAGCAACAAAAAGAGAAGTCCTGAATCGTATAAGAGCCAATATATTACTGGAGGGTAAGCTGATCAGACTCACTGTGGGGCAAGATGGCCGGGCTCAGGGTCACAGGAGGACAAGATGGCCGGCCTCAGGGTCACGGGAGGACAAGATGGGCGGCCTCAGGGTCACGGGAGGACAAGATGGCCGGCCTCAGGGTCACGGGAGGACAAGATGGCCGGCCTCAGGGTCACGGGAGGACAAGATGGCCGGCCTCAGGCTCACGGGAGGACAAGATGGCCGGCCTCAGGCTCACGGAAGGACAAGATGGCCGGCCTCAGGCTCACGGAAGGACAAGATGGCCGGCCTCAGGGTCACGGGAGGACAAGATGGCCGGCCTCAGGGTCACGGGAGGACAAGAGGGCCGGCCTCAGGGTCACGGGAGGACAAGATGGCCGGCCTCAGGGTCACGGGAGGACAAGATGGCCGGCCTCAGGGTCACGGGAGGACAAGATGGCTGGCCTCAGGCTCACGGAAGGACAAGATGGCCGGCCTCAGGCTCATGGAAGGACAAGATGGCCGGCCTCAGGCTCACGGGAGGACAAGATGGCCGGCCTCAGGCTCACGGGAGGACAAGATGGCCGTGCGCAGGATAGCGGATTTTGGCCATGTAATGTGAGCAGATTTGCTACAAAAATATTCTTGGACAGATCAGCGGCAAAAGAAGACCTGGAGCGAATGGACACCATGGCGGATACTGTCAGAGCGGATACTGGCATGGATATCACACAACTGAAAGACGCAAAACCAAAAAACATGGCGGGAGCTCGCCTGTAGGGTCGCCGAGGGTCCTGAATGACTAAACAGCTAACAACATTCAGACACATGTATTTTATGCACATAAAAAAGCACAATATATCATATTTTGGTCAAAATCACCAAGTTTATGGGATCATGTGACAAGACAGCAGATGTGCAGCTGCATACGTGTTCACTGCGTTTTTATGCGTCTGCGGGAGGAGACAGCGGTTACAATAATAGATGTTCATTGGATCTGGCGGTTTTTTCTGTCCACGTGAATAAAATGCATTGAATTTGTGTGCAAAAGAATGGATATGCAACAAATGCGCACGGATATTCACAAGGAACGCAGCATATTTCACGGCCGGCAGTCTGAATGAGCCCGAACAATCCCAGCTCTGAGACCCCCACTAGTATATTGGTAGGGGCTTCAGTGCGAACAGCTAGAGCGACCCTCCGGGAGCAAAATGTAACCCTTGACCAGAGGGGAAAGTAGCATTACCTGTCGCCCATCCTTTGCGGCGTTCTTTCCTGTCCCCGCCATTTCCCAGCATTCCTCGTTCTTCTAAGATGGTCTCCTCGCACTCCCCCATGTATACTATACATCGGTAGTCTGAGGCACTTCGTGAGCAGCACTGGCCAACTACCGTAGGGACGAGGTGCAGCGGGCACCAGCAATGTGCGAGCGCGAGCAAGTCAGAAAAGTGTAGCAGCCATATTGGAAGATCACAAACAGGGTATGAACCACCAGATCAGGGGGCAACGGCACAGAGGAAGAGCGGCGAGTAATATAACTCCGCCTCGGGCGTCATGTAAACACTGTGGGCCCAAAAAACCCACTCATTTTATAAGCCTTGAATACACAAAATACCCAACACGTTGGAACCAGAGACGTGCCTGAAATGACCCGCCTGGGGGCCCCAGTGGCCTCAGCAGTAGTAGTGACCCCCACAGTGGCCCTAACAGTAATAGTGACTCCAGTGGTAATAGCATCCCTCATAGTGGCCCCAGCATTAATATGGTGGCCTGGGTGACACCCCGCTGCCACCCCCTCCGGTCCCTGCACTAGAGGGTCGCCCCACTGCCTGCACCTATCTTGGCTTCAGAGCGCCGCAGCATACACCGCCGCCCGTCATCATTATTGGATCACCGGAAACTAGCGGCCGCTGCGACACAAAGACGGGAGGCGAGCTGGAGGAGCAGATATTAGGTGACACCCCAGGGGACCGCCCGCTCCGTTATCTGTCCATCCATCGCACTCAGAATTTACGGCTTTTGTGTGGCGTTTCCTGCAGGCCAAGAACAACACAGTCCGGGGCTCCAGTAACGGAACGCGGCGGCCGCCTCATCACGGTTACGTCGCTCATTAGTCCTAATTGTTCATGAGAATTCAGCAACGAGGACTGAAGTCAAACATCACAGAGCCGGTAAGTCGTAATTCTGCGCGGCCGCCGTGCCAAGAGTTCTGAAAATAACGACGCGTGAGATTTCCATGGAGCTCAGAGATTGGATTGATATACGGTCGGCGCTTGTTCCGGCTTCAGGCTGGCAGAGGTACAACTGCTTCAGGCTCAATGAGTCAGCCTGCATCCGCCCGCCTGGCGCCCGTTCACTCCGCAGCGCCGTCCTTCCCTTCCCCGCTCCGTATCCTCGGTGGCATGTAGCAGTGAAATCCCAGGACCTGCAGACTTACGTAATCCTCAGTCACATGGTGAATCGTGTGGGGGCGCCCGCCGGGGGATGGCAGCTGCAGATACGGGGGGCACCTCCACGTACAGTACTCCCTACACTCTGGCATCTGATTACCTGAATGGGAAACATTGTAGCAAATGACCAGCTGTGAGCAGGACTTCATCTGTGGAGGTGTTCAGCCTATGCATGTGATCGAGATCATTTGTAACCAGTTACAGCAAGCAGAGATCTTGAAAATGGCAAAGACTTGCTGCAAAACATCTGTTAGATCCCAAAAAGCCGCAAGCCTGACCTGGCTGGACCCTGCCTGCTGACGATCTCCTCCACACATGACTGTCTGGGCCTGCAGGGGTTAACGATGTCGCAGTAGTTGCGCTGGTTTTGCAGCTCGTCAATCCCGGGGCGCATTACCTTCCTCCACAGATAAACTCCTCGCTTGAGGAATGCTCTGCGGTTGTTAATTGCAGCCTCACTCCTTCCTGGCATGCCGATGACGGCAGCGGATTACTCGGCCAGCGCGGATTTGGCACGCGTTTCATCTGATTAGCCAATTATTGTGAATTGTAAGGAATGTGTTATTGGGGGAGGGGGACCACCGCTCTGCCTGCAAAGACCCCCACAATCTGAGTGCTTCTTCACTGCAGAGGTCAGCGGAGACCTGCCATCCGTCCTGCAGCTCATATATACAGCGACCAACAGCCTAAGGCAGCGCGGCCGGCGGCGAAGAGAAGCGAAGCTGCATCGGGGGGCGCAACTCCTCAGACCGCAATGTGCAAAATACAGACCCGACACAAGGAACAGCGGTCCACTATGGAATCTCTACTGTAAGAGCGGTCACACTATAGAGCGTCTACTGTAAGAGCGGTCACACTATGGAGCGTCTACTGTAAGAGCGGTCACACTATGGAGCTCTACTGTAAGAGCGGTCACACTATGGAGCCTCTACTGTAAGAGCGGTCACACTATGGAGCGTCTACTGTAAGAGCGGTCACACTATGGAGCGTCTACTGTAAGAGCGGTCACACTATGGAGCTCTACTGTAAGAGCGGTCACACTATGGAGCTCTACTGTAAGAGCGGTCACACTATGGAGCGTCTACTGTAAGAGCGGTCACACTATGGAGCTCTACTGTAAGAGCGGTCACACTATGGAGCTCTACTGTAAGAGCGGTCACACTATGGAGCTCTACTGTAAGAGCGGTCACACTATGGAGCCACTACTGTAAGAGCGGTCACACTATGGAGCCTCTACTGTAAGAGCGGTCACACTATGGAGCCTCTACTGTAAGAGCGGTCACACTATGGAGCCTCTACTGTAAGAGCGGTCACACTATGGAGCTCTACTGTAAGAGCGGTCACACTATGGAGCTATACTGTAAGAGCGGTCACACTATGGAGCTCTCTACTGTAAGAGCGGTCACACTATGGAGCCCTACTGTAAGAGAGGTCACACTATGGAGCTCTACTGTAAGAGCGGTCACACTATGGAGCCTCTACTGTAAGAGCGGTCACACTATGGGGCCTCTACTGTAAGAGCGGTCACACTATGGAGCGTCTACTGTAAGAGCGGTCACACTATGGAGCCTCTACTGTAAGAGCGGTCACACTATGGAGCCTCTACTGTAAGAGCGGTCACACTATGGAGCCTCTACTGTAAGAGCGGTCACACTATGGAGCCTCTACTGTAAGAGCGGTCACACTATGGAGCCTCTACTGTAAGAGCGGTCACACTATGGAGCCTCTACTGTAAGAGCGGTCACACTATGGAGCTCTACTGTAAGAGCGGTCACACTATGGAGCCTCTACTGTAAGAGCGGTCACACTATGGAGCTCTACTGTAAGAGCGGTCACACTATGGAGCCTCTACTGTAAGAGCGGTCACACTATGGAGCTCTACTGTAAGAGCGGTCACACTATGGAGCTCTACTGTAAGAGCGGTCACACTATGGAGCTCTACTGTAAGAACGGTCACACTATGGAGCTCTACTGTAAGAGCGGTCACACTATGGAGCCTCTACTGTAAGAGCGGTCACACTATGGAGCTCTACTGTAAGAGCGGTCACACTATGGAGCTCTACTGTAAGAGCGGTCACACTATGGAGCCTCTACTGTAAGAGCGGTCACACTATGGAGCCTCTACTGTAAGAGCGGTCACACTATGGAGCCCTACTGTAAGAGCGGTCACACTATGGAGCCCTACTGTAAGAGCGGTCACACTATGGAGCCTCTACTGTAAGAGCGGTCACACTATGGAGCCCTACTGTAAGAGCGGTCACACTATGGAGCTCTACTGTAAGAGCGGTCACACTATGGAGCTCTACTGTAAGAGCGGTCACACTATGGAGCCTCTACTGTAAGAGCGGTCACACTATGGAGCCTCTACTGTAAGAGCGGTCACACTATGGAGCTCTACTGTAAGAGCGGTCACACTATGGAGCTCTACTGTAAGAGCGGTCACACTATGGAGCCCCTACTGTAAGAGCGGTCACACTATGGAGCGTCTATTGTAAGAGCGGTCACACTATGGAGCTCTACTGTAAGAGCGGTCACACTATGGAGCCCCTACTGTAAGAGCGGTCACACTATGGAGCCTCTACTGTAAGAGCGGTCACACTATGGAGCTCTACTGTAAGAGCGGTCACACTATGGAGCCCCTACTGTAGGAGCGGTCACACTATGGAGCCTCTACTGTAAGAGCGGTCACACTATGGAGCCTCTACTGTAAGAGCGGTCACACTATGGAGCTCTACTGTAAGAGCGGTCACACTATGGAGCTCTACTGTAAGAGCGGTCACACTATGGAGCCTCTACTGTAAGAGCGGTCACACTATGGAGCCTCTACTGTAAGAGCGGTCACACTATGGAGCCCTACTGTAAGAGCGGTCACACTATGGAGCTCTACTGTAAGAGCGGTCACACTATGGAGCTCTACTGTAAGAGCGGTCACACTATGGAGCTCTACTGTAAGAGCGGTCACACTATGGAGCCCTACTGTAAGAGCGGTCACACTATGGAGCCTCTACTGTAAGAGCAGTCACACTATGGAGCTCTACTGTAAGAGCGGTCACACTATGGAGCTCTACTGTAAGAGCGGTCACACTATGGAGCCTCTACTGTAAGAGCGGTCACACTATGGTGCCTCTACTGTAAGAGCGGTCACACTATGGAGCTCTACTGTAAGAGCGGTCACACTATGGAGCTCTACTGTAAGAGCGGTCACACTATGGAGCCCCTACTGTAAGAGCGGTCACACTATGGAGCGTCTATTGTAAGAGCGGTCACACTATGGAGCTCTACTGTAAGAGCGGTCACACTATGGAGCCCCTACTGTAAGAGCGGTCACACTATGGAGCCTCTACTGTAAGAGCGGTCACACTATGGAGCTCTACTGTAAGAGCGGTCACACTATGGAGCCCCTACTGTAGGAGCGGTCACACTATGGAGCCTCTACTGTAAGAGCGGTCACACTATGGAGCCTCTACTGTAAGAGCGGTCACACTATGGAGCTCTACTGTAAGAGCGGTCACACTATGGAGCTCTACTGTAAGAGCGGTCACACTATGGAGCCTCTACTGTAAGAGCGGTCACACTATGGAGCTCTACTGTAAGAGCGGTCACACTATGGAGCCCCTACTGTAAGAGCGGTCACACTATGGAGCCTCTACTGTAAGAGCGGTCACACTATGGAGCCTCTACTGTAAGAGCGGTCACACTATGGAGCCTCTACTGTAAGAGCGGTCACACTATGGAGCTCTACTGTAAGAGCGGTCACACTATGGAGCTCCACTGTAAGAGCGGTCATACTATGGAGCCTCTACTGTAAGAGCGGTCACACTATGGAGCCTCTACTGTAAGAGCGGTCACACTATGGAGCTCTACTGTAAGAGCGGTCACACTATGGAGCCTCTACTGTAAGAGCGGTCACACTATAGAGCTCTACTGTAAGAGCGGTCACACTATGGAGCCTCTACTGTAAGAGCGGTCACACTATGGAGCCTCTACTGTAAGAGCGGTCACTCTATGGAGCCTCTGCTGTAAGAGTGGTCACACTATGGAGCTCTACTGTAAGAGCGGTCACACTATGGAGCCTCTACTGTAAGAGCGGTCACTCTATGGAGCCTCTACTGTAAGAGCGGTCACACTACGGAGCTCTCTACTGTAAGAGCGATCACACTATGGAGCCTCTACTGTAAGAGCGGTCACACTATGGAGCCTCTACTGTAAGAGCGGTCACACTATGGAGCCTCTACTGTAAGAGCGGTCACACTATGGAGCCTCTACTGTAAGAGCGGTCACACTATGGAGCCTCTACTGTAAGAGCGGTCACATTATGGAGCTCTACTGTAAGAGCGGTCACACTATGGAGCCTCTACTGTAAGAGCGGTCACACTATGCAGCCTCTACTGTAAGAGCGGTCACACTATGGAGCCTCTACTGTAAGAGCGGTCACACTATGGAGCTCTCTACTGTAAGAGCGGTCACACTATGGAGCCTCTACTGTAAGAGCGGTCACACTATGGAGCCTCTACTGTAAGAGCGGTCACACTATGGAGCCTCTACTGTAAGAGCGGTCACACTATGGAGCCTCTACTGTAAGAGCGGTCACACTATGGAGCCTCTACTGTAAGAGCGGTCACACTATGGAGCCTCTACTGTAAGAGCGGTCACACTATGGAGCCTCTACTGTAAGAGCGGTCACACTACGGAGCCTCTACTGTAAGAGCGGTCACACTATGGAGCCTCTACTGTAAGAGCGGTCACACTATGGAGCCTCTACTGTAAGAGCGGTCACACTATGGAGCCCCTACTGTAAGAGCGGTCACACTATGGAGCTCTACTGTAAGAGCGGTCACACTATGGAGCCTCTACTGTAAGAGCGGTCACACTATGGAGCCTCTATTGTAAGAGCGGTCACACTATGGAGCTCTACTGTAAGAGCGGTCACACTATTGAGCTCTACTGTAAGAGCGGTCACACTATGGAGCCTCTACTGTAAGAGCGGTCACACTATGGAGCTCTACTGTAAGAGCGGTCACACTATGGAGCTCTACTGTAAGAGCGGTCACACTATGGAGCCTCTATTGTAAGAGCGGTCACACTATGGAGCTCTACTGTAAGAGCGGTCACACTATGGAGCCTCTACTGTAAGAGCGGTCACACTATGGAGCTCTACTGTAAGAGCGGTCACACTATGGAGCCTCTATTGTAAGAGCGGTCACACTATGGAGCTCTACTGTAAGAGCGGTCACACTATGGAGCCTCTACTGTAAGAGCGGTCACACTATGGAGCTCTACTGTAAGAGCGGTCACACTATGGAGCCTCTATTGTAAGAGCGGTCACACTATGGAGCTCTATTGTAAGAGCGGTCACACTATGGAGCCTCAATTGTAAGAGCGGTCACACTATGGAGCCCTACTGTAAGAGCGGTCACACTATGGAGCCTCTACTGTAAGAGCGGTCACACTATGGAGCTCTACTGTAAGAACGGTCACACTATGGAGCCCCTACTGTAAGAGCGGTCACACTATGGAGCCTCTACTGTAAGAGCGGTCACACTATGGAGCTCTACTGTAAGAGCGGTCACACTATGGAGCCTCTATTGTAAGAGCGGTCACACTATGGAGCCCCTACTGTAAGAGCGGTCACACTATGGAGCCTCTACTGTAAGAGCGGTCACACTATGGAGCCTCTATTGTAAGAGCGGTCACACTATGGAGCCTCTACTGTAAGAGCGGTCACACTATGGAGCCCCTACTGTAAGAGCGGTCACACTATGGAGCCTCTACTGTAAGAGCGGTCACACTATGGAGCCTCTACTGTAAGAGCGGTCACACTATGGAGCTCTACTGTAAGAGCGGTCACACTATGGAGCTCTACTGTAAGAGCGGTCACACTATGGAGCTCTCTACTGTAAGAGCGGTCACACTATGGAGCCTGTACTGTAAGAACGGTCACACTATGGAGCCTCTACTGTAAGAGCGGTCACACTATGGAGCTCTACTGTAAGAGCGGTCACACTATGGAGCCTCTACTGTAAGAGCGGTCACACTATGGAGCCTCTACTGTAAGAGCGGTCACACTATGGAGCTATTCTGTAAGAGCGGTCACACTATGGAGCCTCTACTGTAAGAGCGGTCACACTATGGAGCTCTACTGTAAGAGCGGTCACACTATGGAGCCTCTACTGTAAGAGCGGTCACACTATGGAGCCTCTATTGTAAGAGCGGTCACACTATGGAGCTCTACTGTAAGAGCAGTCACACTATGGAGCCTCTATTGTAAGAGCGGTCACACTATGGAGCCTCTACTGTAAGAGCGGTCACACTATGGAGCTCTACTGTAAGAGCGGTCACACTATGGAGCCTCTATTGTAAGAGCGGTCACACTATGGAGCCCCTACTGTAAGAGCGGTCACACTATGGAGCCTCTACTGTAAGAGCGGTCACACTATGGAGCTCTACTGTAAGAACGGTCACAATATGGAGCCTCTACTGTAAGAGCGGTCACACTATGGAGCCTCTACTGTAAGAGCGGTCACACTATGGAGCCTCTACTGTAAGAGCGGTCACACTACGGAGCTCTACTGTAAGAGCGGTCACACTATGGAGCCTCTACTGTAAGAGCGGTCACACTATGGAGCCTCTACTGTAAGAGCGGTCACACTATGGAGCCCCTACTGTAAGAGCGGTCACACTATGGAGCCTCTACTGTAAGAGCGGTCACACTATGGAGCTCTACTGTAAGAGCGGTCACACTATGGAGCCTCTATTGTAAGAGCGGTCACACTATGGAGCCTCTACTGTAAGAGCGGTCACACTATGGAGCCCCTACTGTAAGAGCGGTCACACTATGGAGCCCTACTGTAAGAGCGGTCACACTATGGAGCCTCTACTGTAAGAGCGGTCACACTATGGAGCCTCTACTGTAAGAGTGGTCACACTATGGAGCTCTACTGTAAGAGCGGTCACACTATAGAGCTCTACTGTAAGAGCGGTCACACTATGGAGCTCTCTACTGTAAGAGCGGTCACACTATGGAGCCTGTACTGTAAGAGCGGTCACACTATGGAGCCTCTACTGTAAGAGCGGTCACACTATGGAGCCTCTACTGTAAGAGCGGTCACACTATGGAGCTCTACTGTAAGAGCGGTCACACTATGGAGCTATTCTGTAAGAGCGGTCACACTATGGAGCTCTACTGTAAGAGCGGTCACACTATGGAGCCTCTACTGTAAGAGCGGTCACACTATGGAGCTCTACTGTAAGAACGGTCACACTATGGAGGTCTACTGTAAGAGCGGTCACACTATGGAGCCTCTACTGTAAGAGCGGTCACACTATGGAGCCTCTACTGTAAGAGCGGTCACACTATGGAGCCTCTACTGTAAGAGCGGTCACACTATGGAGCCTCTACTGTAAGAGCGGTCACACTATGGAGCTCTCTACTGTAAGAGCGGTCACACTCTGGAGCTCTACTGTAAGAGCGGTCACACTATGGAACCTCTATTGTAAGAGCGGTCACACTATGGAGCCTCTGCTGTAAGAGCGGTCACACTATGGAGCTCTACTGTAAGAGCGGTCACACTATGGAGCTCTACTGTAAGAGCGGTCACACTATGGAGCCTCTAATGTAAGAGCGGTCACACTATGGAGCTCTACTGTAAGAACGGTCACACTATGGAGCCTCTACTGTAAGAGCGGTCACACTATGGAGCCTCTACTGTAAGAGCGGTCACACTATGGAGCTCTCTACTGTAAGAGCGGTCACACTATGGAGCCTCTACTGTAAGAGCGGTCACACTATGGAGACTCTACTGTAAGAGCGGTCACACTATGGAGCCTCTGCTGTAAGAGCGGTCACACTGTGGAGCCTCTACTGTAAGAGCGGTCACACTATGGGGCCCCTACTGTAAGAGCGGTCACACTATGGAGCCTCTACTGTAAGAGCGGTCACACTATGGAGCCTCTACTGTAAGAGCGGTCACACTATGGAGCATCTACTGTAAGAGCGGTCACACTATGGAGACTCTACTGTAAGAGCGGTCACACTATGGAGCCCCTACTGTAAGAGCGGTCACACTATGGAGCATCTACTGTAAGAGCGGTCACACTATGGAGACTCTACTGTAAGAGCGGTCACACTATGGAGCCTCTGCTGTAAGAGCGGTCACACTATGGAGCCTCTACTGTAAGAGTGGTCACACTATGGAGCCACTACTGTAAGAGCGGTCACACTATGGAGCCTCTACTGTAAGAGCGGTCACACTGTGGAGCTCTACTGTACGAGCGGTCACACTATGGAGCCTCTACTGTAAGCGCGGTCACACTATGGAGCCTCTACTGTAAGAGCGGTCACACTATGGAACCTCTACTGTAAGAGCGGTCACACTGTGGAGCTCTACTGTAAGAGCGGTCACACTATGGAGCCTCTACTGTAAGAGCGGTCACACTATGGAGCCTCTACTGTAAGAGCGGTCACACTATGGAGCTCTACTGTAAGAGCGGTCACACTATGGAGCTCTACTGTAAGAGCGGTCACATTATGGAACCTCTACTCTAAGAGCGGTCACACTATGGAGCTCTACTGTAAGAGCGGTCACACTATGGAGACTCTACTGTAAGAGCGGTCACACTATGGAGCCTCTGCTGTAAGAGCGGTCACACTATGGAGCTCTACTGTAAGAGCGGTCACACTATGGAGCTCTACTGTAAGAGCGGTCACACTATGGAGCCTCTACTGTAAGAGCGGTCACACTATGGAGCTCTACTGTAAGAGCGGTCACACTATGGAGCTCTACTGTAAGAGCGGTCACACTATGGAGCCACTACTGTAAGAGCGGTCACACTATGAAGCTATCGACTGTAAGAGCGGTCACACTATGGAGCCTCTGCTGTAAGAGCGGTCACACTATGGAGCTCTACTGTAAGAGCGGTCACACTATGGAGCTCTACTGTAAGAGCGGTCACACTATGGAGCCACTACTGTAAGAGCGGTCACACTATGAAGCTATCGACTGTAAGAGCGGTCACACTATGGAGCTCTCTACTGTAAGAGCGGTCACACTATGGAGCCTCTACTGTAAGAGCGGTCACACTATGGAGCTCTACTGTAAGAGCGGTCACACTATGGAGCTATCGACTGTAAGAGCGGTCACACTATGGAACCTCTGCTGTAAGAGCGGTCACACTATGGAGCCTCTGCTGTAAGAGCGGTCACACTATGGAGCTCTATTGTAAGAGCGGTCACACTATGGAGCCTCTACTGTAAGAGCGGTCACACTATGGAGCTCTACTGTAAGAGCGGTCACACTATGGAGCCTCTACTGTAAGAGCGGTCACACTATGGAGCCTCTACTGTAAGAGCGGTCACACTATGAAGCTATCGACTGTAAGAGCGGTCACACTATGGAGCTCTCTACTGTAAGAGCGGTCACACTATGGAGCTCTACTGTAAGAGCGGTCACACTATGGAGTCCCTACTGTAAGAGCGGTCACACTATGGAGCCTCTACTGTAAGAGCGGTCACACTATGGAGCTCTACTGTAAGAGCGGTCACACTATGGAGCTATCGACTGTAAGAGCGGTCACACTATGGAGCTCTACTGTAAGAGCGGTCACACTATGGAGCCTCTACTGTAAGAGCAGTCACACTATGGAGCTCTACTGTAAGAGCGGTCACACTATGGAGCTCTACTGTAAGAGCGGTCACACTATGGAGCCTCTACTGTAAGAGCGGTCACACTATGGAGCTCTACTGTAAGAGCGGTCACACTATGAAGCTATCGACTGTAAGAGCGGTCACACTATGGAACCTTTACTGTAAGAGCAGTCACACTATGGAGCCTCTACTGTAAGAGCGGTCACACTATGGAGCTCTCTACTGTAAGAGCGGTCACACTATGGAGCTCTACTGTAAGAGCGGTCACACTATGGAGCCTCTACTGTAAGAGCGGTCACACTATGGAGCCTCTACTGTAAGAGCGGTCACACTATGGAGCTCTACTGTAAGAGCGGTCACACTATGGAGCCTCTACTGTAAGAGCGGTCACACTATGGAGCCTCTACTGTAAGAGCGGTCACACTATGGAGCCTCTACTGTAAGAGCGGTCACACTATGGAGCCCCTACTGTAAGAGCGGTCACACAATGGAGCCTCTACTGTAAGAGCGGTCACACTATGGAGCCTCTACTGTAAGAGCGGTCACACTATGGAGCCTCTACTGTAAGAGCGGTCACACTATGGAGCTCTACTGTAAGAGCGGTCACACTATGGAGCTCTACTGTAAGAGCGGTCACACTATGGAGCCTCTACTGTAAGAGCGGTCACACTATGGAGCCTCTACTGTAAGAGCGGTCACACTATGGAGCTCTACTGTAAGAGCGGTCACACTATGGAGCCTCTACTGTAAGAGCGGTCACACTATGGAGACTCTACTGTAAGAGCGGTCACACTATGGAGCCTCTGCTGTAAGAGCGGTCACACTGTGGAGCCTCTACTGTAAGAGCGGTCACACTATGGAGCCCCTACTGTAAGAGCGGTCACACTATGGAGCATCTACTGTAAGAGCGGTCACACTATGGAGACTCTACTGTAAGAGCGGTCACACTATGGAGCCTCTGCTGTAAGAGCGGTCACACTATGGAGCCTCTACTGTAAGAGTGGTCACACTATGGAGCCACTACTGTAAGAGCGGTCACACTATGGAGCCTCTACTGTAAGAGCGGTCACACTGTGGAGCTCTACTGTACGAGCGGTCACACTATGGAGCCTCTACTGTAAGCGCGGTCACACTATGGAGCCTCTACTGTAAGAGCGGTCACACTATGGAACCTCTACTGTAAGAGCGGTCACACTGTGGAGCTCTACTGTAAGAGCGGTCACACTATGGAGCCTCTACTGTAAGAGCGGTCACACTATGGAGCCTCTACTGTAAGAGCGGTCACACTATGGAGCTCTACTGTAAGAGCGGTCACACTATGGAGCTCTACTGTAAGAGCGGTCACATTATGGAACCTCTACTCTAAGAGCGGTCACACTATGGAGCTCTACTGTAAGAGCGGTCACACTATGGAGACTCTACTGTAAGAGCGGTCACACTATGGAGCCTCTGCTGTAAGAGCGGTCACACTATGGAGCTCTACTGTAAGAGCGGTCACACTATGGAGCTCTACTGTAAGAGCGGTCACACTATGGAGCCTCTACTGTAAGAGCGGTCACACTATGGAGCTCTACTGTAAGAGCGGTCACACTATGGAGCTCTACTGTAAGAGCGGTCACACTATGGAGCCACTACTGTAAGAGCGGTCACACTATGAAGCTATCGACTGTAAGAGCGGTCACACTATGGAGCTCTCTACTGTAAGAGCGGTCACACTATGGAGCCTCTACTGTAAGAGCGGTCACACTATGGAGCTCTACTGTAAGAGCGGTCACACTATGGAGCTATCGACTGTAAGAGCGGTCACACTATGGAACCTCTGCTGTAAGAGCGGTCACACTATGGAGCCTCTGCTGTAAGAGCGGTCACACTATGGAGCTCTATTGTAAGAGCGGTCACACTATGGAGCCTCTACTGTAAGAGCGGTCACACTATGGAGCTCTACTGTAAGAGCGGTCACACTATGGAGCCTCTACTGTAAGAGCGGTCACACTATGGAGCCTCTACTGTAAGAGCGGTCACACTATGAAGCTATCGACTGTAAGAGCGGTCACACTATGGAGCTCTCTACTGTAAGAGCGGTCACACTATGGAGCCTCTACTGTAAGAGCGGTCACACTATGGAGCTCTACTGTAAGAGCGGTCACACTATGGAGCTATCGACTGTAAGAGCGGTCACACTATGGAGCTCTACTGTAAGAGCGGTCACACTATGGAGCCTCTACTGTAAGAGCAGTCACACTATGGAGCTCTACTGTAAGAGCGGTCACACTATGGAGCTCTACTGTAAGAGCGGTCACACTATGGAGCCTCTACTGTAAGAGCGGTCACACTATGGAGCTCTACTGTAAGAGCGGTCACACTATGAAGCTATCGACTGTAAGAGCGGTCACACTATGGAACCTTTACTGTAAGAGCAGTCACACTATGTAGCTCTACTGTAAGAGCGGTCACACTATGGAGCGCTACTGTAAGAGCGGTCACACTATGGAGCTCTACTGTAAGAGCGGTCACACTATGGAGCTCTACTGTAAGAGCGGTCACACTATGGAGCTCTCTACTGTAAAAGCGGTCACACTATGGAGCCT
This sequence comes from Eleutherodactylus coqui, assembly GCA_035609135.1. NCBI lineage: Eukaryota > Metazoa > Chordata > Amphibia > Anura > Eleutherodactylidae > Eleutherodactylus > Eleutherodactylus coqui. Next base: position 213,303 of record JAYJKI010000243.1, read on the forward strand.
CTACTGTAAGAGCAGTCACACTATGGAGCCTCTACTGTAAGAGCGGTCACACTATGGAGCTCTACTGTAAGAGCGGTCACACTATGGAGCCTCTACTGTAAGAGCGGTCACACTATGGAGCCTCTACTGTAAGAGCAGTCACACTATGGAGCCTCTACTGTAAGAGCGGTCACACTATGGAGCTCTACTGTAAGAGCGGTCACACTATGGAGCCTCTGCTGTAAGAGCGGTCACACTATGGAGCTCTACTGTAAGAGCGGTCACACTATGGAGCCTCTACTGTAAGAGCGGTCACACTATGGAGCCTATGCTGTAAGAGCTGTCACACTATGGAGCCTCTGCTGTAAGAGCGGTCACACTATGGAGCTCTACTGTAAGAGCGGTCACACTATGGAGCCCCTACTGTAAGAGCGGTCACACTATGGAGCCTCTACTGTAAGAGCGGTCACACTATGGAGCTCTCTACTGTAAGAGCGGTCACACTATGGAGCTCTACTGTAAGAGCGGTCACACTATGGAGCCTCTACTGTAAGAGCGGTCACACTATGGAGCCTCTACTGTAAGAGCGGTCACACTATGGAGCTCTACTGTAAGAGCGGTCACACTATGGAGCCTCTACTGTAAGAGCGGTCACACTATGTAGCTCTCTACTGTAAGAGCGGTCACACTATGGAGCCTCTACTGTAAGAGCGGTCACACTATGGAGCTCTCTACTGTAAAAGCGGTCACACTATAGAGCTCTACTGTAAGAGCGGTCACACTATGGAGCCTCTACTGTAAGAGCGGTCACACTATGGAGCTCTCTACTGTAAGAGCGGTCACACTATGGAGCTCTACTGTAAGAGCGGTCACACTATGGAGCCTCTACTGTAAGAGCGGTCACACTATGGAGCTCTACTGTAAGAGCGGTCACACTATGGATGTCTACTGTAAGAGCGGTCACACTATGGAGACTCTACTGTAAGAGCGGTCACACTATGGAGCTCTACTGTAAGAGCGGTCACACTATGGAGCCTCTACTGTAAGAGCGGTCACACTATGGAGCTCTCTACTGTAAGAGCGGTCACACTATGGAGCCTCTACTGTAAGAGCGGTCACACTATGGAGCTCTCTACTGTAAGAGCGGTCACACTATGGAGCTCTACTTTAAGAGCGGTCACACTATGGAGCCTCTACTGTAAGAGCGGTCACACTATGGAACCTCTACTGTAAGAGCGGTCACACTATGGAGCCTCTACTGTAAGAGCGGTCACACTATGGAGCTCTACTGTAAGAGCGGTCACACTATGGATGTCTACTGTAAGAGCGGTCACACTATGGAGCTCTCTACTGTAAGAGCGGTCACACTATGGAGCCCCTACTGTAAGAGCGGTCACACTATGGAGCTCTACTGTAAGAGCGGTCACACTATGGAGCTCTCTACTGTAAGAGCGGTCACACTATGGAGCCTCTACTGTAAGAACGGTCACACTATGGAGCCTCTACTGTAAGAGCGGTCACACTATGGAGCCTCTACTGTAAGAGCCGTCACACTATGGAGCCTCTACTGTAAGAGCGGTCACACTATGGAGCCTCTACTGTAAGCACGGTCACACTATGGAGCCTCTACTGTAAGAGCGGTCACACTATGGAGCCTCTACTGTAAGAGCGGTCACACTATGGAGCCTCTACTGTAAGACAGTCACACTATGGAGCCAGTACTGTAAGAGCGGTCACACTATGGAGCCTCTACTGTAAGAGCGGTCACACTATGGAGCTCTACTGTAAGAGCGGTCACACTATGGAGCCTCTACTGTAAGAGCGGTCACACTATGGAGCCTCTACTGTAAGAGCGGTCACACTATGGAGCCTCTACTGTAAGAGCGGTCACACTATGGAGCCTCTACTGTAAGAACGGTCACACTATGGAGCCTCTACTGTAAGAGCGGTCACACTATGGAGCCTCTACTGTAAGAGCGGTCACACTATGGAGCCTCTACTGTAAGAGCGGTCACACTATGGAGCTCTACTGTAAGAGCGGTCACACTATGGAGCTCTACTGTAAGAGCGGTCACACTATGGAGCCTCTACTGTAAGAGCGGTCACACTATGGAGCTCTACTGTAAGAGCGGTCACACTATGGAGCCCCTACTGTAAGAGCGGTCACACTATGGAGCCTCTACTGTAAGAGCGGTCACACTATGGAGCCTCTACTGTAAGAGCGGTCACACTATGGAGCCTCTACTGTAAGAGCGGTCACACTATAGAGCTCTACTGTAAGAGCGGTCACACTATGGAGCCTCTGCTGTAAGAGCGGTCACACTATGGAGCTCTACTGTAAGAGCGGTCACACTATGGAGCCTCTACTGTAAGAGCGGTCACACTATGGAACCTCTACTGTAAGAGCGGTCACACTATGGAGCCTCTACTGTAAGAGCGGTCACACTATGGAGCCTCTACTGTAAGAGCGGTCACACTATGGAGCCTCTACTGTAAGAGCGGTCACACTATGGAGCCTCTACTATAAGAGCGGTCACACTATGGAACCTCTACTGTAAGAGCGGTCACACTATGGAGCCTCTACTGTAAGAACGGTCACACTATGGAGTCTCTACTGTAAGAGCGGTCACACTATGGAGTCTCTACTGTAAGAGCGGTCACACTATGGAGCTCTACTGTAAGAGCGGTCACACTATGGAACCTCTACTGTAAGAGCGGTCACACTATGGAGCCTCTACTGTAAGAGCGGTCACACTATGGAGCCTCTACTGTAAGAGCGGTCACACTATGGAGGTCTACTGTAAGAGCGGTCACACTATGGAGCTCTACTATAAGAGCGGTCACACTATGGAGCTCTCTACTGTAAGAGCGGTCACACTATGGAGCCTCTACTGTAAGAGCGGTCACACTATGGAGCCTCCACTGTAAGAGCGGTCACACTATGGAGCCTCCACTGTAAGAGCGGTCACACTATGGAGCCTCTACTGTAAGAGCGGTCACACTATGGGGCCCCTACTGTAAGAGCGGTCACACTATGGAGCCTCTACTGTAAGAGCGGTCACACTATGGAGCTCTACTGTAAGAGCGGTCACACTATGGAGCTCTACTGTAAGAGCGGTCACACTATGGAGCTCCACTGTAAGAGCGGTCACACTATGGAGCCTCTACTGTAAGAGCGGTCACACTATGGAGCCTATACTGTAAGAGCGGTCACACTATGGAGCTCTACTGTAAGAGCGGTCACACTATGGAGCCTCTACTGTAAGAGCGGTCACACTATGGAGTCTCTACTGTAAGAGCGGTCACACTATGGAGCCTCTACTGTAAGAGCGGTCACACTATGGAGCTCTACTGTAAGAGCGGTCACACTATGGAGCCTCTACTGTAAGACCGGTCACACTATGGAGCTCTACTGTAAGAGCGGTCACACTATGGAGCTCTTCTGTAAGAGCGGTCACACTATGGAGCCTCTACTGTAAGAGCGGTCACACTATGGAGCCTCTACTGTAAGAGCGGTCACACTATGGAGCTCTTCTGTAAGAGCGGTCACACTATGGAGCCTCTACTGTAAGAGCGGTCACACTATGGAGCCTCTACTGTAAGACCGGTCACACTATGGAGCTCTACTGTAAGAGCGGTCACACTGTGGAGGTCTACTGTAAGAGCGGTCACACTATGGAGGCCTACTGTAAGAGCGGTCACACTATGGAGCTCTCTACTGTAAGAGCGGTCACACTATGGAGCCTCTACTGTAAGAGCGGTCACACTATGGAGCCTCTACTGTAAGAGCGGTCACACTGTGGAGCTCTACTGTAAGAGCGGTCACACTATGGAGCTCTACTGTAAGAGCGGTCACACTATGGAGCTCTTCTGTAAGAGCGGTCACACTATGGAGCTCTATTGTAAGACCGGTCACACTATGGAGCTCTTCTGTAAGAGCGGTCACACTATGGAGCTCTACTGTAAGAGCGGTCACACTATGGAGCCTCTACTGTAAGAGCAGTCACACTATGGAGCCCCTACTGTAAGAGCGGTCACACTATGGAGCTATACTGTAAGAGCGGTCACACTATGGAGCCACTATTGTAAGAGCGGTCACACTATGGAGCCTCTACTGTAAGAGCGGTCACACTATGGAGCTCTACTGTAAGAGCGGTCACACTATGGAGCCCCTACTGTAAGAGCGGTCACACTATGGAGCTCTACTGTAAGAGCGGTCACACTATGGAGCCCTACTGTAAGAGCGGTCACACTATGGAGCTCTACTGTAAGAGCGGTCACACTATGGAGCCTCTACTGTAAGAGCGGTCACACTATGGAGCCTCTACTGTAAGAGCGGTCACACTATGGAGCTCTACTGTAAGAGCGGTCACACTATAGAGCCTCTGCTGTAAGAGCGGTCACACTATGCAGCCTCTACTGTAAGAGCGGTCACACTATTGAGCCTCTACTGTAAGAGCGGTCACACTATGGAGCCTCTACTGTAAGAGCGGTCACACTATGGAGCCTCTACTGTAAGAGCGGTCACACTATGGAGCCCCTACTGTAAGAGCGGTCACACTATGGAGCCTCTACTGTAAGAGCGGTCACACTATGGAGCCTCTACTGTAAGAGCGGTCACACTATGGAGCCTCTACTGTAAGAGCGGTCACACTATGGAGCCTCTACTGTAAGAGCGGTCACACTATGGAGCTCTACTGTAAGAGCGGTCACACTATGGAGCCCCTACTGTAAGAGCGGTCACACTATGGAGCTCTACTGTAAGAGCGGTCACACTATGGAGCCTCTACTGTAAGAGCGGTCACACTATGGAGCCTCTACTGTAAGAGCGGTCACACTATGGAGCCTCTACTGTAAGAGCGGTCACACTATGGAGCCTCTACTGTAAGAGCGGTCACACTATGGAGCTCTCTACCGTTAGAGCGGTCACACTATGGAGCCTCTACTGTAAGAGCGGTCACACTATGGAGCTCTCTACTGTAAGAGCGGTCACACTATGGATCCTCTACTGTAAGAGCGGTCACACTATGGAGCCTCTACTGTAAGAGCGGTCACACTATGGAGCCTCTACTGTAAGAGCGGTCACACTATGGAGCTCTACTGTAAGAGCGGTCACACTACGGAGCTCTACTGTAAGAGCGGTCACACTATGGAGCTCTACTGTAAGAGCGGTCACACCATGGAGCTCTACTGTAAGAGCGGTCACACTATGGAGCCCTACTGTAAGAGCGGTCACACTATGGAGCTCTCTACTGTAAGAGCGGTCACACTATGGAGCCTCTACTGTAAGAGCGGTCACACTATGGAGCCTCTACTGTAAGAGCGGTCACACTATGGAGCCTCTACTGTAAGAGGGGTCACACTATGGAGCCTCTACTGTAAGAGCGGTCACACTATGGAGCTCTACTGTAAGAGCGGTCACACTATGGAGCTCTACTGTAAGAGCGGTCACACTATGGAGCCTCTACTGTAGGAGCGGTCACACTATGGAGCTCTACTGTAAGAGCGGTCACACTATGGAGCCTCTACTGTAAGAGCGGTCACACTATGGAGCTCTCTACTGTAAGAGCGGTCACACTATGGAGCCTCTACTGTAAGAGCGGTCACACTATGGAGCCTCTACTGTAAGAGCGGTCACACTATGGAGCCTCTACTGTAAGAGCGGTCACACTATGGAGCCTCTACTGTAAGAGCGGTCACACTATGGAGCTCTACTGTAAGAGCGGTCACACTATGGAGCCTCTACTGTAAGAGCGGTCACACTATGGAGCCTCTACTGTAAGAGCGGTCACACTATGGAGCTCTACTGTAAGAGCGGTCACACTATGGAGCTCTACTGTAAGAGCGGTCACACTATGGAGCCTCTACTGTAGGAGCGGTCACACTATGGAGCTCTACTGTAAGAGCGGTCACACTATGGAGCCTCTACTGTAAGAGCGGTCACACTATGGAGCCTCTACTGTAAGAGCGGTCACACTATGGAGCCTCTACTGTAAGAGCGGTCACACTATGGAGCCTCTACTGTAAGAGCGGTCACACTATGGAGCCTCTACTGTAAGAGCGGTCACACTATGGAGCTCTACTGTAAGAGCGGTCACACTATGGAGCCTCTACTGTAAGAGCGGTCACACTATGGAGCTCTACTGTAAGAGCGGTCACACTATGGAGCTCTACTGTAAGAGCGGTCACACTATGGAGCCTCTACTGTAAGAGCGGTCACACTATGGAGCTCTCTACTGTAAGAGGAGTCACACTATGGAGCCTCTACTGTAAGAGCGGTCACACTATGGAGCTCTACTGTAAGAGCGGTCACACTATGGAGCCTCTACTGTAAGAGCGGTCACACTATGGAGCCTCTACTGTAAGAGCGGTCACACTATGGAGCTCTACTGTAAGAGCGGTCACACTATGGAGCCTCTACTGTAAGAGCGGTCACACTATGGAGCCTCTACTGTAAGAGCGGTCACACTATGGAGCTCTACTGTAAGAGCGGTCACACTATGGAGCTCTACTGTAAGAGCGGTCACACTATGGAGCCTCTACTGTAGGAGCGGTCACACTATGGAGCTCTACTGTAAGAGCGGTCACACTATGGAGCCTCTACTGTAAGAGCGGTCACACTATGGAGCCTCTACTGTAAGAGCGGTCACACTATGGAGCCTCTACTGTAAGAGCGGTCACACTATGGAGCCTCTACTGTAAGAGCGGTCACACTATGGAGCCTCTACTGTAAGAGCGGTCACACTATGGAGCTCTACTGTAAGAGCGGTCACACTATGGAGCCTCTACTGTAAGAGCGGTCACACTATGGAGCTCTACTGTAAGAGCGGTCACACTATGGAGCTCTACTGTAAGAGCGGTCACACTATGGAGCCTCTACTGTAAGAGCGGTCACACTATGGAGCTCTCTACTGTAAGAGGAGTCACACTATGGAGCCTCTACTGTAAGAGCGGTCACACTATGGAGCTCTACTGTAAGAGCGGTCACACTATGGAGCTCTACTGTAAGAGGGGTCACACTATGGAGCTCTACTGTAAGAGCGGTCACACTATGGAGCTCTACTGTAAGAGCGGTCACACTATGGAGCCTCTACTGTAAGAGCGGTCACACTATGGAGCTCTACTGTAAGAGCGGTCACACTATGGAGCTCTACTGTAAGCGGGGTCACACTATGGAGCTCTACTGTAAGAGCGGTCACACTATGGAGCTCTACTGTAAGAGCGGTCACACTATGGAGCCTCTACTGTAAGAGCGGTCACACTATGGAGCTCTACTGTAAGAGCGGTCACACTATGGAGCCTCTACTGTAAGAGCGGTCACACTATGGAGCCTCTACTGTAAGAGCGGTCACACTATGGAGCCTCTACTGTAAGAGCGGTCACACTATGGAGCTGTACTGTAAGAGCGGTCACACTATGGAGCCTCTACTGTAAGAGCGGTCACATTATGGAGCTCTACTGTAAGAGCGGTCACACTATGGAGCCTCTACTGTAAGAGCGGTCACACTATGGAGCCTCTACTGTTAGAGCGGTCACACTATGGAGCCTCTACTGTTAGAGCGGTCACACTATGGAGCCCCTACTGTAAGAGCGGTCACACTATGGAGCTCTACTGTAAGAGCGGTCACACTATGGAGCCTCTACTGTAAGAGCGGTCACACTATGGAGCTCTACTGTAAGAGCGGTCACACTATGGAGCTCTACTGTAAGAGCGGTCACACTATGGAGCCTCTACTGTAAGAGCGGTCACACTATGGAGCTCTACTGTAAGAGCGGTCACACTATGGAGCTCTACTGTAAGAGCGGTCACACTATGGAGCCTCTACTGTAAGAGCGGTCACACTATGGAGCTCTACTGTAAGAGCGGTCACACTATGGAGCCTCTACTGAAAGAGCGGTCACACTATGGAGCCTCTACTGTAAGAGCGGTCACACTATGGAGCTCTACTGTAAGAGCGGTCACACTATGGAGCCTCTACTGTAAGAGCGGTCACACTATGGAGTCTCTACTGTAAGAGCCGTCACACTATGGAGCTCTACTGTAAGAGCGGTCACACTATGGAGCCCCTACTGTAAGAGCGGTCACACTATGGAGCCTCTACTGTAAGAGCGGTCACACTATGGAGCCTCTACTGTAAGAGCGGTCACACTATGGAGCCTCTACTGTAAGAGCGGTCACACTATGGAGCCTCTACTGTAAGAGCGGTCACACTATGGAGCCTCTACTGTAAGAGCGGTCACACTATGGAGTCTCTACTGTAAGAGCGGTCACACTATGGAGCTCTACTGTAAGAGCGGTCACACTATGGAGCCTCTACTGTAAGAGCGGTCACACTATGGAGACTCCACTGTAAGAGCGGTCACACTATGGAGCTCCACTGTAAGAGCGGTCACACTATGGAGCTCTCTACTGTAAGAGCGGTCACACTATGGAGCCTCTACTGTAAGAGCGGTCACACTATGGAGCCTCTACTGTAAGAGCGGTCACACTATGGAGCTCTACTGTAAGAGCGGTCACACTATGGAGCTCTCTACTGTAAGAGCGGTCACACTATGGAGCCTCTACTGTAAGAGCGGTCACACTATGCAGCCTCTACTGTAAGAGCGGTCACACTATGCAGCCTCTACTGTAAGAGCGGTCACACTATGGAGCTCTCTACTGTAAGAGCGGTCACACTATGGAGCCTCTACTGTAAGAGCGGTCACACTATGGAGCCTCTACTGTAAGAGCGGTCACACTATGGACCCTCTACTGTAAGAGCGGTCACACTATGGAGCCTCTACTGTAAGAGCGGTCACACTATGGAGCTCTACTGTAAGAGCGGTCACACTATGGAGCCTCTACTGTAAGAGCGGTCACACTATGGAGCCTCTACTGTAAGAGCGGTCACACTATGGAGCTCTACTGTAAGAGCGGTCACACTATGGAGCTCTACTGTAAGAGCGGTCACACTATGGAGCCTCTACTGTAGGAGCGGTCACACTATGGAGCTCTACTGTAAGAGCGGTCACACTATGGAGCCTCTACTGTAAGAGCGGTCACACTATGGAGCCTCTACTGTAAGAGCGGTCACACTATGGAGCCTCTACTGTAAGAGCGGTCACACTATGGAGCCTCTACTGTAAGAGCGGTCACACTATGGAGCCTCTACTGTAAGAGCGGTCACACTATGGAGCTCTACTGTAAGAGCGGTCACACTATGGAGCCTCTACTGTAAGAGCGGTCACACTATGGAGCTCTACTGTAAGAGCGGTCACACTATGGAGCTCTACTGTAAGAGCGGTCACACTATGGAGCCTCTACTGTAAGAGCGGTCACACTATGGAGCTCTCTACTGTAAGAGGAGTCACACTATGGAGCCTCTACTGTAAGAGCGGTCACACTATGGAGCTCTACTGTAAGAGCGGTCACACTATGGAGCTCTACTGTAAGAGGGGTCACACTATGGAGCTCTACTGTAAGAGCGGTCACACTATGGAGCTCTACTGTAAGAGCGGTCACACTATGGAGCCTCTACTGTAAGAGCGGTCACACTATGGAGCTCTACTGTAAGAGCGGTCACACTATGGAGCTCTACTGTAAGCGGGGTCACACTATGGAGCTCTACTGTAAGAGCGGTCACACTATGGAGCTCTACTGTAAGAGCGGTCACACTATGGAGCCTCTACTGTAAGAGCGGTCACACTATGGAGCTCTACTGTAAGAGCGGTCACACTATGGAGCTCTACTGTAAGAGCGGTCACACTATGGAGCCTCTACTGTAAGAGCGGTCACACTATGGAGCCTCTACTGTAAGAGCGGTCACACTATGGAGCTGTACTGTAAGAGCGGTCACACTATGGAGCCTCTACTGTAAGAGCGGTCACATTATGGAGCTCTACTGTAAGAGCGGTCACACTATGGAGCCTCTACTGTAAGAGCGGTCACACTATGGAGCCTCTACTGTTAGAGCGGTCACACTATGGAGCCTCTACTGTTAGAGCGGTCACACTATGGAGCCCCTACTGTAAGAGCGGTCACACTATGGAGCTCTACTGTAAGAGCGGTCACACTATGGAGCCTCTACTGTAAGAGCGGTCACACTATGGAGCTCTACTGTAAGAGCGGTCACACTATGGAGCTCTACTGTAAGAGCGGTCACACTATGGAGCCTCTACTGTAAGAGCGGTCACACTATGGAGCTCTACTGTAAGAGCGGTCACACTATGGAGCTCTACTGTAAGAGCGGTCACACTATGGAGCCTCTACTGTAAGAGCGGTCACATTATGGAGCTGTACTGTAAGAGCGGTCACACTATGGAGCCTCTACTGTAAGAGCGGTCACACTATGGAGCTCTACTGTAAGAGCGGTCACACTATGGAGCCTCTACTGAAAGAGCGGTCACACTATGGAGCCTCTACTGTAAGAGCGGTCACACTATGGAGCTCTACTGTAAGAGCGGTCACACTATGGAGCCTCTACTGTAAGAGCGGTCACACTATGGAGTCTCTACTGTAAGAGCCGTCACACTATGGAGCTCTACTGTAAGAGCGGTCACACTATGGAGCCCCTACTGTAAGAGCGGTCACACTATGGAGCCTCTACTGTAAGAGCGGTCACACTATGGAGCCTCTACTGTAAGAGCGGTCACACTATGGAGCCTCTACTGTAAGAGCAGTCACACTATGCAGCCTCTACTGTAAGAGCGGTCACACTATGGAGTCTCTACTGTAAGAGCGGTCACACTATGGAGCTCTACTGTAAGAGCGGTCACACTATGGAGCCTCTACTGTAAGAGCGGTCACACTATGGAGACTCCACTGTAAGAGCGGTCACACTATGGAGCTCCACTGTAAGAGCGGTCACACTATGGAGCTCTCTACTGTAAGAGCGGTCACACTATGGAGCCTCTACTGTAAGAGCGGTCACACTATGGAGCCTCTACTGTAAGAGCGGTCACACTATGGAGCTCTACTGTAAGAGCGGTCACACTATGGAGCTCTCTACTGTAAGAGCGGTCACACTATGGAGCGTCTACTGTAAGAGCGGTCACACTATGGAGCCTCTACTGTAAGAGCGGTCACACTATGGAGCCTCTACTGTAAGAGCGGTCACACTATGGAGCCTCTACTGTAAGAGCGGTCACACTATGGAGCTCTACTGTAAGAGCGGTCACACTATGGAGCCTCTACTGTAAGAGCGGTCACACTATGGAGCCCCTACTGTAAGAGCGGTCACACTATGGAGCCTCTACTGTAAGAGTGGTCACACTATGGAGCTCTACTGTAAGAGCGGTCACACTATGGAGCCTCTACTGTAAGAGCGGTCACACTATGGAGCCTCTACTGTAAGAGCGGTCACACTATGGAGCTGTACTGTAAGAGCGGTCACACTATGGAGCTCTACTGTAAGAGCGGTCACACTATGGAGCCTCTACTGTAAGAGCGGTCACACTATGGAGCTGTACTGTAAGAGCGGTCACACTATGGAGCTCTACTGTAAGAGCGGTCACACTATGGAGCCTCTACTGTAAGAGCGGTCACACTATGGAGCTGTACTGTAAGAGCGGTCACACTATGGAGCTCTACTGTAAGAGCGGTCACACTATGGAGCTCTACTGTAAGAGCGGTCACACTATGGAGCCTCTACTGTAAGAGCGGTCACACTATGCAGCCTCTGCTGTAAGAGCGGTCACACTATGGAGCTCTCTACTGTAAGAGCGGTCACACTATGGAGCCTCTACTGTAAGAGCGGTCACACTATGGAGCTCTACTGTAAGAGCGGTCACACTATGGAGCCTCTACTGTAAGAGCGGTCACACTATGGAGCTCTACTGTAAGAGCGGTCACACTATGGAGCCTCTACTGTAAGAGCGGTCACACTATGGAGCCTCTACTGTAAGAGCGGTCACACTATGGAGCTCTCTACTGTAAGAGCGGTCACACTATGGAGCTCTACTGTAAGAGCAGTCACACTATGGAGCCTCTACTGTAAGAGCGGTCACACTATGGAGCTCTCTACTGTAAGAGCGGTCACACTATGGAGCTCTACTGTAAGAGCGGTCACACTATGGAGCTCTCTACTGTAAGAGCGGTCACACTATGGAGCTCTACTGTAAGAGCGGTCACACTATGGAGCTCTACTGTAAGAGCGGTCACACTATGGAGCCTCTACTGTAGGAGCGGACACACTATGGAGCTCTACTGTAAGAGCGGTCACACTATGGAGCCTCTACTGTAAGAGCGGTCACACTATGGAGCCTCTACTGTAAGAGCGGTCACACTATGGAGCCTCTACTGTAAGAGCGGTCACACTATGGAGCCTCTACTGTAAGAGCGGTCACACTATGGAGCCTCTACTGTAAGAGCGGTCACACTATGGAGCCCTACTGTAAGAGCGGTCACACTATGGAGCCCTACTGTAAGAGCGGTCACACTATGGAGCTATACTGTAAGAGCGGTCACACTATGGAGCTCTACTGTAAGAGCGGTCACACTATGGAGCCTCTACTGTAAGAGCGGTCACACTATGGAGCCTCTACTGTAAGAGCGGTCACACTATGGAGCCTCTACTGTAAGAGCGGTCACACTATGGAGCCTCTACTGTAAGAGCGGTCACACTATGGAGCTCTACTGTAAGAGCGGTCACATTATGGAGCTCTACTGTAAGAGCGGTCACACTATGGAGCTCTCTACTGTAAGAGCGGTCACACTATGGAGCCTCTACTGTAAGAGCGGTCACACTATGCAGCCTCTACTGTAAGAGCGGTCACACTATGGAGCTCTCTACTGTAAGAGCGGTCACACTATGGAGCCTCTACTGTAAGAGCGGTCACACTATGGAGCCTCTACTGTAAGAGCGGTCACACTATGGAGCTCTACTGTAAGAGCGGTCACACTATGGAGCTCTACTGTAAGAGCGGTCACACTATGGAGCCTCTACTGTAAGAGCGGTCACACTATGGAGCTCTACTGTAAGAGCGGTCACACTATGGAGCCTCTACTGTAAGAGCGGTCACACTATGGAGCTCTACTGTAAGAGCGGTCACACTATGGAGCTCTACTGTAAGAGCGGTCACACTATGGAGCTCTACTGTAAGAGCGGTCACACTATGGAGCCTCTACTGTAAGAGCGGTCACACTATGTAGCCTCTACTGTAAGAGCGGTCACACTATGGAGCCTCCACTGTAAGAGCGGTCACACTATGGAGCCTCTACTGTAAGAGCGGTCACACTATGGAGCCTCTACTATAAGAGCGGTCACACTATGGAGCCTCTACTGTAAGAACGGTCACACTATGGAGCCTCTACTGTAAGAGCGGTCACACTATGGAGCCTCTACTGTAAGAGCGGTCACACTATGGAGCCTCTACTGTAAGAGCGGTCACACTATGGAGTCTCTACTGTAAGAGCCGTCACACTATGGAGCCTCTACTGTAAGAGCGGTCACACTATGGAGCCTCTACTGTAAGAGCGGTCACACTATGGAGCCTCTACTGTAAGAGCGGTCACACTATGGAGCCCTACTGTAAGAGCGGTCACACTATGGAGCCTCTACTGTAAGAGCGGTCACACTATGGAGCCTCTACTGTAAGAGCGGTCACACTATAGAGCCTCTACTGTAAGAGCGGTCACACTATGCAGCCTCTACTGTAAGAGCGGTCACACTATGGAGTCTCTACTGTAAGAGCGGTCACACTATGGAGCTCTACTGTAAGAGCGGTCACACTATGGAGCCTCTACTGTAAGAGCGGTCACACTATGGAGCCTCTACTGTAAGAGCGGTCACAATATGTAGCCTCTACTGTAAGAGCGGTCACACTATTGAGACTCCACTGTAAGAGCGGTCACACTATGGAGCTCTCTACTGTAAGAGCGGTCACACTATGGAGCCTCTACTGTAAGAGCGGTCACACTATGGAGCCTCTACTGTAAGAGCGGTCACACTATGGAGCTCTACTGTAAGAGCGGTCACACTATGAAGCCTCTACTGTAAGAGCGGTCACACTATGGAGCCTCTACTGTAAGAGCGGTCACACTATGGAGCCTCTACTGTAAGAGCGGTCACACTATGGAGCCACTACTGTAAGAGCGGTCACACTATGGAGCCTCTACTGTAAGAGCGGTCACACTATGCAGCCTCTACTGTAAGAGCGGTCACACTATGAAGCTCTCTACTGTAAGAGCGGTCACACTATGGAGCCTCTACTGTAAGAGCGGTCACACTATGGAGCCTCTACTGTAAGAGCGGTCACAGTATGGAGCCTCTACTGTAAGAGCGGTCACACTATGGAGCCTCTACTGTAAGAGCGGTCACACTATGGAGCTCTACTGTAAGAGCGGTCACACTATGGAGCTCTCTACTGTAAGAGCGGTCACACTATGGTGCCTCTACTGTAAGAGCGGTCACACTACGGAGCTCTACTGTAAGAGCGGTCACACTATGGAGCTCTCTACTGTAAGAGCGGTCACACTATGGTGCCTCTACTGTAAGAGCGGTCACACTACGGAGCTCTACTGTAAGAGCGGTCACACTATGGAGCCTCTACTGTAAGAGCGGTCTTACTATGGAGCCTCTACTGTAAGAGCGGTCACACTATGGAGCTCTACTGTAAGAGCGGTCACACTATGGAGCCTCTACTGTAAGAGCGGTCACACTATGGAGCCTCTACTATAAGAGCGGTCACACTATGGAGCCTCTACTATAAGAGCGGTCACACTATGGAGCCTCTACTGTAAGAGCGGTCACACTATAGAGCTCTACTGTAAGAGCGGTCACACTATGAAGCCTCTACTGTAAGAGCGGTCACACTATGGAGCCTCTACTGTAAGAGCGGTCACACTATGGAGCTCTACTGTAAGAGCGGTCACACAATAGAGCTTTACTGTAAGAGCGGTCACACTATGGAGCCTCTACTGTAAGAGCGGTCACACTATGGAGCCTCTACTGTAAGAGCGGTCACACTATGGAGCCTCTACTGTAAGAGCGGTCACACTATGGAGCCTCTACTATAAGAGCGGTCACACTATGGAGCCTCTACTGTAAGAGCGGTCACACTATGGAGCCTCTACTGTAAGAGCGGTCACACTATGGAGCCTCTACTGTAAGAGCGGTCACACTATGGAGCCTCTACTGTAAGAGCGGTCACACTATGGAGCCTCTACTGTAAGAGCGGTCACACTATGGAGCCTCTACTGTAAGAGCGGTCACACTATGGAGCTCTACTGTAAGAGCGGTCACACTATGGAGCTCTACTGTAAGAGCGGTCACACTATGGAGCCTCTACTGTAAGAGCGGTCACACTATGGAGCCCTACGGTAAGAGCGGTCACACTATGGAGCCCCTACTGTAAGAGCGGTCACACTATGGAGCCCCTACTGTAAGAGCGGTCACACTATGGAGCCTGTCCTGTAAGAGCGGTCACACTATGGAGCTATACTGTAAGAGCGGTCACACTATGGAGCTCTCTACTGTAAGAGCGGTCACACTATGGAGCCTCTACTGTAAGAGCGGTCACACTATGGAGCCTCTACTGTAAGAGCGGTCACACTATGGAGCTCTAATGTAAGAGCGGTCACACTATGGAGCTCTACTGTAAGAGCGGTCACACTATGGAGCCTCTACTGTAAGAGCGGTCACATTATGGAGCTCTACTGTAAGAGCGGTCACACTATGGAGCTCTACTGTAAGAGCGGTCACACTATGGAGCTCTACTGTAAGAGCGGTCACGCTATGGAGCCTCTACTGTAAGAGCGGTCACACTATGGAGCTCTACTGTAAGAGCGGTCACACTATGGAGCCTCTACTGTAAGAGCGGTCACACTATGGAGCTCTCTACTGTAAGAGCGGTCACACTATGGAGCTCTCTACTGTAAGAGCGGTCGCACTATGGAGCTCTACTGTAAGAGCGGTCACACTATGGAGCCTCTACTCTAAGAGCGGTCACTCTATGGAGCCTCTACTATAAGAGCGGTCACACTATGGAGCCTCTACTGCAAGAGCGGTCACACTATGGAGCTCTACTGTAAGAGCGGTCACACTATGGAGTCTCTACTGTAAGAGCGGTCACACTATGGAGCCTCTACTGTAAGAGCGGTCACACTATGGAGCTCTACTGTAAGAGCGGTCACACTATGGAGTCTCTACTGTAAGAGCAGTCACACTATGGAGCTCTCTACTGTAAGAGCGGTCACACTATGGAGCCTCTACTGTAAGAGCGGTCACACTATGGAGCCTCTACTGTAAGAGCGGTCACACTATGCAGCCTCTACTGTAAGAGCGGTCACACTATGCAGCTCTACTGTAAGAGCGGTCACACTATGGAGCCTCTACTGTAAGAGCGGTCACACTATGGAGCCTCTACTGTAAGAGCGGTCACACTATGGAGCCTCTACTGTAAGAGCGGTCACACTATGGAGCTCTACTGTAAGAGCGGTCACACTATGGAGCTCTACTGTAAGAGCGGTCACACTATGGAGCCTTTACTGTAAGAGCGGTCACACTATGGAGCTCTACTGTAAGAGCGGTCACATTATGGAGCCTCTACTGTAAGAGCGGTCACACTATGGAGCCTCTACTGTAAGAGCGGTCACACTATGGAGCCTCTACTGTAAGAGCGGTCACACTATGGAGCCTCTACTGTAAGAGCGGTCACACTATGGAGCTCTACTGTAAGAGCGGTCACACTATGGAGTCTCTACTGTAAGAGCGGTCACACTATGGAGCCTCTACTGTAAGAGCGGTCACTCTATGGAGCTCTCTACTGTAAGAGCGGTCACACTATGGAGCTCTCTAGTTTCAGAGCAGTCACACTATGGAGCCTCTACTGTAAGAGCGGTCACACTATGGAGCTCTACTGTAAGAGCGGTCACACTATGGAGCCTCTTCTGTAAGAGCGGTCACACTATGGAACCTCTACTGTAAGAGCGGTCACACTATGGAGCCTCTACTGTAAGAGCGGTTACATTATAGAGCTCTACTGTAAGAGCGGTCACACTATGGAGCTCTACTGTAAGAGCGGTCACACTATGGAGCTCTACTGTAAGAGCGGTCACACTATGGAGCCTCTACTGTAAGAGCGGTCACACTATGGAGCCTCTACTGTAAGAGCGGTCACACTGCGGAGCTCTACTGTAAGAGCGGTCACACTATGGAGCTCTACTGTAAGAGCGGTCACACTATGGAGCCTCTACTGTAAGAGCGGTCACACTATGGAGCTCTACTGTAAGAGCGGTCACACTATGGAGCCTCTACTGTAAGAGCGGTCACACTATGGAGCCTCTACTGTAAGAGCGGTCACACTATGGAGCCCCTACTGTAAGAGCGGTCACACTATGGAGCCTCTACTGTAAGAGTGGTCACACTATGGAGCTCTACTGTAAGAGCGGTCACACTATGGAGCCTCTACTGTAAGAGCGGTCACACTATGGAGCCTCTACTGTAAGAGCGGTCACACTATGGAGCTGTACTGTAAGAGCGGTCACACTATGGAGCTCTACTGTAAGAGCGGTCACACTATGGAGCCTCTACTGTAAGAGCGGTCACACTATGGAGCTGTACTGTAAGAGCGGTCACACTATGGAGCTCTACTGTAAGAGCGGTCACACTATGGAGCCTCTACTGTAAGAGCGGTCACACTATGGAGCTGTACTGTAAGAGCGGTCACACTATGGAGCTCTACTGTAAGAGCGGTCACACTATGGAGCTCTACTGTAAGAGCGGTCACACTATGGAGCCTCTACTGTAAGAGCGGTCACACTATGCAGCCTCTGCTGTAAGAGCGGTCACACTATGGAGCTCTCTACTGTAAGAGCGGTCACACTATGGAGCCTCTACTGTAAGAGCGGTCACACTATGGAGCTCTACTGTAAGAGCGGTCACACTATGGAGCCTCTACTGTAAGAGCGGTCACACTATGGAGCTCTACTGTAAGAGCGGTCACACTATGGAGTCTCTACTGTAAGAGCGGTCACACTATGGAGCCTCTACTGTAAGAGCGGTCACACTATGGAGCTCTACTGTAAGAGCGGTCACACTATGGAGTCTCTACTGTAAGAGCAGTCACACTATGGAGCCTCTACTCTAAGAGCGGTCACACTATGGAGCCTCTACTGTAAGAGCGGTCACACTATAGAGCCTCTACTGTAAGAGCGGTCACACTATGCAGCCTCTACTGTAAGAGCGGTCACACTATGGAGTCTCTACTGTAAGAGCGGTCACACTATGGAGCTCTACTGTAAGAGCGGTCACACTATGGAGCCTCTACTGTAAGAGCGGTCACACTATGGAGCCTCTACTGTAAGAGCGGTCACAATATGTAGCCTCTACTGTAAGAGCGGTCACACTATTGAGACTCCACTGTAAGAGCGGTCACACTATGGAGCTCTCTACTGTAAGAGCGGTCACACTATGGAGCCTCTACTGTAAGAGCGGTCACACTATGGAGCCTCTACTGTAAGAGCGGTCACACTATGGAGCTCTACTGTAAGAGCGGTCACACTATGAAGCCTCTACTGTAAGAGCGGTCACACTATGGAGCCTCTACTGTAAGAGCGGTCACACTATGGAGCCTCTACTGTAAGAGCGGTCACACTATGGAGCCACTACTGTAAGAGCGGTCACACTATGGAGCCTCTACTGTAAGAGCGGTCACACTATGCAGCCTCTACTGTAAGAGCGGTCACACTATGAAGCTCTCTACTGTAAGAGCGGTCACACTATGGAGCCTCTACTGTAAGAGCGGTCACACTATGGAGCCTCTACTGTAAGAGCGGTCACAGTATGGAGCCTCTACTGTAAGAGCGGTCACACTATGGAGCCTCTACTGTAAGAGCGGTCACACTATGGAGCTCTACTGTAAGAGCGGTCACACTATGGAGCTCTCTACTGTAAGAGCGGTCACACTATGGTGCCTCTACTGTAAGAGCGGTCACACTACGGAGCTCTACTGTAAGAGCGGTCACACTATGGAGCTCTCTACTGTAAGAGCGGTCACACTATGGTGCCTCTACTGTAAGAGCGGTCACACTACGGAGCTCTACTGTAAGAGCGGTCACACTATGGAGCCTCTACTGTAAGAGCGGTCTTACTATGGAGCCTCTACTGTAAGAGCGGTCACACTATGGAGCTCTACTGTAAGAGCGGTCACACTATGGAGCCTCTACTGTAAGAGCGGTCACACTATGGAGCCTCTACTATAAGAGCGGTCACACTATGGAGCCTCTACTATAAGAGCGGTCACACTATGGAGCCTCTACTGTAAGAGCGGTCACACTATAGAGCTCTACTGTAAGAGCGGTCACACTATGAAGCCTCTACTGTAAGAGCGGTCACACTATGGAGTCTCTACTGTAAGAGCGGTCACACTATGGAGCCTCTACTGTAAGAGCGGTCACACTATGGAGCTCTACTGTAAGAGCGGTCACACTATGGAGCCTCTACTGTAAGAGCGGTCACACTATGGAGCTCTACTGTAAGAGCGGTCACACAATAGAGCTTTACTGTAAGAGCGGTCACACTATGGAGCCTCTACTGTAAGAGCGGTCACACTATGGAGCCTCTACTGTAAGAGCGGTCACACTATGGAGCCTCTACTGTAAGAGCGGTCACACTATGGAGCCTCTACTATAAGAGCGGTCACACTATGGAGCCTCTACTGTAAGAGCGGTCACACTATGGAGCCTCTACTGTAAGAGCGGTCACACTATGGAGCCTCTACTGTAAGAGCGGTCACACTATGGAGCCTCTACTGTAAGAGCGGTCACACTATGGAGCCTCTACTGTAAGAGCGGTCACACTATGGAGCCTCTACTGTAAGAGCGGTCACACTATGGAGCTCTACTGTAAGAGCGGTCACACTATGGAGCTCTACTGTAAGAGCGGTCACACTATGGAGCCTCTACTGTAAGAGCGGTCACACTATGGAGCCCTACGGTAAGAGCGGTCACACTATGGAGCCCCTACTGTAAGAGCGGTCACACTATGGAGCCCCTACTGTAAGAGCGGTCACACTATGGAGCCTGTCCTGTAAGAGCGGTCACACTATGGAGCTATACTGTAAGAGCGGTCACACTATGGAGCTCTCTACTGTAAGAGCGGTCACACTATGGAGCCTCTACTGTAAGAGCGGTCACACTATGGAGCCTCTACTGTAAGAGCGGTCACACTATGGAGCTCTAATGTAAGAGCGGTCACACTATGGAGCTCTACTGTAAGAGCGGTCACACTATGGAGCCTCTACTGTAAGAGCGGTCACATTATGGAGCTCTACTGTAAGAGCGGTCACACTATGGAGCTCTACTGTAAGAGCGGTCACACTATGGAGCTCTACTGTAAGAGCGGTCACGCTATGGAGCCTCTACTGTAAGAGCGGTCACACTATGGAGCTCTACTGTAAGAGCGGTCACACTATGGAGCCTCTACTGTAAGAGCGGTCACACTATGGAGCTCTCTACTGTAAGAGCGGTCACACTATGGAGCTCTCTACTGTAAGAGCGGTCGCACTATGGAGCTCTACTGTAAGAGCGGTCACACTATGGAGCCTCTACTCTAAGAGCGGTCACTCTATGGAGCCTCTACTATAAGAGCGGTCACACTATGGAGCCTCTACTGCAAGAGCGGTCACACTATGGAGCTCTACTGTAAGAGCGGTCACACTATGGAGTCTCTACTGTAAGAGCGGTCACACTATGGAGCCTCTACTGTAAGAGCGGTCACACTATGGAGCTCTACTGTAAGAGCGGTCACACTATGGAGTCTCTACTGTAAGAGCAGTCACACTATGGAGCTCTCTACTGTAAGAGCGGTCACACTATGGAGCCTCTACTGTAAGAGCGGTCACACTATGGAGCCTCTACTGTAAGAGCGGTCACACTATGCAGCCTCTACTGTAAGAGCGGTCACACTATGCAGCTCTACTGTAAGAGCGGTCACACTATGGAGCCTCTACTGTAAGAGCGGTCACACTATGGAGCCTCTACTGTAAGAGCGGTCACACTATGGAGCCTCTACTGTAAGAGCGGTCACACTATGGAGCTCTACTGTAAGAGCGGTCACACTATGGAGCTCTACTGTAAGAGCGGTCACACTATGGAGCCTTTACTGTAAGAGCGGTCACACTATGGAGCTCTACTGTAAGAGCGGTCACATTATGGAGCCTCTACTGTAAGAGCGGTCACACTATGGAGCCTCTACTGTAAGAGCGGTCACACTATGGAGCCTCTACTGTAAGAGCGGTCACACTATGGAGCCTCTACTGTAAGAGCGGTCACACTATGGAGCTCTACTGTAAGAGCGGTCACACTATGGAGTCTCTACTGTAAGAGCGGTCACACTATGGAGCCTCTACTGTAAGAGCGGTCACTCTATGGAGCTCTCTACTGTAAGAGCGGTCACACTATGGAGCTCTCTAGTTTCAGAGCAGTCACACTATGGAGCCTCTACTGTAAGAGCGGTCACACTATGGAGCTCTACTGTAAGAGCGGTCACACTATGGAGCCTCTTCTGTAAGAGCGGTCACACTATGGAACCTCTACTGTAAGAGTGAACCTCTACTGTAAGAGCGGATCACACTATGGAGCCTCTACTGTAAAGAGCGGTTACATTATGAGAAGATCCTTACTGTAAGAGCGGTCACACTATGGAGCTCTACTGTAAGAGCGGTCACACTATAGAGCTCTACTGTAAGAGCGGTCACCACTATGGAGCCTCTACTGTAAGAGCGGTCACACTATGAGCCTCTACTGTAAGAGCGGTCACATCTGGAGCTCTACTGTAAGAGCGGTCACACTATGGCAGCCTCTACTGTAAGAGCGGTCACACTATGGAGCCTCTACTGTAAGAGCGGTCACACTATCGGAGCTCTACTGTAAGAGCGGTCACACTATGGAGCCTCTACTGTAAGAGCGGTCACACTA
Source organism: Eleutherodactylus coqui (assembly GCA_035609135.1). Lineage (NCBI taxonomy): Eukaryota > Metazoa > Chordata > Amphibia > Anura > Eleutherodactylidae > Eleutherodactylus > Eleutherodactylus coqui. The sequence goes on from JAYJKI010000243.1 coordinate 235,177, forward strand.
TGGAGCCTCTACTGTAAGAGCGGTCACACTATGGAGCCTCTACTGTAAGAGCGGTCACACTATGGAGCCTCTACTGTAAGAGCGGTCACACTATGGAGCTCTACTGTAAGAGCGGTCACACTATGGAGCCTCTACTGTAAGAGCGGTCACACTATGGAGCCTCTACTGTAAGAGCGGTCACACTATGGAGCTCTACTGTAAGAGCGGTCACACTATGGAGCTCTACTGTAAGAGCGGTCACACTATGGAGCCTCTACTGTAAGAGCGGTCACACTATGGAGCTGTACTGTAAGAGCGGTCACACTATGGAGCCTCTACTGTAAGAGCGGATCACACTATGGAGCCTCTACTGTAAGAGCGGTCACACTATGGAGCTGCTACTGTAAGAGCGGTCACACTATGGAGCCTCTACTGTAAGAGCGGTCACACTATGGAGCCTCTACTGTAAGAGCGGTCACACTATGGAGCCTCTACTGTAAGAGCGGTCACACTATGGAGCTCTACTGTAAGAGCGGTCACACTATGGAGCTCTCTACTGTAAGAGCGGTCACACTATGGAGCCTCTACTGTAAGAGCGGTCACACTATGGAGCTCTACTGTAAGAGCGGTCACACTATGGAGCCTCTACTGTAAGAGCGGTCACACTATGGAGCCTCTACTGTAAGAGCGGTCACACTATGGAGCTCTACTGTAAGAGCGGTCACACTATGGAGCTCTACTGTAAGAGCGGTCACACTATGAGCTCTACTGTAAGAGCGGTCACACTATGGAGCTCTACTGTAAGAGCGGTCACACTATGGAGCCTCTACTGTAAGAGCGGTCACACTATGGAGCCTCTACTGTAAGAGCGGTCACACTATGGAGCCTCTACTGTAAGAGCGGGTCACACTATGGAGCTCTCTACTGTAAGAGCGGTCACACTATGGAGCTCTACTGTAAGAGCAGTCACACTATGGAGCCTCTACTGTAAGAGCGGTCACACTATGGAGCTCTACTGTAAGAGCAGTCACACTATGGAGCCTCTACTGTAAGAGCGGTCACACTATGGAGCTCTCTACTGTAGGAGCGGTCACACTATGGAGCTCTACTGTAAGAGCGGTCACACTATGGAGCCTCTACTGTAAGAGCGGTCACACTATGGAGCTCTACTGTAAGAGCGGTCACACTATGGAGCCTCTACTGTAAGAGCGGTCACACTATGGAGCCTCTACTGTAAGAGCGGTCACACTATGGAGCCTCTACTGTAAGAGCGGTCACACTATGGAGCCTCTACTGTAAGAGCGGTCACACTATGGAGCCTCTACTGTAAGAGCGGTCACACTATGGAGCTCTACTGTAAGAGCGGTCACACTATGGAGCCTCTACTGTAAGAGCGGTCACACTATGGAGCCTCTACTGTAAGAGCGGTCACACTATGGAGCCTCTACTGTAAGAGCGGTCACACTATGGAGCTCTACTGTAAGAGCGGTCACATTATGGAGCTCTACTGTAAGAGCGGTCACACTATGGAGCTCTCTACTGTAAGAGCGGTCACACTATGGAGCCTCTACTGTAAGAGCGGTCACACTATGCAGCCTCTACTGTAAGAGCGGTCACACTATGGAGCTCTCTACTGTAAGAGCGGTCACACTATGGAGCCTCTACTGTAAGAGCGGTCACACTATGGAGCCTCTACTGTAAGAGCGGTCACACTATGGAGCTCTACTGTAAGAGCGGTCACACTATGGAGCTCTACTGTAAGAGCGGTCACACTATGGAGCCTCTACTGTAAGAGCGGTCACACTATGGAGCTCTACTGTAAGAGCGGTCACACTATGGAGCCTCTACTGTAAGAGCGGTCACACTATGGAGCTCTACTGTAAGAGCGGTCACACTATGGAGCTCTACTGTAAGAGCGGTCACACTATGGAGCTCTACTGTAAGAGCGGTCACACTATGGAGCCTCTACTGTAAGAGCGGTCACACTATGTAGCCTCTACTGTAAGAGCGGTCACACTATGGAGCCTCCACTGTAAGAGCGGTCACACTATGGAGCCTCTACTGTAAGAGCGGTCACACTATGGAGCCTCTACTATAAGAGCGGTCACACTATGGAGCCTCTACTGTAAGAACGGTCACACTATGGAGCCTCTACTGTAAGAGCGGTCACACTATGGAGCCTCTACTGTAAGAGCGGTCACACTATGGAGCCTCTACTGTAAGAGCGGTCACACTATGGAGTCTCTACTGTAAGAGCCGTCACACTATGGAGCCTCTACTGTAAGAGCGGTCACACTATGGAGCCTCTACTGTAAGAGCGGTCACACTATGGAGCCTCTACTGTAAGAGCGGTCACACTATGGAGCCCTACTGTAAGAGCGGTCACACTATGGAGCCTCTACTGTAAGAGCGGTCACACTATGGAGCCTCTACTGTAAGAGCGGTCACACTATAGAGCCTCTACTGTAAGAGCGGTCACACTATGCAGCCTCTACTGTAAGAGCGGTCACACTATGGAGTCTCTACTGTAAGAGCGGTCACACTATGGAGCTCTACTGTAAGAGCGGTCACACTATGGAGCCTCTACTGTAAGAGCGGTCACACTATGGAGCCTCTACTGTAAGAGCGGTCACAATATGTAGCCTCTACTGTAAGAGCGGTCACACTATTGAGACTCCACTGTAAGAGCGGTCACACTATGGAGCCTCTACTGTAAGAGCGGTCACACTATGGAGCCTCTACTGTAAGAGCGGTCACACTATGGAGCTCTACTGTAAGAGCGGTCACACTATGAAGCCTCTACTGTAAGAGCGGTCACACTATGGAGCCTCTACTGTAAGAGCGGTCACACTATGGAGCCACTACTGTAAGAGCGGTCACACTATGGAGCCTCTACTGTAAGAGCGGTCACACTATGCAGCCTCTACTGTAAGAGCGGTCACACTATGAAGCTCTCTACTGTAAGAGCGGTCACACTATGGAGCCTCTACTGTAAGAGCGGTCACACTATGGAGCCTCTACTGTAAGAGCGGTCACAGTATGGAGCCTCTACTGTAAGAGCGGTCACACTATGGAGCCTCTACTGTAAGAGCGGTCACACTATGGAGCTCTACTGTAAGAGCGGTCACACTATGGAGCTCTCTACTGTAAGAGCGGTCACACTATGGTGCCTCTACTGTAAGAGCGGTCACACTACGGAGCTCTACTGTAAGAGCGGTCACACTATGGAGCTCTCTACTGTAAGAGCGGTCACACTATGGTGCCTCTACTGTAAGAGCGGTCACACTACGGAGCTCTACTGTAAGAGCGGTCACACTATGGAGCCTCTACTGTAAGAGCGGTCTTACTATGGAGCCTCTACTGTAAGAGCGGTCACACTATGGAGCTCTACTGTAAGAGCGGTCACACTATGGAGCCTCTACTGTAAGAGCGGTCACACTATGGAGCCTCTACTATAAGAGCGGTCACACTATGGAGCCTCTACTATAAGAGCGGTCACACTATGGAGCCTCTACTGTAAGAGCGGTCACACTATAGAGCTCTACTGTAAGAGCGGTCACACTATGAAGCCTCTACTGTAAGAGCGGTCACACTATGGAGCCTCTACTGTAAGAGCGGTCACACTATGGAGCTCTACTGTAAGAGCGGTCACACAATAGAGCTTTACTGTAAGAGCGGTCACACTATGGAGCCTCTACTGTAAGAGCGGTCACACTATGGAGCCTCTACTGTAAGAGCGGTCACACTATGGAGCCTCTACTGTAAGAGCGGTCACACTATGGAGCCTCTACTATAAGAGCGGTCACACTATGGAGCCTCTACTGTAAGAGCGGTCACACTATGGAGCCTCTACTGTAAGAGCGGTCACACTATGGAGCCTCTACTGTAAGAGCGGTCACACTATGGAGCCTCTACTGTAAGAGCGGTCACACTATGGAGCCTCTACTGTAAGAGCGGTCACACTATGGAGCCTCTACTGTAAGAGCGGTCACACTATGGAGCTCTACTGTAAGAGCGGTCACACTATGGAGCCCTACGGTAAGAGCGGTCACACTATGGAGCCCCTACTGTAAGAGCGGTCACACTATGGAGCCCCTACTGTAAGAGCGGTCACACTATGGAGCCTGTCCTGTAAGAGCGGTCACACTATGGAGCTATACTGTAAGAGCGGTCACACTATGGAGCTCTCTACTGTAAGAGCGGTCACACTATGGAGCCTCTACTGTAAGAGCGGTCACACTATGGAGCCTCTACTGTAAGAGCGGTCACACTATGGAGCTCTACTGTAAGAGCGGTCACACTATGGAGCTCTACTGTAAGAGCGGTCACACTATGGAGCCTCTACTGTAAGAGCGGTCACATTATGGAGCTCTACTGTAAGAGCGGTCACACTATGGAGCTCTACTGTAAGAGCGGTCACACTATGGAGCTCTACTGTAAGAGCGGTCACGCTATGGAGCCTCTACTGTAAGAGCGGTCACACTATGGAGCTCTACTGTAAGAGCGGTCACACTATGGAGCCTCTACTGTAAGAGCGGTCACACTATGGAGCTCTCTACTGTAAGAGCGGTCACACTATGGAGCTCTCTACTGTAAGAGCGGTCGCACTATGGAGCCTCTACTCTAAGAGCGGTCACTCTATGGAGCCTCTACTATAAGAGCGGTCACACTATGGAGCCTCTACTGCAAGAGCGGTCACACTATGGAGCTCTACTGTAAGAGCGGTCACACTATGGAGTCTCTACTGTAAGAGCGGTCACACTATGGAGCCTCTACTGTAAGAGCGGTCACACTATGGAGCTCTACTGTAAGAGCGGTCACACTATGGAGTCTCTACTGTAAGAGCAGTCACACTATGGAGCTCTCTACTGTAAGAGCGGTCACACTATGGAGCCTCTACTGTAAGAGCGGTCACACTATGGAGCCTCTACTGTAAGAGCGGTCACACTATGGAGTCTCTACTGTAAGAGCAGTCACACTATGGAGCCCCTACTGTAAGAGCGGTCACACTATGGAGCCTCTACTGTAAGAGCGGTCACACTATGCAGCCTCTACTGTAAGAGCGGTCACACTATGCAGCTCTACTGTAAGAGCGGTCACACTATGGAGCCTCTACTGTAAGAGCGGTCACACTATGGAGCCTCTACTGTAAGAGCGGTCACACTATGGAGCCTCTACTGTAAGAGCGGTCACACTATGGAGCTCTACTGTAAGAGCGGTCACACTATGGAGCTCTACTGTAAGAGCGGTCACACTATGGAGCCTTTACTGTAAGAGCGGTCACACTATGGAGCTCTACTGTAAGAGCGGTCACATTATGGAGCCTCTACTGTAAGAGCGGTCACACTATGGAGCCTCTACTGTAAGAGCGGTCACACTATGGAGCCTCTACTGTAAGAGCGGTCACACTATGGAGCATCTACTGTAAGAGCGGTCACACTATGGAGCTCTACTGTAAGAGCGGTCACACTATGGAGTCTCTACTGTAAGAGCGGTCACACTATGGAGCCTCTACTGTAAGAGCGGTCACTCTATGGAGCTCTCTACTGTAAGAGCGGTCACACTATGGAGCTCTCTAGTTTCAGAGCAGTCACACTATGGAGCCTCTTCTGTAAGAGCGGTCACACTATGGAACCTCTACTGTAAGAGCGGTCACACTATGGAGCCTCTACTGTAAGAGCGGTTACATTATGGAGCTCTACTGTAAGAGCGGTCACACTATGGAGCTCTACTGTAAGAGCGGTCACACTATGGAGCTCTACTGTAAGAGCGGTCACACTATGGAGCCTCTACTGTAAGAGCGGTCACACTATGGAGCCTCTACTGTAAGAGCGGTCACACTGCGGAGCTCTACTGTAAGAGCGGTCACACTATGGAGCTCTACTGTAAGAGCGGTCACACTATGGAGCTCTACTGTAAGAGCGGTCAGACTATGGAGCCCTACTGTAAGAGCGGTCACACTACGGAGCCTCTACTGTAAGAGCGGTCACACTATGGAGCCTTTACTGTAAGCACGGTCACACTATGGAGCTCTACTGTAAGAGCGGTCACACTATGGAGCCTCTACTGTAAGAGCGGTCACACTATGGAGCCTCTACTGTAAGAGCGGTCACACTATGGAGCCTCTACTGTAAGAGCGGTCACACTATGGAGCTCTACTGTAAGAGCGGTCACACTATGGAGCTCTACTGTAAGAGCGGTCACACTATGGAGCTCTACTGTAAGAGCGGTCACACTATGGAGCCTCTACTGTAAGAGCGGTCACACTATGGAGCCTCTACTGTAAGAGCGGTCACACTATGGAGTCTCTACTGTAAGAGCGGTCACACTATGGAGCCTTTACTGTAAGCACGGTCACACTATGGAGCTCTACTGTAAGAGCGGTCACACTATGGAGCCTCTACTGTAAGAGCGTTCACACTATGGAGCCTCTACTGTAAGAGCGGTCACACTATGGAGCCTCTACTGTAAGAGCGGTCACACTATGGAGCTCTACTGTAAGAGCGGTCACACTATGGAGCTCTACTGTAAGAGCGGTCACACTATGGAGCCTCTACTGTAAGAGCGGTCACACTATGGAGCTCTACTGTAAGAGCGGTCACACTATGGAGCTCTCTACTGTAAGAGCGGTCACACTATGGAGCTCTCTACTGTAAGAGCGGTCACACTATGGAGCTCTACTGTAAGAGCGGTCACACTATGGAGCCTCTACTCTAAGAGCGGTCACACTATGGAGCCTCTACTCTAAGAGCGGTCACACTATGGAGCCTCTACTGTAAGAGCGGTCACACTATGGAGCCTCTACTGTAAGAGCGGTCACACTATGGAGCCTCTACTGTAAGAGCGGTCACACTATGGAGCTCTACTGTAAGAGCGGTCACACTATGGAGTCTCTACTGTAAGAGCGGTCACACTATGGAGCTCTCTACTGTAAGAGCGGTCACACTATGGAGCCTCTACTGTAAGAGCGGTCACTCTATGGAGCTCTCTACTGTAAGAGCGGTCACACTATGGAGCTCTCTAGTGTCAGAGCAGTCACACTATGGAGCCTCTACTGTAAGAGCGGTCACACTATGGAGCTCTACTGTAAGAGCGGTCACACTATGGAGCTCTACTGTAAGAGCGGTCACACTATGGAGCCTCTACTGTAAGAGCGGTCACACTATGGAGCCTCTACTGTAAGAGCGGTCACACTATGGAGCTCTACTGTAAGAGCGGTCACACTATGGAGCTCTACTGTAAGAGCGGTCACACTATGGAGCCTCTACTGTAAGAGCGGTCACACTATGGAGCCTCTACTGTAAGAGCGGTCACACTATGGAGCTATACTGTAAGAGCGGTCACACTATGGAGCCTCTACTGTAAGAGCGGTCACACTATGGAGCTATACTGTAAGAGCGGTCACACTATGGAGACTCTACTGTAAGAGCGGTCACACTATGGAGCTCTACTGTAAGAGCGGTCACACTATGGAGCCTCTACTGTAAGAGCGGTCACACTATGGAGCCCCTACTGTAAGAGCGGTCACACTATGGAGCCTCTACTGTAAGAGCGGTCACACTATGGAGCTCTACTGTAAGAGCGGTCACACTATGGAGCCTCTACTGTAAGAGCGGTCACACTATGGAGCCCCTACTGTAAGAGCGGTCACACTATGGAGCCTCTACTGTAAGAGCGGTCACACTATGGAGCTCTACTGTAAGAGCGGTCACACTATGGAGCCTCTACTGTAAGAGCGGTCACACTATGGAGCTCTACTGTAAGAGCGGTCACACTATGGAGCCCCTACTGTAAGAGCGGTCACACTATGGAGCCTCTACTGTAAGAGCGGTCACACTATGGAGCTCTACTGTAAGAGCGGTCACACTATGGAGCCTCTACTGTAAGAGCGGTCACACTATGAAGCCTCTACTGTAAGAGCGGTCACACTATGGAGCTCTACTGTAAGAGCGGTCACACTATGGAGCCTCTACTGTAAGAGCGGTCACACTATGGAGCCTCTACTGTAAGAGCGGTCACACTATGGAGCTATACTGTAAGAGCGGTCACACTATGAAGCCTCTACTGTAAGAGCGGTCACACTATGGAGCCTCTACTGTAAGAGCGGTCACACTATGGAGCTCTACTGTAAGAGCGGTCACACTATGGAGTTTTCACAGTAAGAGCGGTCACACTATGGAGCCTCTACTGTAAGAGCGGTCACACTATGGAGCCTCTACTGTAAGAGCGGTCATACTATGGAGCTCTACTGTACGAGCGGTCACACTATGGAGCCTCTATTGTAAGAGCGGTCACACTATGGAGCCCTACTGTAAGAGCGGTCACACTATGGAGCTCTACTGTAAGAGCGGTCACACTATGGAGCCTCTACTGTAAGAGCGGTCACACTATGGAGCCCTACTGTAAGAGCGGTCACACTATGGAGCTCTACTGTAAGAGCGGTCACACTATGGAGCTCTACTGTAAGAGCGGTCACACTATGGAGCTCTCTACTGTAAGAGCGGTCACACTATGGAGCTCTACTGTAAGAGCGGTCACACTATGGAGCCTCTACTGTAAGAGCGGTCACACTATGGAGGTCTACTGTAAGAGCGGTCACACTATGGAGCTCTACTGTAAGAGCGGTCACACTATGGAGCTCTACTGTAAGAGCGGTCACACTATGGAGCCCCTACTGTAAGAGCGGTCACACTATGGAGCTCTACTGTAAGAGCGGTCACACTATGGAGCCTATACTGTAAGAGCGGTCACACTATGAAGCCTCTACAGTAAGAGCGGTCACACTATGAAGCCTCTACTGTAAGAGCGGTCACACTATGGAGCCTCTACTGTAAGAGCGGTCACACTATGAAGCCTCTACTGTAAGAGCGGTCACACTATGGAGCTCTACTGTAAGAGCGGTCACACTATGGAGCCTCTACTGTAAGAGCGGTCACACTATGAAGCCTCTACTGTAAGAGCGGTCACACTATGGAGACTCTACTGTAAGAGCGGTCACACTATGAAGCCTCTACTGTAAGAGCGGTCACACTATGGAGCCTCTACTGTAAGAGCGGTCACACTATGGAGCTCTACTGTAAGAGCGGTCACACTATGGAGCCTCTACTGTAAGAGCGGTCACACTATGGAGCCTCTACTGTAAGAGCGGTCACACTATGGAGCTCTACTGTAAGAGCGGTCACACTATGGAGCTCTACTGTAAGAGCGGTCACACTATGGAGCCACTACTGTAAGAGCGGTCACACTATGGAGCTCTACTGTAAGAGCGGTCACACTATGGAGCCTCTACTGTAAGAGCGGTCACACTATGGAGCTCTACTGTAAGAGCGGTCACACTATGGAGCCTCTACTGTAAGAGTGGTCACACTATGGAGCTCTACTGTAAGAGCGGTCACACTATGGAGCCTCTACTGTAAGAGCGGTCACACTATGGAGCCCCTACTGTAAGAGCGGTCACACTATGGAGCTCTACTGTAAGAGCGGTCACACTATGGAGCCTCTACTGTAAGAGCGGTCACACTATGGAGCCTCTACTGTAAGAGCGGTCACACTATGGTGCCTCTACTGTAAGAGCGGTCACACTATGGAGCCTCTACTGTAAGAGCGGTCACACTATGGAGCTCTACTGTAAGAGCGGTCACACTATGGAGCCTCTACTGTAAGAGCGGTCACACTATGGAGCTCTACTGTAAGAGCGGTCACACTATGGAGCCTCTACTGTAAGAGCGGTCACACTATGGAGCCTCTACTGTAAGAGCGGTCACACTATGGAGCTCTACTGTAAGAGCGGTCACACTATGGAGCCTCTACTGTAAGAGCGGTCACACTATGGAGCTCTACTGTAAGAGCGGTCACACTATGGAGCCTCTACTGTAAGAGCGGTCACACTATGGAGCCTCTACTGTAAGAGCGGTCACACTATGGAGCTCTACTGTAAGAGCGGTCACACTATGGAGCTCTACTGTAAGAGCGGTCACACTATGGAGCCCCTACTGTACGAGCGGTCACACTATGGAGCTCTACTGTAAGAGCGGTCACACTATGGAGCCTCTACTGTAAGAGCGGTCACACTATGGAGCCTCTACTGTAAGAGCGGTCACACTATGGAGCCTCTACTGTAAGAGCGGTCACACTATGGAGCCCCTACTGTAAGAGCGGTCACACTATGGAGCCTCTACTGTAAGAGCGGTCACACTATGGAGCTCTCTACTGTAAGAGCGGTCACACTATGGAGCTCTCTACTGTAAGAGCGGTCACACTATGGAGCCCTACTGTAAGAGCGGTCACACTATGGAGCCTCTACTGTAAGAGCGGTCACACTATGGAGCCCTACTGTAAGAGCGGTCACACTATGGAGCTCTACTGTAAGAGCGGTCACACTATGGAGCCTCTACTGTAAGAGCGGTCACACTATGGAGCCTCTACTGTAAGAGCGGTCACACTATGGAGCTCTACTGTAAGAGCGGTCACACTATGGAGCCTCTACTGTCAGAGCGGTCACACTATGGAGTCTCTACTGTAAGAGCTGTCACACTATGGAGCCCCTACTGTAAGATCGGTCACACTATGGAGCTCTACTGTAAGAGCGGTCACACTATGGAGCCTCTACTGTAAGAGCGGTCACACTATGGAGCTCTCTACTGTCAGAGCGGTCACACTATGGAGCCTCTACTGTAAGAGCGGTCACACTATGAAGCCTCTACTGTAAGAGCGGTCACACTATGGAGCTCTCTACTGTCAGAGCGGTCACACTATGGAGCTCTACTGTAAGAGCGGTCACACTATGAAGCCTCTACTGTAAGAGCGGTCACACTATGGAGCTCTCTACTGTCAGAGCGGTCACACTATGGAGCCTCTACTGTAAGAGCGGTCACACTATGGAGCTCTCTACTGTAAGAGCGGTCACACTATGGAGCCTCTACTGTAAGAGCGGTCACACTATGGAGCTCTACTGTAAGAGCGGTCACACTGTGGAGCCCCTACTGTAAGAGCGGTCACACTGTGGAGCCTTTACTGTAAGAGCGGTCACACTATGGAGCTCTACTGTAAGAGCGGTCACACTATGGAGCCCCTACTGTAAGATCGGTCACACTATGGAGCCTCTACTGTAAGAGCGGTCACACTATGGAGCTCTACTCTAAGAGCGGTCACACTATGGAGCCTCTACTGTAAGAGCGGTCACACTATGGAGCTCTACTGTAAGAGCGGTCACACTATGGAGCCTCTACTGTAAGAGCGGTCACACTATGGAGCCTCTACTGTAAGAGCGGTCACACTATGGAGCTCTACTGTAAGAGCGGTCACACTATGGAGTCTCTACTGTAAGAGCGGTCACACTATGGAGCTCTCTACTGTAAGAGCGGTCACACTATGGAGCTCTCTACTGTAAGAGCGGTCACACTATGGAGCTCTCTAGTGTCAGAGCAGTCACACTATGGAGCCTCTACTGTAAGAGCGGTCACACTATGGAGCCTCTACTGTAAGAGCGGTCACACTATGGAGCTCTCTACTGTAAGAGCGGTCACACTATGGAGTCTCTACTGTAAGAGCGGTCACACTATGGAGCTCTCTACTGTAAGAGCGGTCACACTATGGAGCTCTCTACTGTAAGAGCGGTCACACTATGGAGCTCTCTAGTGTCAGAGCAGTCACACTATGGAGCCTCTACTGTAAGAGCGGTCACACTATGGAGCTATACTGTAAGAGCGGTCACACTATGGAGCCTCTACTGTAAGAGCGGTCACACTATGGAGCTCTACTGTAAGAGCGGTCACACTATGGAGCCTCTACTGTAAGAGCGGTCACACTATGCAGCCTCTACTGTAAGAGCGGTCACACTATGGAGCTCTACTGTAAGAGCGGTCACACTATGGAGCTCTACTGTAAGAGCGGTCACACTATGGAGCCTCTACTGTAAGAACGGTCACACTATGGAGCCTCTACTGTAAGAGCGGTCACACTATGCAGCCTCTACTGTAAGAGCGGTCACACTATGGAGCTCTACTGTAAGAGCGGTCACACTATGGAGCCTCTACTGTAAGAGCGGTCACACTATGCAGCCTCTACTGTAAGAGCGGTCACACTATGGAGCTCTACTGTAAGAGCGGTCACACTATGGAGCCTCTACTGTAAGAACGGTCACACTATGGAGCCTCTACTGTAAGAGCGGTCACACTATGGGGCCTCTACTGTAAGAGCGGTCACACTATGGAGCCTCTACTGTAAGAGCGGTCACACTATGCAGCCTCTACTGTAAGAGCGGTCACACTATGCAGCCTCTACTGTAAGAGCGGTCACACTATGGAGCCTCTACTGTAAGAGTGGTCACACTATGGAGCCTCTACTGTAAGAGCGGTCACACTATGGAGCCTCTACTATAAGAGCGGTCACACTATGGAGCTCTACTGTAAGAGCGGTCACACTATGGAGCCTCTACTGTAAGAGCGGTCACACTATGGAGCCTCTACTGTAAGAGCGGTCACACTATGGAGCCTCTACTGTAAGAGCGGTCACACTATAGAGCTCTACTGTAAGAGCGGTCACACTATGGAGCTCTCTACTGTAAGAGCGGTCACACTATGGAGCTCTACTGTAAGAGCGGTCACACTATAGAGCTCTACTGTAAGAGCGGTCACACTATGGAGCTCTACTGTAAGAGCGGTCACACTATGGAGCCTCTACTGTAAGAGCGGTCACACTATAGAGCTCTACTGTAAGAGCGGTCACACTATGGAGCCTCTACTGTAAGAGCGGTCACACTATGGAGCCTCTACTGTAAGAGCGGTCACACTATGGAGCCTCTACTGTAAGAGCGGTCACACTATGGAGCTCTACTGTAAGAGCGGTCACACTATGGAGCTCTACTGTAAGAGCGGTCACACTATGGAGCCTCTACTGTAAGAGCGGTCACACTATAGAGCTCTACTGTAAGAGCGGTCACACTATGGAGCCTCTACTGTAAGAGCGGTCACACTATGGAGCTCTACTGTAAGAGCGGTCACACTATGGAGCCTCTACTGTAAGAGCAGTCACACTATGCAGCCTCTACTGTAAGAGCGGTCACACTATGGAGCTCTACTGTAAGAGCGGTCACACTATGGAGCCTCTACTGTAAGAGCGGTCACACTATGCAGCCTCTACTGTAAGAGCGGTCACACTATGGAGCCTCTACTGTAAGAGCGGTCACACTATGGAGCCTCTACTGTAAGAGCGGTCACACTATGGAGCCTCTACTGTAAGAGCGGTCACACTATGGAGCCTCTACTGTAAGAGCGGTCACACTATGGAGCTCTACTGTAAGAGCGGTCACACTATGGAGCTCTACTGTAAGAGCGGTCACACTATAGAGCCTCTACTGTAAGAGCGGTCACACTATGCTGCCTCTACTGTAAGAGCGGTCACACTATGGAGCTCTACTGTAAGAGCGGTCACACTATGGAGCTCTACTGTAAGAGCGGTCACAGTATGGAGCCTCTACTGTAAGAGCGGTCACACTATAGAGCTCTACTGTAAGAACGGTCACACTATGCAGCCTCTACTGTAAGAGCGGTCACACTATGCAGCCTCTACTGTAAGAGCGGTCACACTATGGAGCCTCTACTGTAAGAACGGTCACACTATGGAGCTCTACTGTAAGAGCGGTCACACTATGGAGCCTCTACTGTAAGAGCGGTCACACTATGCAGCCTCTACTGTAAGAGCGGTCACACTATGCAGCCTCTACTGTAAGAGCGGTCACACTATGGAGCTCTACTGTAAGAGCGGTCACACTATGGAGCTCTACTGTAAGAGCGGTCACACTATGGAGCCTCTACTGTAAGAGCGGTCACACTATGGAGCCTCTACTGTAAGAGCGGTCACACTATAGAGCTCTACTGTAAGAGCGGTCACACTATGGAGCTCTACTGTAAGAGCGGTCACACTATGGAGCCCTACTGTAAGAGCGGTCACACTATGGAGCCTCTACTGTAAGAGCGGTCACACTACGGAGCTCTACTGTAAGAGCGGTCACACTATGGAGCCTCTACTGTAAGAGCGGTCACACTATGGAGTCTCTACTGTAAGAGCGGTCACACTATGGAGGTCTACTGTAAGAGCAGTCACACTATGGAGCTCTCTACTGTAAGAGCGGTCACACTATGGAGTCTCTACTGTAAGAGCGGTCACACTATGGAGCCTCTACTGTAAGAGCGGTCACACTATGGAGCTCTACTGTAAGAGCGGTCACACTATGGAGCCTCTACTGTAAGAACGGTCACACTATGGAGCCTCTACTGTAAGAGCGGTCACACTATGGAGCCTCTACTGTAAGAGCGGTCACACTATGGAGCCTCTACTGTAAGAGCGGTCACACTATGGAGCCTCTACTGTAAGAGCGGTCACACTATGGAGCCTCTACTGTAAGAGCGGTCACACTATGGAGCCTCTACTGTAAGAGCGGTCACACTATGGAGTCTCTACTATAAGAGCAGTCACACTATGGAGCCTCTACTATAAGAGCAGTCACACTATGGAGCCTCTACTATAAGAGCAGTCACACTATGGAGCCTCTACTGTAAGAACGGTCACACTATGGAGCCTCTACTGTAAGAGCGGTCACACTATGGAGCCTCTACTGTAAGAGCGGTCACACTATGGAGCCTCTACTGTAAGAGCGGTCACACTATGGAGCCTCTACTGTAGAGAGCGGTCACACTATGGAGCTCTACTGTAAGAGCGGTCACACTATGGAGCCTCTACTGTAAGAGCGGTCACACTATGGAGCCTCTACTGTAAGAGCGGTCACACTATGGAGTCTCTACTATAAGAGCAGTCACACTATGGAGCCTCTACTATAAGAGCAGTCACACTATGGAGCCTCTACTATAAGAGCAGTCACACTATGGAGCCTCTACTGTAAGAACGGTCACACTATGGAGCCTCTACTGTAAGAGCGGTCACACTATGGAGCCTCTACTGTAAGAGCGGTCACACTATGGAGCCTCTACTGTAAGAGCGGTCACACTATGGAGCCTCTACTGTAGAGAGCGGTCACACTATGGAGCTCTACTGTAAGAGCGGTCACACTATGCAGCCTCTACTGTAAGAGCGGTCACACTATGGAGCCTCTACTGTAAGAGCGGTCACACTATGGAGCTCTTCTGTAAGAGCGGTCACACTATGGAGCTCTACTGTAAGAGCGGTCACACTATGGAGCCTCTACTGTAAGAGCGGTCACACTATAGAGCTCTACTGTAAGAGCGGTCACACTATGGAGCTCTACTGTAAGAGCGGTCACACTATGGAGCCCTACTGTAAGAGCGGTCACACTATGGAGCCCTACTGTAAGAGCGGTCACACTATGGAGCTCTACTGTAAGAGCGGTCACACTATGGAGCCTCTACTGTAAGAGCGGTCACACTATGGAGCTCTACTGTAAGAGCGGTCACACTATGGAGCCTCTACTGTCAGAGCGGTCACACTATGGAGTCTCTACTGTAAGAGCGGTCACACTATGGAGCCTCTACTGTCAGAGCGGTCACACTATGGAGCCTCTACTGTAAGAGCGGTCACACTATGGAGCCTCTACTGTAAGAGCGGTCACACTATGGAGCTCTACTGTAAGAGCGGTCACACTATGGAGCCTCTACTGTCAGAGCGGTCACACTATGGAGTCTCTACTGTAAGAGCGGTCACACTATGGAGCCTCTACTGTAAGAGCGGTCACACTATGGAGCTCTACTGTAAGAGCGGTCACACTATGGAGCTCTCTACTGTAAGAGCGGTCACACTATGCAGCCTCTACTGTAAGAGCGGTCACACTATGGAGCCTCTACTGTAAGAGCGGTCACACTATGGAGCCTCTACTGTCAGAGCGGTCACACTATGGAGTCTCTACTGTAAGAGCGGTCACACTATGGAGCCTCTACTGTAAGATCGGTCACACTATGGAGCTCTACTGTAAGAGCGGTCACACTATGGAGCCTCTACTGTAAGAGCGGTCACACTATGAAGCCTCTACTGTAAGAGCGGTCACACTATGGAGCTCTCTACTGTCAGAGCGGTCACACTATGGAGCCTCTACTGTAAGAGCGGTCACTCTATGGAGCTCTCTACTGTAAGAGCGGTCACACTATGGAGCCTCTACTGTAAGAGCGGTCACACTATGGAGCTCTACTGTAAGAGCGGTCACACTATGGAGCCCCTACTGTAAGATCGGTCACACTATGGAGCTCTACTCTAAGAGCGGTCACACTATGGAGCCTCTACTGTAAGAGCGGTCACACTATGGAGCTCTACTGTAAGAGCGGTCACACTATGGAGCCTCTACTGTCAGAGCGGTCACACTATGGAGTCTCTACTGTAAGAGCGGTCACACTATGGAGCCCCTACTGTAAGATCGGTCACACTATGGAGCTCTACTGTAAGAGCGGTCACACTATGGAGCCTCTACTGTAAGAGCGGTCACACTATGAAGCCTCTACTGTAAGAGCGGTCACACTATGGAGCCTCTACTGTAAGAGCGGTCACACTATGAAGCCTCTACTGTAAGAGCGGTCACACTATGGAGCTCTCTACTGTCAGAGCGGTCACACTATGGAGCCTCTACTGTAAGAGCGGTCACTCTATGGAGCTCTCTACTGTAAGAGCGGTCACACTATGGAGCCTCTACTGTAAGAGCGGTCACACTATGGAGCTCTACTGTAAGAGCGGTCACACTATGGAGTCTCTACTGTAAGAGCGGTCACACTATGGAGCTCTCTACTGTAAGAGCGGTCACACTATGGAGCTCTCTACTGTAAGAGCGGTCACACTATGGAGCTCTCTAGTGTCAGAGCAGTCACACTATGGAGCCTCTACTGTAAGAGCGGTCACACTATGGAGCCTCTACTGTAAGAGCGGTCACACTATGGAGCTCTCTACTGTAAGAGCGGTCACACTATGGAGCTCTCTACTGTAAGAGCGGTCACACTATGGAGCTCTCTACTGTAAGAGCGGTCACACTATGGAGCTCTCTACTGTAAGAGCGGTCACACTATGGAGCCTCTACTGTAAGAGCGGTCACACTATGGAGCTCTACTGTAAGAGCGGTCACACTATGGAGCCTCTACTGTAAGAGCGGTCACACTATGGAGCTCTCTACTGTAAGAGCGGTCACACTATTGAGCTCTCCTGTAAGAGCGGTCACACTATGGAGCCTCTACTGTAAGAGCGGTCACACTATGGAGCTCTACTGTAAGAGCGGTCACACTATGGAGCCTCTACTGTAAGAGCGGTCACACTATGGAGCCTCTACTGTAAGAGCGGTCACACTATGGAGGTCTACTGTAAGAGCGGTCACACTATGGAGCCTCTACTGTAAGAGCGGTCACACTATGGAGCTCTACTGTAAGAGCGGTCACACTATGGAGCCTCTACTGTAAGAGCGGTCACACTATAGAGCTCTACTGTAAGAGCGGTCACACTATGGAGCTCTACTGTAAGAGCGGTCACACTATGGAGCCTCTACTGTAAGAGCGGTCACACTATGCAGCCTCTACTGTAAGAGCGGTCACACTATGGAGCTCTACTGTAAGAGCGGTCACACTATGGAGCCTCTACTGTAAGAGCGGTCACACTATGCAGCCTCTACTGTAAGAGCGGTCACACTATGGAGCTCTACTGTAAGAGCGGTCACACTATGGAGCCTCTACTGTAAGAGCGGTCACACTATGCAGCCTCTACTGTAAGAGCGGTCACACTATGGAGCTCTACTGTAAGAGCGGTCACACTATGGAGCCTCTACTGTAAGAGCGGTCACACTATGGAGCCTCTACTGTAAGAGTGGTCACACTATGGAGCCTCTACTGTAAGAGCGGTCACACTATAGAGCTCTACTGTAAGAGCGGTCACACTATGGAGCCTCTACTGTAAGAGCGGTCACACTATGGAGCCTCTACTGTAAGAGCGGTCACACTATGGAGCTCTACTGTAAGAGCGGTCACACTATGGAGCTCTACTGTAAGAGCGGTCACACTATGGAGCTCTACTGTAAGAGCGGTCACACTATGGAGTCTCTACTGTAAGAGCGGTCACACTATGGAGCTCTCTGCTGTAAGAGCGGTCACACTATGGAGCTCTACTGTAAGAGCGGTCACACTATGGAGCTCTACTGTAAGAGCGGTCACACTATGGAGCCTCTACTGTAAGAGCGGTCACACTATGGAGCCTCTACTGTAAGATCGGTCACACTATGGAGCTCTACTGTAAGAGCGGTCACACTATGGAGCCTCTACTGTAAGAACGGTCACACTATGGAGCTCTACTGTAAGAGTGGTCACACTATGGAGCTCTACTGTAAGAGCGGTCACACTATGAAGCCTCTACTGTAAGAGCGGTCACACTATGGAGCTCTCTACTGTAAGAGCGGTCACACTATGGAGCTCTACTGTAAGAGCGGTCACACTATGGAGCCTCTACTGTAAGAACGGTCACACTATGGAGCTCTACTGTAAGAGTGGTCACACTATGGAGCTCTACTGTAAGAGCGGTCACTCTATGGAGCTCTACTGTAAGAGCGGTCACACTATGGAGCTGTACTGTAAGAGCGGTCACACTATGGAGCTCTCTACTGTAAGAGCGGTCACACTATGGAGCCTCTACTGTAAGAGCGGTCACACTATGGAGCCTCTACCGTAAGAGCGGTCACACTATGGAGCCTCTACTATAAGAGCGGTCACACTATGGAGCTCTACTGTAAGAGCAGTCACACTATGGAGCCTCTACCGTAAGAGCGGTCACACTATGGAGCCTCTACTGTAAGAGCGGTCACACTATGGAGCTCTACTGTAAGAGCGGTCACACTATGGAGCCTCTACTGTAAGAGCGGTCACACTATGGAGCTCAACTGTAAGAGCGGTCACACTATGGAGCCTCTACTGTAAGAGCGGTCACACTATGGAGCTCTACTGTAAGAGCAGTCACACTATGGAGCTCTCTACTGTAAGAGCGGTCACACTATGGAGCCCCTACTGTAAGAGCAGTCACACTATGGAGCTCTCTACTGTAAGAGCGGTCACACTATGGAGCCCCTACTGTAAGAGCGGTCACACTATGGAGCCTCTACTGTAAGAGCGGTCACACTATGCAGCCTCTACTGTAAGAGCGGTCACACTATGGAGCCTCTACTGTAAGAGCGGTCACACTACGGAGCCTCTACTGTAAGAGCGGTCACACTATGGAGCCTCTACTGTAAGAGTGGTCACACTATGGAGCCTCTACTGTAAGAGCGGTCACACTATAGAGCTCTACTGTAAGAGCGGTCACACTATGGAGCCTCTACTGTAAGAGCGGTCACACTGTGGAGCCCCTACTGTAAGAGCGGTCACACTATGGAGCTCTACTGTAAGAGCGGTCACACTATGGAGCTCTACTGTAAGAGCGGTCACACTATGGAGCTCTACTGTAAAAGCGGTCACACTATGGAGCTCTACTGTAAGAGCGGTCACACTATGGAGCTCTACTGTAAGAGCGGTCACACTATGCAGCCTCTACTGTAAGAGCGGTCACACTATGGAGCTCTACTGTAAGAGCGGTCACACTATGGAGCCTCTACTGTAAGAGCGGTCACACTATGGAGCTCTACTGTAAGAGCAGTCACACTATGGAGCCTCTACTGTAAGAGCGGTCACACTTTTGAGCCTCTACTGTAAGAGCGGTCACACTATGGAGCCTCTTCTGTAAGAGCGGTCACACTATGGAGCCTCTACTGTAAGAGCGGTCACACTGTGGAGCCTCTACTGTAAGAGCGGTCACACTATGGAGCTCTACTGTAAGAGCGGTCACACTATGGAGCCTCTACTGTAAGAGCGGTCACACTGTGGAGCTCTACTGTAAGAGCGGTCACACTATGGAGCTCTACTGTAAGAGCGGTCACACTATGGAGCTCTCTACTGTAAGAGCGGTCACACTATGGAGCCTCTACTGTAAGAGCAGTCACACTATGGAGCTCTACTGTAAGAGCGGTCACACTATGGAGCCTCTACTGTAAGAGCGGTCACACTATGGAGCTCTACTGTAAGAGCGGTCACACTATGGAGCTCTACTGTAAGAGCGGTCACACTATGGAGCTCTCTACTGTAAGAGCGGTCACATTATGGAGCCTCTACTGTAAGAGCGGTCACACTATGGAGCCTCTACTGTAAGAGCGGTCACACTATGGAGCCTCTACTGTAAGCGCGGTCACAGTATGGAGCTCCACTGTAAGAGCGGTCACACTATGGAGCCACTACTGTAAGAGCGGTCACACTATGGAGCCTCTACTGTAAGAGCGGTCACACTATGGAGCCTCTACTGTAAGAGCGGTCACACTATGGAGCTCTACTGTAAGAGCGGTCACACTATGGAGCTCTACTGTAAGAGCGGTCACACTATGGAGCCTCTACTGTAAGAGCGGTCACACTATGGAGCCTCTACTGTAAGAGCGGTCACACTATGGAGCCTCTACTGTAAGAGCGGTCACACTATGGAGTCTCTAAGGTAAGAGCGGTCACGCTATGGAGCTCTACTGTAAGAGCGGTCACACTATGGAGCCTCTACTGTAAGAGCGGTCACACTATGTAGCCTCTACTGTAAGAGCGGTCACACTATGGAGCCTCCACTGTAAGAGCGGTCACACTATGGAGCTCCACTGTAAGAGCGGTCACACTATGGAGCTCTCTACTGTAAGAGCGGTCACACTATGGAGCCTCTACTGTAAGAGCGGTCACACTATGGAGCCTCTACTGTAAGAGCGGTCACACTATGGAGCTCTACTGTAAGAGCGGTCACACTATGGAGCTCTCTACTGTAAGAGCGGTCACACTATGGAGCTCTCTACTGTAAGAGCGGTCACACTATGGAGCCTCTACTGTAAGAGCGGTCACACTATGGAGCCTCTACTGTAAGAGCGGTCACACTATGGAGCTCTACTGTAAGAGCGGTCACACTATGGAGCTCTCTACTGTAAGAGCGGTCACACTACGGAGCCTCTACTGTAAGAGCGGTCACACTATGGAGCCTCTACTGTAAGAGCGGTCACACTACGGAGCTCTACTGTAAGAGCGGTCACACTATGGAGCCTCTACTGTAAGAGCGGTCACAGTATGGAGCCTCTACTGTAAGAGCGGTCACACTATGGAGCTCTACTGTAAGAGCGGTCACACTATGGAGCTCTACTGTAAGAGCGGTCACACTATGGAGCCTCTACTGTAAGAGCGGTCACACTATGGAGCCTCTACTGTAAGAGCGGTCACACTATGGAGCCTCTACTGTAAGAGCGGTCACACTACGGAGCTCTCTACTGTAAGAGCGGTCACACTATAGAGCTCTACTGTAATAGAGGTCACACTATGGAGCCTCTACTGTAAGAGCGGTCACACTATGGAGCCTCTACTGTAAGAGCGGTCACACTATGGAGCCTCTACTATAAGAGCGGTCACACTATGGAGCCTCTACTGTAAGAGCGGTCACACTACGGAGCTCTACTGTAAGAGCGGTCACACTATGGAGCCTCTACTGTAAGAGCGGTCACACTATGGAGGCTCTACTGTAAGAGCGGTCACACTACGGAGCTCTACTGTAAGAGCGGTCACACTATGGAGCCTCTACTGTAAGAGCGGTCACAGTATGGAGCCTCTACTGTAAGAGCGGTCACACTATGGAGCCTCTACTGTAAGAGCGGTCACACTATGGAGCCTGTACTGTAAGAGCGGTCACACTATGGAGCCTCTACTGTAAGAGCGGTCACACTATGGAGCCTCTACTGTAAGAGCGGTCACACTACGGAGCTCTACTGTAAGAGCGGTCACACTATAGAGCTCTACTGTAAGAGCGGTCACACTATGGAGCCTCTACTGTAAGAGCGGTCACATTATGGAGCTCTACTGTAAGAGCGGTCACACTATGGAGCCTCTACTGTAAGAGCGGTCACACTATGGAGCCTCTACTGCAAGAGCGCTCACACTATGGAGCCTCTACTGTAAGAGCGCTCACACTATGGAGCCCTACTGTAAGAGCGGTCACACTATGGAGCCTCTACTGTAAGAGCGGTCACACTATGGAGTTCTCTACTGTAAGAGCGGTCACACTATGGAGCGTCTACTGTAAGAGCGGTCACACTATGGAGCCTCTACTGTAAGCGCGGTCACACTATGGAGCCTCTACTGTAAGAGCGGTCACACTATGGAGCCTCTACTGTAAGAGCGGTCACACTATGGAGCTCTCTACTGTAAGAGCGGTCACACTATAGAGCTCTACTGTAAGAGCGGTCACACTATGGAGCTCTACTGTAAGAGCGGTCACACTATAGAGCTCTACTGTAAGAGCGGTCACACTATGGAGCTCTACTGTAAGAGCGGTCACACTATGGAGCCTCTACTGTAAGAGCGGTCACACTATGGAGCCTCTACTGTAAGAGCGGTCACACTATGGAGCCCCTACTGTAAGAGCGGTCACACTATGGAGCCCCTACTGTAAGAGCGGTCACACTATGGAGCCCCTACTGTAAGAGCGGTCACAATATGGAGCCTCTACTGTAAGAGCGGTCACACTATGGAGCCTATACTGTAAGAGCGGTCACACTATGGAGCCCTACTGTAAGAGCGGTCACACTATGGAGCCTCTACTGTAAGAGCGGTCACACTATGGAGCCTCTACTGTAAGAGCGGTCACACTATGGAGCCCCTACTGTAAGAGCGGTCACACTATGGAGCCTCTACTGTAAGAGCGGTCACACTATGGAGCTCTACTGTAAGAGCGGTCACATTATGGAGCTCTACTGTAAGAGCGGTCACAC
The DNA here is from genome assembly GCA_035609135.1 of Eleutherodactylus coqui. NCBI lineage: Eukaryota > Metazoa > Chordata > Amphibia > Anura > Eleutherodactylidae > Eleutherodactylus > Eleutherodactylus coqui. The sequence goes on from JAYJKI010000243.1 coordinate 257,948, forward strand.
TATGGAGCCTCTACTGTAAGAGCGGTCACACTATGGAGCCTCTACTGTAAGAGCGGTCACACTATGGAGCTCTACTGTAAGAGCGGTCACACTATGGAGCTCCACTGTAAGATCGGTCACACTATGGAGCCTCTACTGTAAGAGCGGTCACACTATGGAGCCTCTACTGTAAGAGCGGTCACACTATGGAGCTCTACTGTAAGAGCGGTCACACTATGGTGCCTCTACTGTAAGAGCGGTCACACTATGGAGCTCTACTGTAAGAGCGGTCACACTATGGAGCCTCTACTGTAAGAGCGGTCACACTATGGAGCCCTACTGTAAGAGCGGTCACACTATGGAGCCCTCTACTGTAAGAGCGGTCACACTATGGAGCTCTACTGTAAGAGCGGTCACACTATGGAGCCTCTACTCTAAGAGCGGTCACACTATGGAGCCTCTACTGTAAGAGCGGTCACACTATGGAATCTCTACTGTAAGAGCGGTCACACTATGGAGCCTCTACTGTAAGAGCGGTCACACTATGGAGCTCTACTGTAAGAGCGGTCACACTATGGAGTCTCTACTCTAAGAGCGGTCACACTATGGAGCTCTCTACTGTAAGAGCGGTCACACTATGGAGCTCTACTGTAAGAGCGGTCACACTATGGAGCCTCTACTCTAAGAGCGGTCACACTATGGAGCCTCTACTGTAAGAGCGGTCACACTATGGAATCTCTACTGTAAGAGCGGTCACACTATGGAGCCTCTACTGTAAGAGCGGTCACACTATGGAGCTCTACTGTAAGAGCGGTCACACTATGGAGCTCTACTGTAAGAGCGGTCACACTATGGAGCCCTCTACTGTAAGAGCGGTCACACTATGGAGCTCTACTGTAAGAGCGGTCACACTATGGAGCCTCTACTCTAAGAGCGGTCACACTATGGAGCCTCTACTGTAAGAGCGGTCACACTATGGAATCTCTACTGTAAGAGCGGTCACACTATGGAGCCTCTACTGTAAGAGCGGTCACACTATGGAGCTCTACTGTAAGAGCGGTCACACTATGGAGTCTCTACTCTAAGAGCGGTCACACTATGGAGCTCTACTGTAAGAGCGGTCACACTATGGAGCTCTACTGTAAAAGCGGTCACACTATGGAGCTCTACTGTAAGAGCGGTCACACTATGGAGCTCTACTGTAAGAGCGGTCACACTATGCAGCCTCTACTGTAAGAGCGGTCACACTATGGAGCTCTACTGTAAGAGCGGTCACACTATGGAGCCTCTACTGTAAGAGCGGTCACACTATGGAGCTCTACTGTAAGAGCAGTCACACTATGGAGCCTCTACTGTAAGAGCGGTCACACTTTTGAGCCTCTACTGTAAGAGCGGTCACACTATGGAGCCTCTTCTGTAAGAGCGGTCACACTATGGAGCCTCTACTGTAAGAGCGGTCACACTGTGGAGCCTCTACTGTAAGAGCGGTCACACTATGGAGCTCTACTGTAAGAGCGGTCACACTATGGAGCCTCTACTGTAAGAGCGGTCACACTGTGGAGCTCTACTGTAAGAGCGGTCACACTATGGAGCTCTACTGTAAGAGCGGTCACACTATGGAGCTCTCTACTGTAAGAGCGGTCACACTATGGAGCCTCTACTGTAAGAGCAGTCACACTATGGAGCTCTACTGTAAGAGCGGTCACACTATGGAGCCTCTACTGTAAGAGCGGTCACACTATGGAGCTCTACTGTAAGAGCGGTCACACTATGGAGCTCTACTGTAAGAGCGGTCACACTATGGAGCTCTCTACTGTAAGAGCGGTCACATTATGGAGCCTCTACTGTAAGAGCGGTCACACTATGGAGCCTCTACTGTAAGAGCGGTCACACTATGGAGCCTCTACTGTAAGCGCGGTCACAGTATGGAGCTCCACTGTAAGAGCGGTCACACTATGGAGCCACTACTGTAAGAGCGGTCACACTATGGAGCCTCTACTGTAAGAGCGGTCACACTATGGAGCCTCTACTGTAAGAGCGGTCACACTATGGAGCTCTACTGTAAGAGCGGTCACACTATGGAGCTCTACTGTAAGAGCGGTCACACTATGGAGCCTCTACTGTAAGAGCGGTCACACTATGGAGCCTCTACTGTAAGAGCGGTCACACTATGGAGCCTCTACTGTAAGAGCGGTCACACTATGGAGCCTCTACTGTAAGAGCGGTCACACTATGGAGTCTCTAAGGTAAGAGCGGTCACGCTATGGAGCTCTACTGTAAGAGCGGTCACACTATGGAGCCTCTACTGTAAGAGCGGTCACACTATGTAGCCTCTACTGTAAGAGCGGTCACACTATGGAGCCTCCACTGTAAGAGCGGTCACACTATGGAGCTCCACTGTAAGAGCGGTCACACTATGGAGCTCTCTACTGTAAGAGCGGTCACACTATGGAGCCTCTACTGTAAGAGCGGTCACACTATGGAGCCTCTACTGTAAGAGCGGTCACACTATGGAGCTCTACTGTAAGAGCGGTCACACTATGGAGCTCTCTACTGTAAGAGCGGTCACACTATGGAGCTCTCTACTGTAAGAGCGGTCACACTATGGAGCCTCTACTGTAAGAGCGGTCACACTATGGAGCCTCTACTGTAAGAGCGGTCACACTATGGAGCTCTACTGTAAGAGCGGTCACACTATGGAGCTCTCTACTGTAAGAGCGGTCACACTACGGAGCCTCTACTGTAAGAGCGGTCACACTATGGAGCCTCTACTGTAAGAGCGGTCACACTACGGAGCTCTACTGTAAGAGCGGTCACACTATGGAGCCTCTACTGTAAGAGCGGTCACAGTATGGAGCCTCTACTGTAAGAGCGGTCACACTATGGAGCTCTACTGTAAGAGCGGTCACACTATGGAGCTCTACTGTAAGAGCGGTCACACTATGGAGCCTCTACTGTAAGAGCGGTCACACTATGGAGCCTCTACTGTAAGAGCGGTCACACTATGGAGCCTCTACTGTAAGAGCGGTCACACTACGGAGCTCTCTACTGTAAGAGCGGTCACACTATAGAGCTCTACTGTAATAGAGGTCACACTATGGAGCCTCTACTGTAAGAGCGGTCACACTATGGAGCCTCTACTGTAAGAGCGGTCACACTATGGAGCCTCTACTATAAGAGCGGTCACACTATGGAGCCTCTACTGTAAGAGCGGTCACACTACGGAGCTCTACTGTAAGAGCGGTCACACTATGGAGCCTCTACTGTAAGAGCGGTCACACTATGGAGGCTCTACTGTAAGAGCGGTCACACTACGGAGCTCTACTGTAAGAGCGGTCACACTATGGAGCCTCTACTGTAAGAGCGGTCACAGTATGGAGCCTCTACTGTAAGAGCGGTCACACTATGGAGCCTCTACTGTAAGAGCGGTCACACTATGGAGCCTGTACTGTAAGAGCGGTCACACTATGGAGCCTCTACTGTAAGAGCGGTCACACTATGGAGCCTCTACTGTAAGAGCGGTCACACTACGGAGCTCTACTGTAAGAGCGGTCACACTATAGAGCTCTACTGTAAGAGCGGTCACACTATGGAGCCTCTACTGTAAGAGCGGTCACATTATGGAGCTCTACTGTAAGAGCGGTCACACTATGGAGCCTCTACTGTAAGAGCGGTCACACTATGGAGCCTCTACTGCAAGAGCGCTCACACTATGGAGCCTCTACTGTAAGAGCGCTCACACTATGGAGCCCTACTGTAAGAGCGGTCACACTATGGAGCCTCTACTGTAAGAGCGGTCACACTATGGAGTTCTCTACTGTAAGAGCGGTCACACTATGGAGCGTCTACTGTAAGAGCGGTCACACTATGGAGCCTCTACTGTAAGCGCGGTCACACTATGGAGCCTCTACTGTAAGAGCGGTCACACTATGGAGCCTCTACTGTAAGAGCGGTCACACTATGGAGCTCTCTACTGTAAGAGCGGTCACACTATAGAGCTCTACTGTAAGAGCGGTCACACTATGGAGCTCTACTGTAAGAGCGGTCACACTATAGAGCTCTACTGTAAGAGCGGTCACACTATGGAGCTCTACTGTAAGAGCGGTCACACTATGGAGCCTCTACTGTAAGAGCGGTCACACTATGGAGCCTCTACTGTAAGAGCGGTCACACTATGGAGCCCCTACTGTAAGAGCGGTCACACTATGGAGCCCCTACTGTAAGAGCGGTCACACTATGGAGCCCCTACTGTAAGAGCGGTCACAATATGGAGCCTCTACTGTAAGAGCGGTCACACTATGGAGCCTATACTGTAAGAGCGGTCACACTATGGAGCCCTACTGTAAGAGCGGTCACACTATGGAGCCTCTACTGTAAGAGCGGTCACACTATGGAGCCTCTACTGTAAGAGCGGTCACACTATGGAGCCCCTACTGTAAGAGCGGTCACACTATGGAGCCTCTACTGTAAGAGCGGTCACACTATGGAGCTCTACTGTAAGAGCGGTCACATTATGGAGCTCTACTGTAAGAGCGGTCACACTATGGAGCCTCTACTGTAAGAGCGGTCACACTATGGAGCCTCTACTGTAAGAGCGGTCACACTATGGAGCTCTACTGTAAGAGCGGTCACACTATGGAGCTCCACTGTAAGATCGGTCACACTATGGAGCCTCTACTGTAAGAGCGGTCACACTATGGAGCCTCTACTGTAAGAGCGGTCACACTATGGAGCTCTACTGTAAGAGCGGTCACACTATGGTGCCTCTACTGTAAGAGCGGTCACACTATGGAGCTCTACTGTAAGAGCGGTCACACTATGGAGCCTCTACTGTAAGAGCGGTCACACTATGGAGCCCTACTGTAAGAGCGGTCACACTATGGAGCCTCTACTGTAAGAGCGGTCACACTATGGAGCTCTACTGTAAGAGCGGTCACACTATGGAGCCCTCTACTGTAAGAGCGGTCACACTATGGAGCTCTACTGTAAGAGCGGTCACACTATGGAGCCTCTACTCTAAGAGCGGTCACACTATGGAGCCTCTACTGTAAGAGCGGTCACACTATGGAATCTCTACTGTAAGAGCGGTCACACTATGGAGCCTCTACTGTAAGAGCGGTCACACTATGGAGCTCTACTGTAAGAGCGGTCACACTATGGAGTCTCTACTCTAAGAGCGGTCACACTATGGAGCTCTCTACTGTAAGAGCGGTCACACTATGGAGCCTCTACTGTAAGAGCGGTCACTCTATGGAGCTCTCTACTGTAAGAGCGGTCACACTATGGAGCTCTACTGTAAGAGCGGTCACACTATGGAGCTCTACTGTAAGAGCGGTCACACTATGGAGCCTCTACTGTAAGAGCGGTCACACTATGGAGCTCTACTGTAAGAGCATTCACACTATGGAGCCTCTACTGTAAGAGCGGTCACACTATGGAGCTCTACTGTAAGAGCGGTCACACTATGGAGCCTCTACTGTAAGAGCGGTCACACTATGGAGCCTCTACTGTAAGAGCGGTCACACTATGGAGCCTCTACTGTAAGAGCGGTCACACTATGGAGCCCCTACTGTAAGAGCGGTCACACTATGGAGGTCTACTGTTAGAGCGGTCACACTATGGAGCCCCTACTGTAAGAGCGTTCACAATATGGAGCTCTACTGTAAGAGCGGTCACACTATGGAGCCTCTACTGTAAGAGCGGTCACACTATAGAGCTCTACTGTAAGAGCGGTCACACTATGGAGCCTCTACTGTAAGAGCGGTCACACTATGGAGCTCTACTGTAAGAGCGGTCACACTATGCAGCCTCTACTGTAAGAGCGGTCACACTATGGAGCTCTACTGTAAGAGCGGTCACACTATGCAGCCTCTACTGTAAGAGCGGTCACACTATGGAGTTTTCACTGTAAGAGCGGTCACACTATGGAGCCTCTACTGTAAGAGCGGTCACACTATGGAGCTCTACTGTACGAGCGGTCACACTATGGAGCTCTACTGTAAGAGCGGTCACACTATGGAGCTCTACTGTAAGAGCGGTCACACTATGGAGCGTCTACTGTAAGAGCCGTCACACTATGGAGCCTCTATTGTAAGAGCGGTCACACTATGGAGCTCTACTGTAAGAGCGGTCACACTATGGAGCCTCTACTGTAAGAGCGGTCACACTATGAAGCCTCTACTGTACGAGCGGTCACACTATGGAGGTCTACTGTAAGAGCGGTCACACTATGGAGCTCTACTGTAAGAGCGGTCACACTATGGAGCCTCTACTGTAAGAGCGGTCACACTATGGAGCTCTACTGTAAGAGCGGTCACACTATGGAGCCTCTACTGTAAGAGCGGTCACACTATGGAGCCTCTACTGTAAGAGCGGTCACACTATGGAGCCTCTACTGTAAGAGCGGTCACACTATGGAGCTCTACTGTAAGAGCGGTCACACTATGGAGCCTCTACTGTAAGAGCGGTCACACTATGGAGCTCTACTGTAAGAGCGGTCACACTATGGAGCCTCTACTGTAAGAGCGGTCACACTATGGAGCTCTCTACTGTAAGAGCGGTCACACTATGGAGCCTCTACTGTAAGAGCGGTCACACTATGAAGCCTCTACAGTAAGAGCGGTCACACTATGAAGCCTCTACTGTAAGAGCGGTCACACTATGGAGCTCTCTACTGTAAGAGCGGTCACACTATGAAGCCTCTACTGTAAGAGCGGTCACACTATGAAGCCTCTACTGTAAGAGCGGTCACACTATGGAGCCTCTACTGTAAGAGCGGTCACACTATGGAGCCTCTACTGTAAGAGCGGTCACAATATGGAGCTCTACTGTAAGAGCGGTCACACTATGGAGCTCTACTGTAAGAGCGGTCACACTATGGAGCCTCTACTGTAAGAGTGGTCACACTATGGAGCCTCTACTGTAAGAGCGGTCACACTATGGAGCTCTACTGTAAGAGCGGTCACAATATGGAGCCTCTACTGTAAGAGCGGTCACACTATGGATTCTCTAGTGTCAGAGCGGTCACACTATGGAGCCTCTACTGTAAGAGCGGTCACACTATGGAGCCTCTACTGTAAGAGCGGTCACATTATGGAGCTCTACTGTAAGAGCGGTCACACTATGGAGCTCTACTGTAAGATCGGTCACACTATGGAGCCTCTACTGTAAGAGCGGTCACATTATGGAGCTCTACTGTAAGAGCGGTCACACTATGGAGCTCTACTGTAAGAGCGGTCACACTATGGAGCCTCTACTGTAAGAGCGGTCACACTTTGGAGCCTCTACTGTAAGAGCGGTCACACTATGGAGCCTCTACTGTAAGAGCGGTCACACTATGGAGCTCTACTGTAAGAGCGGTCACACTATGGAGCCTCTACTGTAAGAGCGGTCACACTATGGAGCTCTACTGTAAGAGCGGTCACACTATGGAGCTCTACTGTAAGAGCGGTCACACTATGGAGCCTCTACTGTAAGAGCGGTCACACTATGGAGCCCCTACTGTAAGAGCGGTCACACTATGGAGCTCTACTGTAAGAGCGGTCACACTATGGAGCTCTACTGTAAGAGCGGTCACACTATGGAGCCTCTACTGTAAGAGCGGTCACACTATGGAGCCTCTACTGTAAGAGCGGTCACACTATGGTGCCTCTACTGTAAGAGCGGTCACACTATGGAGCTCTACTGTAAGAGCGGTCACACTATGGAGCTCTCTACTGTAAGAGCGGTCACACTATGGAGCTCTCTACTGTAAGAGCGGTCACACTATGGAGCTCTACTGTAAGAGCGGTCACACTATGGAGCCCCTACTGTAAGAGCGGTCACACTATGGAGCCTCTACTGTAAGAGCGGTCACACTATGGAGCTCTACTGTAAGAGCGGTCACACTATGGAGCCTCTACTGTAAGAGCGGTCACACTATGGAGCCTCTACTGTAAGAGCGGTCACACTATGGAGACTCTACTGTAAGAGCGGTCACACTATGGAGCCTCTACTGTAAGAGCGGTCACACTATGGAGCCTCTACTGTAAGAGCCGTCACACTATGGAGCCTCTACTGTAAGAGCGGTCACACTATGGAGCTCTACTGTAAGAGCGGTCACACTATGGAGCTCTACTGTAAGAGCGGTCACACTATGGAGACTCTACTGTAAGAGCGGTCACACTATGGAGCCTCTACTGTAAGAGCGGTCACACTACGGAGCTCTACTGTAAGAGCGGTCACACTATGGAGCCTCTACTGTAAGAGCGGTCACACTATGGAGCCTCTACTATAAGAGCGGTCACACTATGGAGCCTCTACTGTAAGAGCGGTCACACTACGAAGCTCTCTACTGTAAGAGCGGTCACACTATAGAGCTCTACTGTAAGAGCGGTCACACTATGGAGCCTCTACTGTAAGAGCAGTCACACTATGGAGCTCTACTGTAAGAGCGGTCACACTATGGAGCCTCTACTGTAAGAGCGGTCACACTACGGAGCTCTACTGTAAGAGCGGTCACACTATGGAGCCTCTACTGTAAGAGCGGTCACACTATGGAGCCTCTACTGTAAGAGCGGTCACACTATGGAGCTTCTACTGTAAGAGCGGTCACACTATGGAGCCTCTACTGTAAGAGCGGTCACAGTATGGAGCCTCTACTCTAAGAGCGGTCACACTATGGAGCCTCTATTGTAAGAGCGGTCACACTATGGAGCTCTCTACTGTAAGAGCGGTCACACTATGGAGCCTCTACTGTAAGAGCGGTCACACTATGGAGCTCTACTGTAAGAGCGGTCACACTATGGAGCCTCTACTGTAAGAGCGGTCACACTATGGAGCTCTACTGTAAGAGCCGTCACACTATGGAGCCTCTACTATAAGAGCGGTCACACTATGGAGCCTCTACTGTAAGAGCGGTCACACTACGGAGCTCTCTACTGTAAGAGCGGTCACACTATAGAGCTCTACTGTAAGAGCGGTCACACTATGGAGCCTCTACTGTAAGAGCGGTCACACTATGGAGCCTCTACTGTAAGAGCGGTCACACTACGGAGCTCTACTGTAAGAGCGGTCACACTATAGAGCTCTACTGTAAGAGGGGTCACATTATGGAGCTCTACTGTAAGAGCGGTCACACTATGGAGCCTCTACTGTAAGAGCGGTCACACTATGGAGCTCTACTGTAAGAGCGGTCACACTATGGAGCCTCTACTGTAAGAGCGGTCACACTATGGAGCTCTACTGTAAGAGCGGTTACACTATGGAGCCTCTACTGTTAGAGCGGTCACACTATGGAGCCTCTACTGTAAGAGCGGTCACACTGCGGAGCTCTACTGTAAGAGCGGTCACACTATGGAGCTCTACTGTAAGAGCGGTCACACTATGGAGCTCTACTGTAAGAGCGGTCACACTATGGAGCCTCTACTGTAAGAGCGGTCACACTATGGAGCCTCTACTGTAAGAGCGGTCACACTATGGAGCTCTAATGTAAGAGCGGTCACACTATGGAGCTCTACTGTAAGAGCGGTCACACTATGGAGCCCTCTACTGTAAGAGCGGTCACACTATGCAGCTCTACTGTAAGAACGGTCACACTATGGAGCTCTACTGTAAGAGCGGTCACACTATGGAGCCTCTACTGTAAGAGCGGTCACACTACGGAGCTCTACTGTAAGAGCGGTCACACTATGGAGCCTCTACTGTAAGAGCGGTCACACTATGGAGCCTCTACTGTAAGAGCGGTCACACTATGGAGCTCTACTGTAAGAGCGGTCACACTATGGAGCTCTACTGTAAGAGCGGTCACACTATGGAGCTCCACTGTAAGATCGGTCACACTATGGAGCCTCTACTGTAAGAGCGGTCACACTATGCAGCCTCTACTGTAAGAGCGGTCACACTATGGAGCTCTACTGTAAGAGCGGTCACACTATGGTGCCTCTACTGTAAGAGCGGTCACACTATGGAGCTCTACTGTAAGAGCGGTCACACTATGGAGCCTCTACTGTAAGAGCGGTCACACTATGGAGCTCTCTACTGTAAGAGCGGTCACACTATGGAGCTCTCTACTGTAAGAGCGGTCACACTATGGAGCTCTACTGTAAGAGCGGTCACACTATGGAGCCTCTACTCTAAGAGCGGTCACACTATGGAGCCTCTACTGTAAGAGCGGTCACACTATGGAGTCTCTACTGTAAGAGCGGTCACACTATGGAGCCTCTACTGTAAGAGCGGTCACACTATGGAGCTCTACTGTAAGAGCGGTCACACTATGGAGTCTCTACTGTAAGAGCGGTCACACTATGGAGCTCTCTACTGTAAGAGCGGTCACTCTATGGAGCTCTCTACTGTAAGAGCGGTCACACTATGGAGCTCTCTAGTGTCAGAGCGGTCACACTATGGAGCCTCTACTGTAAGAGCGGTCACACTATGGAGCCTCTACTGTAAGAGCGGTCACACTATGGAGCCTCTACTGTAAGAGCGGTCACACTATGGAGCCCCTACTGTAAGAGCGGTCACACTATGGAGCCCCTACTGTAAGAGCGTTCACAATATGGAGCTCTACTGTAAGAGCGGTCACACTATGGAGCTCTACTGTAAGAGCGGTCACATTATGGAGCTCTACTGTAAGAGCGGTCACACTATGGAGCTCTACTGTAAGAGCGGTCACACTATGGAGCTCTACTGTAAGAGCGGTCACACTATGGAGTTTTCACTGTAAGAGCGGTCACACTATGGAGCCTCTACTGTAAGAGCGGTCACACTATGGAGCTCTCTACTGTAAGAGCGGTCACACTATGGAGCGTCTACTGTAAGAGCGGTCACACTATGGAGCCTCTACTGTACGAGCGGTCACACTATGGAGCCTCTACTGTAAGAGCGGTCACACTATGGAGGTCTACTGTAAGAGCGGTCACACTATGGAGCTCTACTGTAAGAGCGGTCACACTATGGAGCTCTACTGTAAGAGCGGTCACACTATGGAGCTCTCTACTGTAAGAGCGGTCACACTATGAAGCCTCTACAGTAAGAGCGGTCACACTATGAAGCCTCTACTGTAAGAGCGGTCACACTATGGAGCCTCTACTGTAAGAGCGGTCACACTATGGAGCTCTGCTGTAAGAGCGGTCACAATATGGAGCCTCTACTGTAAGAGCGGTCACACTATGGAGCCTCTACTGTAAGAGCGGTCACACTATGGAGACTCTACAGTAAGAGCGGTCACACTATGGAGCTCTACTGTAAGAGCGGTCACACTATGGATTCTCTAGTGTCAGAGCGGTCACACTATGGAGCCTCTACTGTAAGAGCGGTCACACTATGGAGCCTCTACTGTAAGAGCGGTCACATTATGGAGCTCTACTGTAAGAGCGGTCACACTATGGAGCCTCTACTGTAAGAGCGGTCACATTATGGAGCTCTACTGTAAGAGCGGTCACACTATGGAGCTCTACTGTAAGAGCGGTCACACTATGGAGCCTCTACTGTAAGAGCGGTCACACTATGGAGCCCCTACTGTAAGAGCGGTCACACTATGGAGCTCTATTGTAAGAGCGGTCACACTATGGAGCCTCTACTGTAAGAGCGGTCACACTATGGAGCCTCTACTGTAAGAGCGGTCACACTATGGAGCCTCTACTGTAAGAGCGGTCACACTATGGAGCTCTACTGTAAGAGCGGTCACACTATGGAGCCTCTACTGTAAGAGCGGTCACACTATGGAGCCTCTACTGTAAGAACGGTCACACTATGGAGCTCTACTGTAAGAGCGGTCACACTATGGAGCTCTACTGTAAGAGCGGTCACACTATGGAGCTCTACTGTAAGAGCGGTCACACTATGGAGCTCCACTGTAAGAGCGGTCACACTATGGAGCCTCTACTGTAAGAGCGGTCACACTATGGAGCCTCTACTGTAAGAGCGGTCACACTATGGAGCTCTACTGTAAGAGGGGTCACACTATGGAGCCTCTACTGTAAGAGCGGTCACACTATGGAGCTGTACTGTAAGAGCGGTCACACTATGGAGCTCTACTGTAAGATCGGTCACACTATGGAGCTCTACTGTAAGAGCGGTCACACTATGGAGCCTCTACTGTAAGAGCGGTCACACTATGGAGCTCTACTGTAAGATCGGTCACACTATGGAGCCTCTACTGTAAGAGCGGTCACACTATGGAGCTCTACTGTAAGAGGGGTCACACTATGGAGCCTCTACTGTAAGAGCGGTCACACTATGGAGCTGTACTGTAAGAGCGGTCACACTATGGAGCTCTACTGTAAGATCGGTCACACTATGGAGCTCTACTGTAAGAGCGGTCACACTATGGAGCCTCTACTGTAAGAGCGGTCACACTATGGAGCTCTACTGTAAGATCGGTCACACTATGGAGCCTCTACTGTAAGAGCGGTCACACTATGAAGCCTCTACTGTAAGAGCGGTCACACTATGGAGCTCTCTACTGTAAGAGCGGTCACACTATGGAGCCTCTACTGTAAGAGCGGTCACACTATGGAGCCTCTACTGTAAGAGCGGTCACACTATGGAGCCTCTACTGTAAGAGCGGTCACACTATGGAGCCTCTACTGTAAGAGCGGTCACACTATGGAGCCTCTACTGTAAGAGCGGTCACACTATGGAGCTCTACTGTAAGAGCGGTCACACTATGGAGTCTCTACTGTAAGAGCGGTCACACTATGGAGCTCTCTACTGTAAGAGCGGTCACACTATGGAGCCTCTACTGTAAGAGCGGTCACACTATGGAGTCTCTACTGTAAGAGCGGTCACACTATGGAGCCTCCACTGTAAGAGCGGTCACACTATGGAGCTCTACTGTAAGAGCGGTCACACTATGGAGCCTCTACTGTAAGAGCGGTCACTCTATGGAGCTCTCTACTGTAAGAGCGGTCACACTATGGAGCCTCTACTGTAAGAGCGGTCACACTATGGAGCTCTACTGTAAGAGCGGTCACACTATGGAGCCCCTACTGTAAGAGCGGTCACACTATGGAGCCTCTACTGTAAGAACGGTCACACTATGGAGCTCTCTACTGTAAGAGCGGTCACACTATGGAGCTCTACTGTAAGAGCGGACACACTATGGAGCTCTACTGTAAAAGCGGTCACACTATGGAGCCTGTAGTGTAAGAGTGGTCACACTATGGAGCCTCTACTGTAAGAGCGGTCACACTATGGAGCCTCTACTGTAAGAGCGGTCACACTATGGAGTTCTCTACTGTAAGAGCGGTCACACTATGGAGCCTCTACTGTAAGAGCGGTCACACTATGGAGCCTCTACTGTAAGAGCGGTCACACTATGGAGCCTCTACTGTAAGAGCGGTCACACTATGGAGCTCTACTGTAAGAGCGGTCACACTATGGAGCTCTACTGTAAGAGCGGTCACACTATGGAGCTCTACTGTAAGAGCGGTCACACTATGGAGCTCTACTGTAAGAGCGGTCACACTATGGAGCCTCTACTGTAAGAGCGGTCACACTATGGAGCCTCTACTGTAAGAGCGGTCACACTATGGAGCTCTACTGTAAGAGCGGTCACACTATGGAGCTCTCTACTGTAAGAGCGGTCACACTATGGAGCCTCTACTGTAAGAGCGGTCACACTATGGAGCTCTACTGTAAGAGCGGTCACACTATGTAGCCTCTACTGTAAGAGCGGTCACACTATGGAGCTCTACTGTAAGAGCGGTCACACTATGGAGCTCTCTACTGTAAGAGCGGTCACACTATGGAGCCTCTACTGTAAGAGCGGTCACACTATGGAGCCTCTACTGTAAGAGCGGTCACACTATGGAGCCTCTACTGTAAGAGCGGTCACACTATGGAGCTCTACTGTAAGAGCGGTCACACTATGGAGCCCCTACTGTAAGAGCGGTCACACTATGGAGCCTCTACTGTAAGAACGGTCACACTATGGAGCTCTCTACTGTAAGAGCGGTCACACTATGGAGCTCTACTGTAAGAGCGGACACACTATGGAGCTCTACTGTAAAAGCGGTCACACTATGGAGCCTGTAGTGTAAGAGTGGTCACACTATGGAGCCTCTACTGTAAGAGCGGTCACACTATGGAGCCTCTACTGTAAGAGCGGTCACACTATGGAGTTCTCTACTGTAAGAGCGGTCACACTATGGAGCCTCTACTGTAAGAGCGGTCACACTATGGAGCCTCTACTGTAAGAGCGGTCACACTATGGAGCTCTACTGTAAGAGCGGTCACACTATGGAGCTCTACTGTAAGAGCGGTCACACTATGGAGCTCTACTGTAAGAGCGGTCACACTATGGAGCTCTACTGTAAGAGCGGTCACACTATGGAGCCTCTACTGTAAGAGCGGTCACACTATGGAGCCTCTACTGTAAGAGCGGTCACACTATGGAGCTCTACTGTAAGAGCGGTCACACTATGGAGCTCTCTACTGTAAGAGCGGTCACACTATGGAGCCTCTACTGTAAGAGCGGTCACACTATGGAGCTCTACTGTAAGAGCGGTCACACTATGTAGCCTCTACTGTAAGAGCGGTCACACTATGGAGCTCTACTGTAAGAGCGGTCACACTATGGAGCTCTCTACTGTAAGAGCGGTCACACTATGGAGCCTCTACTGTAAGAGCGGTCACACTATGGAGCCTCTACTGTAAGAGCGGTCACACTATGGAGCCTCTACTGTAAGAGCGGTCACACTATGGAGCCTCTACTGTAAGAGCGGTCACACTATGGAGCTCTACTGTAAGAGCGGTCACACTATGGAGCCTCCACTGTAAGAGCGGTCACACTATAGAGCCTCTACTGTAAGAGCGGTCACACTATGGAGCTCTCTACTGTAAGAGCGGTCACACTATGGAGCCTCTACTGTAAGAGCGGTCACACTATGGAGCCTCTACTGTAAGAGCGGTCACACTATGGAGCCTCTACTGTAAGAGCGGTCACACTATGGAGCTCTCTACTGTAAGAGCGGTCACACTATGGAGCCTCTATTGTAAGAGCGGTCACACTATGGAGCCTCTACTGTAAGAGCGGTCACACTATGGAGCCTCTACTGTAAGAGCGGTCACACTATGGAGCCTCTACTGTAAGAGCGGTCACACTATGGAGCCTCTACTGTAAGAGCGGTCACACTATGGAGCCTCTACTGTAAGAGCGGTCACACTATGGAGCTCTACTGTAAGAGCGGTCACACTATGGAGCCTCTACTGTAAGAGCAGTCACACTATGGAGCCTCTACTGTAAGAGCGGTCACACTATGGAGCTCTACTGTAAGAGCGGTCACACTATGGAGCTCTACTGTAAGAGCGGTCACACTATGGAGCCTCTACTGTAAGAGCGGTCACACTATGGAGCTCTACTGTAAGAGCGGTCACACTATGGAGCTCTACTGTAAGAGCGGTCACACTATGGAGCCTCTACTGTAAGAGCGGTCACACTATGGACCCTCTACTGTAAGAGCGGTCACACTATGGAGCCTCTACTGTAAGAGCGGTCACACTATGGAGCTCTACTGTAAGAGCGGTCACACTATGGAGTCTCTACTGTAAGAGCGGTCACACTATGGAGCTCTACTGTAAGAGCGGTCACACTATGGAGCCTCTACTGTAAGAGCGGTCACACTATGAAGCTCTCTACTGTAAGAGCGGTCACACTATGGAGCCTCTACTGTAAGAGCGGTCACAGTATGGAGCCTCTACTGTAAGAGCGGTCACACTATGGAGCCTCTACTGTAAGAGCGGTCACAATATGGAGCTCTCTACTGTAAGAGCGGTCACACTATGGAGCTCTACTGTAAGAGCGGTCACACTATGGAGCCTCTACTGTAAGAGCGGTCACACTATGGAGCTCTACTGTAAGAGCGGTCACACTATGGAGCCTCTACTGTAAGAGCGGTCACACTACGGAGCCTCTACTGTAAGAGCGGTCACACTACGGAGCTCTACTGTAAGAGCGGTCACACTATGGAGCCTCTACTGTAAGAGCGGTCACACTATGGAGCCTCTACTGTAAGAGCGGTCACACTATGGAGCTCTACTGTAAGAGCGGTCACACTATGGAGCCTCTACTGTAAGAGCGGTCACACTACGGAGCTCTACTGTAAGAGCGGTCACACTATGGAGGCTCTACTGTAAGAGCGGTCACACTACGGAGCTCTACTGTAAGAGCGGTCACACTATGGAGCCTCTACTGTAAGAGCGGTCACACTATGGAGCCTCTACTATAAGAGCGGTCACACTATGGAGCCTCTACTGTAAGAGCGGTCACACTATGGAGCCTCTACTGTAAGAGCGGTCACACTATGGAGCTCTACTGTAAGAGCGGTCACACTATGGAGCCACTACTGTAAGAGCGGTCACACTATGGAGCCTCTACTGTAAGAGCGGTCACACTATGGAGCCTCTACTGTAAGAGCGGTCACTCTATGGAGCTCTCTACTGTAAGAGCGGTCACACTATGGAGCCTCTACTGTAAGAGCGGTCACACTATGGAGCTCTACTGTAAGAGCGGTCACACTATGGAGCTCTACTGTAAGAGCGGTCACACTATGGAGCCACTACTGTAAGAGCGGTCACACTATGGAGCTCTACTGTAAGAGCGGTCACACTATGGAGCTCTACTGTAAGAGCGGTCACACTATGGAGCCTCTACTGTAAGAGCGGTCACACTATGGAGCTCTACTGTAAGATCGGTCACACTATGGAGCCTCTACTGTAAGAGCGGTCACACTATGAAGCCTCTACTGTAAGAGCGGTCACACTATGGAGCTCTCTACTGTAAGAGCGGTCACACTATGGAGCCTCTACTGTAAGAGCGGTCACACTATGGAGCCTCTACTGTAAGAGCGGTCACACTATGGAGCCTCTACTGTAAGAGCGGTCACACTATGGAGCCTCTACTGTAAGAGCGGTCACACTATGGAGCCTCTACTGTAAGAGCGGTCACACTATGGAGCTCTACTGTAAGAGCGGTCACACTATGGAGTCTCTACTGTAAGAGCGGTCACACTATGGAGCTCTCTACTGTAAGAGCGGTCACACTATGGAGCCTCTACTGTAAGAGCGGTCACACTATGGAGTCTCTACTGTAAGAGCGGTCACACTATGGAGCCTCCACTGTAAGAGCGGTCACACTATGGAGCTCTACTGTAAGAGCGGTCACACTATGGAGCCTCTACTGTAAGAGCGGTCACTCTATGGAGCTCTCTACTGTAAGAGCGGTCACACTATGGAGCCTCTACTGTAAGAGCGGTCACACTATGGAGCTCTACTGTAAGAGCGGTCACACTATGGAGCCCCTACTGTAAGAGCGGTCACACTATGGAGCCTCTACTGTAAGAACGGTCACACTATGGAGCTCTCTACTGTAAGAGCGGTCACACTATGGAGCTCTACTGTAAGAGCGGACACACTATGGAGCTCTACTGTAAAAGCGGTCACACTATGGAGCCTGTAGTGTAAGAGTGGTCACACTATGGAGCCTCTACTGTAAGAGCGGTCACACTATGGAGCCTCTACTGTAAGAGCGGTCACACTATGGAGTTCTCTACTGTAAGAGCGGTCACACTATGGAGCCTCTACTGTAAGAGCGGTCACACTATGGAGCCTCTACTGTAAGAGCGGTCACACTATGGAGCTCTACTGTAAGAGCGGTCACACTATGGAGCTCTACTGTAAGAGCGGTCACACTATGGAGCTCTACTGTAAGAGCGGTCACACTATGGAGCTCTACTGTAAGAGCGGTCACACTATGGAGCCTCTACTGTAAGAGCGGTCACACTATGGAGCCTCTACTGTAAGAGCGGTCACACTATGGAGCTCTACTGTAAGAGCGGTCACACTATGGAGCTCTCTACTGTAAGAGCGGTCACACTATGGAGCCTCTACTGTAAGAGCGGTCACACTATGGAGCTCTACTGTAAGAGCGGTCACACTATGTAGCCTCTACTGTAAGAGCGGTCACACTATGGAGCTCTACTGTAAGAGCGGTCACACTATGGAGCTCTCTACTGTAAGAGCGGTCACACTATGGAGCCTCTACTGTAAGAGCGGTCACACTATGGAGCCTCTACTGTAAGAGCGGTCACACTATGGAGCCTCTACTGTAAGAGCGGTCACACTATGGAGCCTCTACTGTAAGAGCGGTCACACTATGGAGCCTCTACTGTAAGAGCGGTCACACTATGGAGCCTCTACTGTAAGAGCGGTCACACTATGGAGCTCTACTGTAAGAGCGGTCACACTATGGAGCCTCCACTGTAAGAGCGGTCACACTATGGAGCTCCACTGTAAGAGCGGTCACACTATAGAGCCTCTACTGTAAGAGCGGTCACACTATGGAGCTCTCTACTGTAAGAGCGGTCACACTATGGAGCCTCTACTGTAAGAGCGGTCACACTATGGAGCCTCTACTGTAAGAGCGGTCACACTATGGAGCCTCTACTGTAAGAGCGGTCACACTATGGAGCTCTCTACTGTAAGAGCGGTCACACTATGGAGCCTCTACTGTAAGAGCGGTCACACTATGGAGCCTCTACTGTAAGAGCGGTCACACTATGGAGCCTCTACTGTAAGAGCGGTCACACTATGAAGCTCTCTACTGTAAGAGCGGTCACACTATGGAGCCTCTACTGTAAGAGCGGTCACACTATGGAGCCTCTACTGTAAGAGCGGTCACAGTATGGAGCCTCTACTGTAAGAGCGGTCACACTATGGAGCCTCTACTGTAAGAGCGGTCACACTATGGAGCTCTACTGTAAGAGCGGTCACACTATGGAGCTCTCTACTGTAAGAGCGGTCACACTATGGAGCCTCTACTGTAAGAGCGGTCACACTATGGAGCTCTACTGTAAGAGCGGTCACACTATGTAGCCTCTACTGTAAGAGCGGTCACACTATGGAGCTCTACTGTAAGAGCGGTCACACTATGGAGCTCTCTACTGTAAGAGCGGTCACACTATGGAGCCTCTACTGTAAGAGCGGTCACA
Source organism: Eleutherodactylus coqui (assembly GCA_035609135.1). NCBI lineage: Eukaryota > Metazoa > Chordata > Amphibia > Anura > Eleutherodactylidae > Eleutherodactylus > Eleutherodactylus coqui. The sequence goes on from JAYJKI010000243.1 coordinate 276,895, forward strand.
CTATGGAGCCTCTACTGTAAGAGCGGTCACACTATGGAGCCTCTACTGTAAGAGCGGTCACACTATGGAGCCTCTACTGTAAGAGCGGTCACACTATGGAGCCTCTACTGTAAGAGCGGTCACACTATGGAGCCTCTACTGTAAGAGCGGTCACACTATGGAGCTCTACTGTAAGAGCGGTCACACTATGGAGCCTCCACTGTAAGAGCGGTCACACTATGGAGCTCCACTGTAAGAGCGGTCACACTATAGAGCCTCTACTGTAAGAGCGGTCACACTATGGAGCTCTCTACTGTAAGAGCGGTCACACTATGGAGCCTCTACTGTAAGAGCGGTCACACTATGGAGCCTCTACTGTAAGAGCGGTCACACTATGGAGCCTCTACTGTAAGAGCGGTCACACTATGGAGCTCTCTACTGTAAGAGCGGTCACACTATGGAGCCTCTACTGTAAGAGCGGTCACACTATGGAGCCTCTACTGTAAGAGCGGTCACACTATGGAGCCTCTACTGTAAGAGCGGTCACACTATGAAGCTCTCTACTGTAAGAGCGGTCACACTATGGAGCCTCTACTGTAAGAGCGGTCACACTATGGAGCCTCTACTGTAAGAGCGGTCACAGTATGGAGCCTCTACTGTAAGAGCGGTCACACTATGGAGCCTCTACTGTAAGAGCGGTCACAATATGGAGCTCTCTACTGTAAGAGCGGTCACACTATGGAGCTCTACTGTAAGAGCGGTCACACTATGGAGCCTCTACTGTAAGAGCGGTCACACTATGGAGCTCTACTGTAAGAGCGGTCACACTATGGAGCCTCTACTGTAAGAGCGGTCACACTACGGAGCCTCTACTGTAAGAGCGGTCACACTACGGAGCTCTACTGTAAGAGCGGTCACACTATGGAGCCTCTACTGTAAGAGCGGTCACACTATGGAGCCTCTACTGTAAGAGCGGTCACACTATGGAGCTCTACTGTAAGAGCGGTCACACTATGGAGCCTCTACTGTAAGAGCGGTCACACTACGGAGCTCTACTGTAAGAGCGGTCACACTATGGAGGCTCTACTGTAAGAGCGGTCACACTACGGAGCTCTACTGTAAGAGCGGTCACACTATGGAGCCTCTACTGTAAGAGCGGTCACACTATGGAGCCTCTACTATAAGAGCGGTCACACTATGGAGCCTCTACTGTAAGAGCGGTCACACTATGGAGCCTCTACTGTAAGAGCGGTCACACTATGGAGCTCTACTGTAAGAGCGGTCACACTATGGAGCCACTACTGTAAGAGCGGTCACACTATGGAGCTCTACTGTAAGAGCGGTCACACTATGGAGCCTCTACTGTAAGAGCGGTCACACTATGGAGCCTCTACTATAAGAGCGGTCACACTATGGAGCCTCTACTGTAAGAGCGGTCACACTACGGAGCTCTCTACTGTAAGAGCGGTCACACTATGGAGCCTCTACTGTAAGACCGGTCACACTATGGAGCCTCTACTGTAAGAGCGGTCACACTATGGAGCCTCTACTGTAAGAGCGGTCACACTATAGAGCTCTACTGTAAGAGCGGTCACACTATGGAGCCTCTACTGTAAGAGCGGTCACACTATGAAGCCTCTACTGTAAGAGCGGTCACACTATGGAGCCTCTACTGTAAGAGCGGTCACACTATGGAGCTCTACTGTAAGAGCGGTTACACTATGGAGCCTCTACTGTAAGAGCGGTCACACTATGGAGCCTCTACTGTAAGAGCGGTCACACTATGGAGCCTCTACTGTAAGAGCGGTCACACTATGGAGCCTCTACTGTAAGAGCGGTCACACTATGGAGCCTCTACTGTAAGAGCAGTCACACTATGGAGCCTCCACTGTAAGAGCGGTCACACTATGGAGCCTCTACTGTAAGAGCGGTCACACTATGGAGCCTCTACTGTAAGAGCGGTCACACTATGGAGCCTCTACTGTAAGAGCGGTCACACTATGGAGCCCCTACTGTAAGAGCGGTCACACTATGGAGCCCCTACTGTAAGAGCGGTCACACTATTGAGATCTACTGTAAGAGAGGTCACACTATGGAGCCTCTACTGTAAGAGCGGTCACAATATGGAGTCTCTACTGTAAGAGCGGTCACACTATGGAGCTCTACTTTAAGAGCGGTCACACTATGGTGCCTCTACTGTAAGAGCGGTCACACTATGGAGCCTCTACTGTAAGAGCGGTCACAATATGGAGTCTCTACTGTAAGAGCGGTCACACTATGGAGCCTCTACTGTAAGAGCGGTCACACTATGGTGCCTCTACTGTAAGAGCGGTCACACTATGGAGCTCTATTGTAAGAGCGGTCACACTATGGAGCCTCTACTGTAAGAGCGGTCACACTATGGAGCTCTACTGTAAGAGCGGTCACACTATGGAGCCCCTACTGTAAGAGCGGTCACACTATGGAGCCTCTACTGTAAGAGCGGTCACACTATGGAGCCTCTACTGTAAGAGCGGTCACACTATAGAGCTCTATTGTAAGAGCGGTCACACTATGGAGCCCCTACTGTAAGAGCGGTCACACTATGGAGCCTCTACTGTAAGAGCGGTCACACTATGGAGCCTCTACTGTAAGAGCGGTCACACTATGGAGCCTCTACTGTAAGAGCGGTCACACTATGGAGTCTCTACTGTAAGAGCGGTCACACTATGGAGCCTCTACTGTAAGAGTGGTCACACTATGGAGTCTCTACTGTAAGAGCGGTCACACTATGGAGCTCTATTGTAAGAGCGGTCACACTATGGAGCTCTACTGTAAGAGCGGTCACACTATGGAGCCCTACTGTAAGAGCGGTCACACTATGGAGCTCTACTGTAAGAGCGGTCACACTATGGAGCCTCTACTGTAAGAGCGGTCACACTATGGAGCCTCTACTGTAAGAGCGGTCACACTATGGAGCTCTACTGTAAGAGCGGTCACACTATGGAGCTCTACTGTAAGAGCGGTCACACTATGGAGCTCTACTGTAAGAGCGGTCACACTATGGAGCTCTCTACTGTAAGAGCGGTCACACTATGGAGCCTCTACTGTAAGAGCGGTCACACTATGGAGCCTCTACTGTAAGAGCGGTCACACTATGGAGCTCTACTGTAAGAGCGGTCACACTGTGGAGCCACTACTGTAAGAGCGGTCACACTATGGAGTCTCTACTGTAAGAGCGGTCACACTATGGAGTCTCTACTGTAAGAGCGGTCACACTATGGAGCCTCTACTGTAAGAGCGGTCACACTATGGAGCCTCTACTGTAAGAGCGGTCACACTATGGAGCTCTATTGTAAGAGCGGTCACACTATGGAGCCCCTACTGTAAGAGCGGTCACACTATGGAGCCTCTACTGTAAGAGCGGTCACACTATGGAGCCTCTACTGTAAGAGTGGTCACACTATGGAGTCTCTACTGTAAGAGCGGTCACACTATGGAGCTCTATTGTAAGAGCGGTCACACTATGGAGCCTCTACTGTAAGAGCGGTCACACTATGTAGCCTCTACTGTAAGAGCGGTCACACTATGGAGCTCTACTGTAAGAGCGGTCACACTATGGAGCCTCTACTGTAAGAGCGGTCACACTATGGAGCCTCTACTGTAAGAGCGGTCACACTATGGAGCCCTACTGTAAGAGCGGTCACACTATGGAGCCTCTACTGTAAGAGCGGTCACACTATGGAGCTCCACTGTAAGAGCGGTCACACTATAGAGCCTCTACTGTAAGAGCGGTCACACTATGGTGCCTCTACTGTAAGAGCGGTCACACTATGGAGCTCTCTACTGTAAGAGCGGTCACACTATGGAGCCTCTACTGTAAGAGCGGTCACACTATGGAGCCTCTACTGTAAGAGCGGTCACACTATGGAGCCTCTACTGTAAGAGCGGTCACACTATGGAGCTCTCTACTGTAAGAGCGGTCACACTATGGAGCCTCTACTGTAAGAGCGGTCACACTATGGAGCCTCTACTGTAAGAGCGGTCACACTATGCAGCCTCTACTGTAAGAGTGGTCACACTATGGAGTCTCTACTGTAAGAGCGGTCACACTATGGAGCTCTATTGTAAGAGCGGTCACACTATGGAGCCTCTACTGTAAGAGCGGTCACACTATGTAGCCTCTACTGTAAGAGCGGTCACACTATGGAGCCTCTACTGTAAGAGCGGTCACACTATGGAGCTCTACTGTAAGAGCGGTCACACTATGGAGCCTCCACTGTAAGAGCGGTCACACTTTGGAGCTCCACTGTAAGAGCGGTCACACTATAGAGCCTCTACTGTAAGAGCGGTCACACTATGGAGCTCTCTACTGTAAGAGCGGTCACACTATGGAGCCTCTACTGTAAGAGCGGTCACACTATGGAGCCTCTACTGTAAGAGCGGTCACACTATGGAGCTCTCTACTGTAAGAGCGGTCACACTATGGAGCCTCTACTGTCAGAGCGGTCACACTATGGAGTCTCTACTGTAAGAGCGGTCACACTATGGAGCCTCTACTGTCAGAGCGGTCACACTATGGAGCCTCTACTGTAAGAGCGGTCACACTATGGAGCCTCTACTGTAAGAGCGGTCACACTATGGAGCTCTACTGTAAGAGCGGTCACACTATGGAGCCTCTACTGTCAGAGCGGTCACACTATGGAGTCTCTACTGTAAGAGCGGTCACACTATGGAGCCTCTACTGTAAGAGCGGTCACACTATGGAGCTCTACTGTAAGAGCGGTCACACTATGGAGCTCTCTACTGTAAGAGCGGTCACACTATGCAGCCTCTACTGTAAGAGCGGTCACACTATGGAGCCTCTACTGTAAGAGCGGTCACACTATGGAGCCTCTACTGTCAGAGCGGTCACACTATGGAGCTCTCTACTGTAAGAGCGGTCACACTATGGAGCCTCTACTGTAAGAGCGGTCACACTATGCAGCCTCTACTGTAAGAGCGGTCACACTATGGAGCCTCTACTGTAAGAGCGGTCACACTATGGAGCCTCTACTGTAAGAGCGGTCACACTATGGAGCCTCTACTGTAAGAGCGGTCACACTATGGAGCCTCTACTGTCAGAGCGGTCACACTATGGAGCTCTCTACTGTAAGAGCGGTCACACTATGGAGCCTCTACTGTAAGAGCGGTCACACTATGGAGCCTCTACTGTAAGAGCGGTCACACTATGGAGCCTCTACTGTAAGAGCGGTCACACTATGCAGCCTCTACTGTAAGAGCGGTCACACTATGGAGCCTCTACTGTAAGAGCGGTCACACTATGGAGCCTCTACTGTAAGAGCGGTCACACTATGGAGCCTCTACTGTAAGAGCGGTCACACTATGGAGCCTCTACTGTAAGAGCGGTCACACTATGCAGCCTCTACTGTAAGAGCGGTCACACTATGGAGCCTCTACTGTAAGAGCGGTCACACTATGGAGCCTCTACTGTAAGATCGGTCACACTATGGAGCTCTACTGTAAGAGCGGTCACACTATGGAGCCTCTACTGTAAGAGCGGTCACACTATGAAGCCTCTACTCTAAGAGCGGTCACACTATGGAGCTCTCTACTGTCAGAGCGGTCACACTATGGAGCCTCTACTGTAAGAGCGGTCACTCTATGGAGCTCTCTACTGTAAGAGCGGTCACACTATGGAGCCTCTACTGTAAGAGCGGTCACACTATGGAGCTCTACTGTAAGAGCGGTCACACTATGGAGCCCCTACTGTAAGATCGGTCACACTATGGAGCTCTACTGTAAGAGCGGTCACACTATGGAGCCTCTACTGTAAGAGCGGTCACACTATGGAGCCTCTACTGTAAGAGCGGTCACACTATGGAGTCTCTACTGTAAGAGCGGTCACACTATGGAGCCCCTACTGTAAGATCGGTCACACTATGGAGCTCTACTGTAAGAGCGGTCACACTATGGAGCCTCTACTGTAAGAGCGGTCACACTATGAAGCCTCTACTGTAAGAGCGGTCACACTATGGAGCCTCTACTGTAAGAGCGGTCACACTATGAAGCCTCTACTGTAAGAGCGGTCACACTATGGAGCTCTCTACTGTCAGAGCGGTCACACTATGGAGCCTCTACTGTAAGAGCGGTCACTCTATGGAGCTCTCTACTGTAAGAGCGGTCACACTATGGAGCCTCTACTGTAAGAGCGGTCACACTATGGAGCTCTACTGTAAGAGCGGTCACACTATGGAGTCTCTACTGTAAGAGCGGTCACACTATGGAGCTCTCTACTGTAAGAGCGGTCACACTATGGAGCTCTCTACTGTAAGAGCGGTCACACTATGGAGCTCTCTAGTGTCAGAGCAGTCACACTATGGAGCCTCTACTGTAAGAGCGGTCACACTATGGAGCCTCTACTGTAAGAGCGGTCACACTATGGAGCTCTCTACTGTAAGAGCGGTCACACTATGGAGTCTCTACTGTAAGAGCGGTCACACTATGGAGCTCTCTACTGTAAGAGCGGTCACACTATGGAGCTCTCTACTGTAAGAGCGGTCACACTATGGAGCTCTCTACTGTAAGAGCGGTCACACTATGGAGCCTCTACTGTAAGAGCGGTCACACTATGGAGCTCTACTGTAAGAGCGGTCACACTATGGAGCCTCTACTGTAAGAGCGGTCACACTATGGAGCTCTCTACTGTAAGAGCGGTCACACTATTGAGCTCTACTGTAAGAGCGGTCACACTATGGAGCCTCTACTGTAAGAGCGGTCACACTATGGAGCTCTACTGTAAGAGCGGTCACACTATGGAGCCTCTACTGTAAGAGCGGTCACACTATGGAGGTCTACTGTAAGAGCGGTCACACTATGGAGCCTCTACTGTAAGAGCGGTCACACTATGGAGCTCTACTGTAAGAGCGGTCACACTATGGAGCCTCTACTGTAAGAGCGGTCACACTATAGAGCTCTACTGTAAGAGCGGTCACACTATGGAGCTCTACTGTAAGAGCGGTCACACTATGGAGCCTCTACTGTAAGAGCGGTCACACTATGCAGCCTCTACTGTAAGAGCGGTCACACTATGGAGCTCTACTGTAAGAGCGGTCACACTATGGAGCCTCTACTGTAAGAGCGGTCACACTATGCAGCCTCTACTGTAAGAGCGGTCACACTATGGAGCTCTACTGTAAGAGCGGTCACACTATGGAGCTCTACTGTAAGAGCGGTCACACTATGGAGCCTCTACTGTAAGAGCGGTCACACTATGCAGCCTCTACTGTAAGAGCGGTCACACTATGGAGCTCTACTGTAAGAGCGGTCACACTATGGAGCCTCTACTGTAAGAGCGGTCACACTATGGAGCCTCTACTGTAAGAGCGGTCACACTATGGAGCCTCTACTGTAAGAGCGGTCACACTATAGAGCTCTACTGTAAGAGCGGTCACACTATGGAGCCTCTACTGTAAGAGCGGTCACACTATGGAGCCTCTACTGTAAGAGCGGTCACACTATGGAGCTCTACTGTAAGAGCGGTCACACTATGGAGCTCTACTGTAAGAGCGGTCACACTATGGAGCTCTACTGTAAGAGCGGTCACACTATGGAGTCTCTACTGTAAGAGCGGTCACACTATGGAGCTCTCTGCTGTAAGAGCGGTCACACTATGGAGCTCTACTGTAAGAGCGGTCACACTATGGAGCTCTACTGTAAGAGCGGTCACACTATGGAGCTCTCTACTGTAAGAGCGGTCACACTATGGAGGCTCTACTGTAAGAGCGGTCACACTATGGAGCTCTACTGTAAGAGCGGTCACACTATGAAGCCTCTACTGTAAGAGCGGTCACACTATGGAGCCTCTACTGTAAGATCGGTCACACTATGGAGCTCTACTGTAAGAGCGGTCACACTATGGAGCCTCTACTGTAAGAACGGTCACACTATGGAGCTCTACTGTAAGAGTGGTCACACTATGGAGCTCTACTGTAAGAGCGGTCACTCTATGGAGCTCTACTGTAAGAGCGGTCACACTATGGAGCTGTACTGTAAGAGCGGTCACACTATGGAGCTCTCTACTGTAAGAGCGGTCACACTATGGAGCCTCTACTGTAAGAGCGGTCACACTATGGAGCCTCTACCGTAAGAGCGGTCACACTATGGAGCCTCTACTATAAGAGCGGTCACACTATGGAGCTCTACTGTAAGAGCAGTCACACTATGGAGCCTCTACCGTAAGAGCGGTCACACTATGGAGCCTCTACTGTAAGAGCGGTCACACTATGGAGCTCTACTGTAAGAGCGGTCACACTATGGAGCCTCTACTGTAAGAGCGGTCACACTATGGAGCTCTACTGTAAGAGCGGTCACACTATGGAGCCTCTACTGTAAGAGCGGTCACACTATGGAGCTCTACTGTAAGAGCAGTCACACTATGGAGCTCTCTACTGTAAGAGCGGTCACACTATGGAGCCCCTACTGTAAGAGCAGTCACACTATGGAGCTCTCTACTGTAAGAGCGGTCACACTATGGAGCCTCTACTGTAAGAGCGGTCACACTATGGAGCTCTACTGTAAGAGCGGTCACACTATGGAGCCTCTACTGTAAGAGCGGTCACACTATGCAGCCTTTACTGTAAGAGCGGTCACACTATGGAGCCTCTACTGTAAGAGCGGTCACACTACGGAGCCTCTACTGTAAGAGCGGTCACACTGTGGAGCCCCTACTGTAAGAGCGGTCACACTATGGAGCTCTACTGTAAGAGCGGTCACACTATGGAGCTCTACTGTAAGAGCGGTCACACTATGGAGCCTCTACTGTAAGAGCGGTCACACTATGGAGCTCACTGTAAGAGCGGTCACACTATGGAGCTCTACTGTAAAAGCGGTCACACTATGGAGCTCTACTGTAAGAGCGGTCACACTATGGAGCTCTACTGTAAGAGCGGTCACACTATGCAGCCTCTACTGTAAGAGCGGTCACACTATGGAGCTCTACTGTAAGAGCGGTCACACTATGGAGCCTCTACTGTAAGAGCGGTCACACTATGGAGCTCTACTGTAAGAGCAGTCACACTATGGAGCCTCTACTGTAAGAGCGGTCACACTTTTGAGCCTCTACTGTAAGAGCGGTCACACTATGGAGCCTCTTCTGTAAGAGCGGTCACACTATGGAGCCTCTACTGTAAGAGCGGTCACACTGTGGAGCCTCTACTGTAAGAGCGGTCACACTATGGAGCTCTACTGTAAGAGCGGTCACACTATGGAGCTCTACTGTATGAGCGGTCACACTATGGAGCCTCTACTGTAAGAGCGGTCACACTGTGGAGCTCTACTGTAAGAGCGGTCACACTATGGAGCTCTACTGTAAGAGCGGTCACACTATGGAGCTCTCTACTGTAAGAGCGGTCACACTATGGAGCCTCTACTGTAAGAGCAGTCACACTATGGAGCTCTACTGTAAGAGCGGTCACACTATGGAGCCTCTACTGTAAGAGCGGTCACACTATGGAGCTCTACTGTAAGAGCGGTCACACTATGGAGCTCTACTGTAAGAGCGGTCACACTATGGAGCTCTCTACTGTAAGAGCGGTCACATTATGGAGCCTCTACTGTAAGAGCGGTCACACTATGGAGCCTCTACTGTAAGAGCGGTCACACTATGGAGCCTCTACTGTAAGCGCGGTCACAGTATGGAGCTCCACTGTAAGAGCGGTCACACTATGGAGCCACTACTGTAAGAGCGGTCACACTATGGAGCCTCTACTGTAAGAGCGGTCACACTATGGAGCCTCTACTGTAAGAGCGGTCACACTATGGAGCTCTACTGTAAGAGCGGTCACACTATGGAGCTCTACTGTAAGAGCGGTCACACTATGGAGCCTCTACTGTAAGAGCGGTCACACTATGGAGCCTCTACTGTAAGAGCGGTCACACTATGGAGCCTCTACTGTAAGAGCGGTCACACTATGGAGCCTCTACTGTAAGAGCGGTCACACTATGGAGTCTCTACTGTAAGAGCGGTCACACTATGGAGCTCTACTGTAAGAGCGGTCACACTATGGAGCCTCTACTGTAAGAGCGGTCACACTATGTAGCCTCTACTGTAAGAGCGGTCACACTATGGAGCCTCTACTGTAAGAGCGGTCACACTATGGAGCCTCTACTGTAAGAGCGGTCACACTATGTAGCCTCTACTGTAAGAGCGGTCACACTATGGAGCTCTCTACTGTAAGAGCGGTCACACTATGGAGCTCTACTGTAAGAGCGGTCACACTATGGAGCCTCCACTGTAAGAGCGGTCACACTATGGAGCTCCACTGTAAGAGCGGTCACACTATGGAGCTCTCTACTGTAAGAGCGGTCACACTATGGAGCCTCTACTGTAAGAGCGGTCACACTATGGAGCCTCTACTGTAAGAGCGGTCACACTATGGAGCCTCTACTGTAAGAGCGGTCACACTATGGAGCTCTACTGTAAGAGCGGTCACACTATGGAACTCTCTACTGTAAGAGCGGTCACACTATGGAGCTCTACTGTAAGAGCGGTCACACTATGGAGCTCTCTACTGTAAGAGCGGTCACACTATGGAGCTCTCTACTGTAAGAGCGGTCACACTATGGAGCCTCTACTGTAAGAGCGGTCACACTATGGAGCCTCTACTGTAAGAGCGGTCACACTATGGAGCTCTACTGTAAGAGCGGTCACACTATGGAGCTCTCTACTGTAAGAGCGGTCACACTACGGAGCCTCTACTGTAAGAGCAGTCACACTATGGAGCCTCTACTGTAAGAGCGGTCACACTATGGAGCTCTACTGTAAGAGCGGTCACACTATGGAGCCTCTACTGTAAGAGCGGTCACAGTATGGAGCCTCTACTGTAAGAGCGGTCACACTATGGAGCTCTACTGTAAGAGCGGTCACACTATGGAGCTCTACTGTAAGAGCGGTCACACTATGGAGCCTCTACTGTAAGAGCGGTCACACTATGGAGCCTCTACTGTAAGAGCGGTCACACTATGGAGCCTCTACTGTAAGAGCGGTCACACTATGGAGCCTCTACTGTAAGAGCGGTCACACTACGGAGCTCTCTACTGTAAGAGCGGTCACACTATAGAGCTCTACTGTAATAGAGGTCACACTATGGAGCCTCTACTGTAAGAGCGGTCACACTATGGAGCCTCTACTGTAAGAGCGGTCACACTATGGAGCCTCTACTATAAGAGCGGTCACACTATGGAGCCTCTACTGTAAGAGCGGTCACACTACGGAGCTCTACTGTAAGAGCGGTCACACTATGGAGCCTCTACTGTAAGAGCGGTCACAGTATGGAGCCTCTACTGTAAGAGCGGTCACACTATGGAGCCTCTACTGTAAGAGCGGTCACACTATGGAGCCTCTACTGTAAGAGCGGTCACACTATGGAGCCTGTACTGTAAGAGCGGTCACACTATGGAGCCTCTACTGTAAGAGCGGTCACACTATGGAGCCTCTACTGTAAGAGCGGTCACACTATGGAGCCTGTACTGTAAGAGCGGTCACACTATGGAGCCTCTACTGTAAGAGCGGTCACACTATGGAGCCTCTACTGTAAGAGCGGTCACACTACGGAGCTCTACTGTAAGAGCGGTCACACTATAGAGCTCTACTGTAAGAGCGGTCACACTATGGAGCCTCTACTGTAAGAGCGGTCACATTATGGAGCTCTACTGTAAGAGCGGTCACACTATGGAGCCTCTACTGTAAGAGCGGTCACACTATGGAGCCTCTACTGTAAGAGCGCTCACACTATGGAGCCTCTACTGTAAGAGCGCTCACACTATGGAGCCCTACTGTAAGAGCGGTCACACTATGGAGCCTCTACTGTAAGAGCGGTCACACTATGGAGTTCTCTACTGTAAGAGCGGTCACACTATGGAGCGTCTACTGTAAGAGCGGTCACACTATGGAGCCTCTACTGTAAGAGCGGTCACACTATGGAGCCTCTACTGTAAGAGCGGTCACACTATGGAGCCTCTACTGTAAGAGCGGTCACACTATAGAGCTCTACTGTAAGAGCGGTCACACTATGGAGCTCTACTGTAAGAGCGGTCACACTATGGAGCCTCTACTGTAAGAGCGCTCACACTATGGAGCCTCTACTGTAAGAGCGGTCACACTATGGAGCCTCTACTGTAAGAGCGGTCACACTATAGAGCTCTACTGTAAGAGCGGTCACACTATGGAGCTCTACTGTAAGAGCGGTCACACTATGGAGCCTCTACTGTAAGAGCGGTCACACTATGGAGCCTCTACTGTAAGAGCGGTCACACTATGGAGCCCCTACTGTAAGAGCAGTCACACTATGGAGCCCCTACTGTAAGAGCGGTCACACTATGGAGCCCCTACTGTAAGAGCGGTCACAATATGGAGCCTCTACTGTAAGAGCGGTCACACTATGGAGCCTATACTGTAAGAGCGGTCACACTATGGAGCCCTACTGTAAGAGCGGTCACACTATGGAGCCTCTACTGTAAGAGCGGTCACACTATGGAGCCTCTACTGTAAGAGCGGTCACACTATGGAGCTCTACTGTAAGAGCGGTCACACTATGGAGCCTCTACTGTAAGAGCGGTCACACTATGGAGCTCTACTGTAAGAGCGGTCACATTATGGAGCTCTACTGTAAGAGCGGTCACACTATGGAGCCTCTACTGTAAGAGCGGTCACACTATGGAGCCTCTACTGTAAGAGCGGTCACACTATGGAGCTCTACTGTAAGAGCGGTCACACTATGGAGCTCCACTGTAAGATCGGTCACACTATGGAGCCTCTACTGTAAGAGCGGTCACACTATGGAGCCTCTACTGTAAGAGCGGTCACACTATGGAGCTCTACTGTAAGAGCGGTCACACTATGGTGCCTCTACTGTAAGAGCGGTCACACTATGGAGCTCTACTGTAAGAGCGGTCACACTATGGAGCCTCTACTGTAAGAGCGGTCACACTATGGAGCCCTACTGTAAGAGCGGTCACACTATGGAGCCTCTACTGTAAGAGCGGTCACACTATGGAGCTCTACTGTAAGAGCGGTCACACTATGGAGCCCTCTACTGTAAGAGCGGTCACACTATGGAGCTCTACTGTAAGAGCGGTCACACTATGGAGCCTCTACTCTAAGAGCGGTCACACTATGGAGCCTCTACTGTAAGAGCGGTCACACTATGGAATCTCTACTGTAAGAGCGGTCACACTATGGAGCCTCTACTGTAAGAGCGGTCACACTATGGAGCTCTACTGTAAGAGCGGTCACACTATGGAATCTCTACTCTAAGAGCGGTCACACTATGGAGCTCTCTACTGTAAGAGCGGTCACACTATGGAGCCTCTACTGTAAGAGCGGTCACTCTATGGAGCTCTCTACTGTAAGAGCGGTCACACTATGGAGCTCTACTGTAAGAGCGGTCACACTATGGAGCTCTACTGTAAGAGCGGTCACACTATGGAGCCTCTACTGTAAGAGCGGTCACACTATGGAGCCTCTACTGTAAGAGCGGTCACACTATGGAGCTCTACTGTAAGAGCGGTCACACTATGGAGCTCCACTGTAAGATCGGTCACACTATGGAGCCTCTACTGTAAGAGCGGTCACACTATGGAGCCTCTACTGTAAGAGCGGTCACACTATGGAGCTCTACTGTAAGAGCGGTCACACTATGGTGCCTCTACTGTAAGAGCGGTCACACTATGGAGCTCTACTGTAAGAGCGGTCACACTATGGAGCCTCTACTGTAAGAGCGGTCACACTATGGAGCCCTACTGTAAGAGCGGTCACACTATGGAGCCTCTACTGTAAGAGCGGTCACACTATGGAGCTCTACTGTAAGAGCGGTCACACTATGGAGCCCTCTACTGTAAGAGCGGTCACACTATGGAGCTCTACTGTAAGAGCGGTCACACTATGGAGCCTCTACTCTAAGAGCGGTCACACTATGGAGCCTCTACTGTAAGAGCGGTCACACTATGGAATCTCTACTGTAAGAGCGGTCACACTATGGAGCCTCTACTGTAAGAGCGGTCACACTATGGAGCTCTACTGTAAGAGCGGTCACACTATGGAATCTCTACTCTAAGAGCGGTCACACTATGGAGCTCTCTACTGTAAGAGCGGTCACACTATGGAGCCTCTACTGTAAGAGCGGTCACTCTATGGAGCTCTCTACTGTAAGAGCGGTCACACTATGGAGCTCTACTGTAAGAGCGGTCACACTATGGAGCTCTACTGTAAGAGCGGTCACACTATGGAGCCTCTACTGTAAGAGCGGTCACACTATGGAGCTCTACTGTAAGAGCGGTCACACTATGGAGCTCTACTGTAAGAGCGGTCACACTATGGAGCCTCTACTGTAAGAGCGGTCACACTATGGAGCCTCTACTGTAAGAGCGGTCACACTATGGAGCCTCTACTGTAAGAGCGGTCACACTATGGAGCCCCTACTGTAAGAGCGGTCACACTATGGAGCCCCTACTGTAAGAGCGTTCACAATATGGAGCTCTACTGTAAGAGCGGTCACACTATGGAGCTCTACTGTAAGAGCGGTCACACTATGCAGCCTCTACTGTAAGAGCGGTCACACTATGGAGTTTTCACTGTAAGAGCGGTCACACTATGGAGCCTCTACTGTAAGAGCGGTCACACTATGGAGCTCTACTGTACGAGCGGTCACACTATAGAGCTCTACTGTAAGAGCGGTCACACTATGGAGCTCTACTGTAAGAGCGGTCACACTATGGAGCTCTACTGTAAGAGCGGTCACACTATGGAGCTCTACTGTAAGAGCGGTCACACTATGGAGCTCTACTGTAAGAGCGGTCACACTATGGAGCGTCTACTGTAAGAGCGGTCACACTATGGAGCCTCTACTGTAAGAGCGGTCACACTATGGAGCTCTACTGTAAGAGCGGTCACATTATGGAGCTCTACTGTAAGAGCGGTCACACTATGGAGCCTCTACTGTAAGAGCGGTCACACTATGGAGCCTCTACTGTAAGAGCGGTCACACTATGGAGCTCTACTGTAAGAGCGGTCACACTATGGAGCTCCACTGTAAGATCGGTCACACTATGGAGCCTCTACTGTAAGAGCGGTCACACTATGGAGCCTCTACTGTAAGAGCGGTCACACTATGGAGCTCTACTGTAAGAGCGGTCACACTATGGTGCCTCTACTGTAAGAGCGGTCACACTATGGAGCTCTACTGTAAGAGCGGTCACACTATGGAGCCTCTACTGTAAGAGCGGTCACACTATGGAGCCCTACTGTAAGAGCGGTCACACTATGGAGCCTCTACTGTAAGAGCGGTCACACTATGGAGCTCTACTGTAAGAGCGGTCACACTATGGAGCCCTCTACTGTAAGAGCGGTCACACTATGGAGCTCTACTGTAAGAGCGGTCACACTATGGAGCCTCTACTCTAAGAGCGGTCACACTATGGAGCCTCTACTGTAAGAGCGGTCACACTATGGAATCTCTACTGTAAGAGCGGTCACACTATGGAGCCTCTACTGTAAGAGCGGTCACACTATGGAGCTCTACTGTAAGAGCGGTCACACTATGGAATCTCTACTCTAAGAGCGGTCACACTATGGAGCTCTCTACTGTAAGAGCGGTCACACTATGGAGCCTCTACTGTAAGAGCGGTCACTCTATGGAGCTCTCTACTGTAAGAGCGGTCACACTATGGAGCTCTACTGTAAGAGCGGTCACACTATGGAGCTCTACTGTAAGAGCGGTCACACTATGGAGCCTCTACTGTAAGAGCGGTCACACTATGGAGCCTCTACTGTAAGAGCGGTCACACTATGGAGCTCTACTGTAAGAGCGGTCACACTATGGAGCTCCACTGTAAGATCGGTCACACTATGGAGCCTCTACTGTAAGAGCGGTCACACTATGGAGCCTCTACTGTAAGAGCGGTCACACTATGGAGCTCTACTGTAAGAGCGGTCACACTATGGTGCCTCTACTGTAAGAGCGGTCACACTATGGAGCTCTACTGTAAGAGCGGTCACACTATGGAGCCTCTACTGTAAGAGCGGTCACACTATGGAGCCCTACTGTAAGAGCGGTCACACTATGGAGCCTCTACTGTAAGAGCGGTCACACTATGGAGCTCTACTGTAAGAGCGGTCACACTATGGAGCCCTCTACTGTAAGAGCGGTCACACTATGGAGCTCTACTGTAAGAGCGGTCACACTATGGAGCCTCTACTCTAAGAGCGGTCACACTATGGAGCCTCTACTGTAAGAGCGGTCACACTATGGAATCTCTACTGTAAGAGCGGTCACACTATGGAGCCTCTACTGTAAGAGCGGTCACACTATGGAGCTCTACTGTAAGAGCGGTCACACTATGGAATCTCTACTCTAAGAGCGGTCACACTATGGAGCTCTCTACTGTAAGAGCGGTCACACTATGGAGCCTCTACTGTAAGAGCGGTCACTCTATGGAGCTCTCTACTGTAAGAGCGGTCACACTATGGAGCTCTACTGTAAGAGCGGTCACACTATGGAGCTCTACTGTAAGAGCGGTCACACTATGGAGCCTCTACTGTAAGAGCGGTCACACTATGGAGCTCTACTGTAAGAGCGGTCACACTATGGAGCTCTACTGTAAGAGCGGTCACACTATGGAGCCTCTACTGTAAGAGCGGTCACACTATGGAGCCTCTACTGTAAGAGCGGTCACACTATGGAGCCTCTACTGTAAGAGCGGTCACACTATGGAGCCCCTACTGTAAGAGCGGTCACACTATGGAGCCCCTACTGTAAGAGCGTTCACAATATGGAGCTCTACTGTAAGAGCGGTCACACTATGCAGCCTCTACTGTAAGAGCGGTCACACTATGGAGCTCTACTGTAAGAGCGGTCACACTATGCAGCCTCTACTGTAAGAGCGGTCACACTATGGAGTTTTCACTGTAAGAGCGGTCACACTATGGAGCCTCTACTGTAAGAGCGGTCACACTATGGAGCTCTACTGTACGAGCGGTCACACTATAGAGCTCTACTGTAAGAGCGGTCACACTATGGAGCTCTACTGTAAGAGCGGTCACACTATGGAGCTCTACTGTAAGAGCGGTCACACTATGGAGCTCTACTGTAAGAGCGGTCACACTATGGAGCTCTACTGTAAGAGCGGTCACACTATGGAGCGTCTACTGTAAGAGCCGTCACACTATGGAGCCTCTATTGTAAGAGCGGTCACACTATGGAGCTCTACTGTAAGAGCGGTCACACTATGGAGCTCTACTGTAAGAGCGGTCACACTATGGAGCCTCTACTGTAAGAGCGGTCACACTATGAAGCCTCTACTGTACGAGCGGTCACACTATGGAGCTCTACTGTAAGAGCGGTCACACTATGGAGCCTCTACTGTAAGAGCGGTCACACTATGGAGCTCTACTGTAAGAGCGGTCACACTATGGATTCTCTAGTGTCAGAGCGGTCACACTATGGAGGTCTACTGTAAGAGCGGTCACACTATGGAGCTCTACTGTAAGAGCGGTCACACTATGGAGCCTCTACTGTAAGAGCGGTCACACTATGGAGCTCTACTGTAAGAGCGGTCACACTATGGAGCCTCTACTGTAAGAGCGGTCACACTATGGAGCCTCTACTGTAAGAGCGGTCACACTATGGAGCCTCTACTGTAAGAGCGGTCACACTATGGAGCTCTACTGTAAGAGCGGTCACACTATGAAGCCTCTACAGTAAGAGCGGTCACACTATGAAGCCTCTACTGTAAGAGCGGTCACACTATGGAGCTCTCTACTGTAAGAGCGGTCACACTATGAAGCCTCTACTGTAAGAGCGGTCACATTATGGAGCCTCTACTGTAAGAGCGGTCACACTATGAAGCCTCTACTGTAAGAGCGGTCACACTATGGAGCCTCTACTGTAAGAGCGGTCACACTATGGAGCCTCTACTGTAAGAGCGGTCACACTATGGAGCCCCTACTGTAAGAGCGGTCACACTATGGAGCCCCTACTGTAAGAGCGTTCACAATATGGAGCTCTACTGTAAGAGCGGTCACACTATGCAGCCTCTACTGTAAGAGCGGTCACACTATGGAGCTCTACTGTAAGAGCGGTCACACTATGGAGCTCTACTGTAAGAGCGGTCACACTATGGAGCCTCTACTGTAAGAGCGGTCACACTATGGAGCCTCTACTGTAAGAGCGGTCACACTATGGAGCTCTACTGTAAGAGCGGTCACACTATGGAGCCTCTACTGTAAGAGCGGTCACACTTTGGAGCCTCTACTGTAAGAGCGGTCACACTATGGAGCCTCTACTGTAAGAGCGGTCACACTATGGAGCTCTACTGTAAGAGCGGTCACACTATGGAGCCTCTACTGTAAGAGCGGTCACACTATGGAGCTCTACTGTAAGAGCGGTCACACTATGGAGCTCTACTGTAAGAGCGGTCACACTATGGAGCCTCTACTGTAAGAGCGGTCACACTATGGAGCCTCTACTGTAAGAGCGGTCACACTATGGAGCCCCTACTGTAAGAGCGGTCACACTATGGAGCTCTACTGTAAGAGCGGTCACACTATGGAGCTCTACTGTAAGAGCGGTCACACTATGGAGCCTCTACTGTAAGAGCGGTCACACTATGGAGCCTCTACTGTAAGAGCGGTCACACTATGGTGCCTCTACTGTAAGAGCGGTCACACTATGGAGCTCTACTGTAAGAGCGGTCACACTATGGAGCTCTCTACTGTAAGAGCGGTCACACTATGGAGCTCTCTACTGTAAGAGCGGTCACACTATGGAGCTCTACTGTAAGAGCGGTCACACTATGGAGCCCCTACTGTAAGAGCGGTCACACTATGGAGCCTCTACTGTAAGAGCGGTCACACTATGGAGCTCTACTGTAAGAGCGGTCACACTATGGAGCCTCTACTGTAAGAGCGGTCACACTATGGAGCCTCTACTGTAAGAGCGGTCACACTATGGAGCCTCTACTGTAAGAGCGGTCACACTATGGAGCTCTACTGTAAGAGCGGTCACACTATGGAGCCTCTACTGTAAGAGCGGTCACACTATGGAGCCTCTACTGTAAGAGCGGTCACACTATGGAGCTCTACTGTAAGAGCGGTCACACTATGGAGCCTCTACTGTAAGAGCGGTCACACTTTGGAGCCTCTACTGTAAGAGCGGTCACACTATGGAGCCTCTACTGTAAGAGCGGTCACACTATGGAGCTCTACTGTAAGAGCGGTCACACTATGGAGCCTCTACTGTAAGAGCGGTCACACTATGGAGCTCTACTGTAAGAGCGGTCACACTATGGAGCTCTACTGTAAGAGCGGTCACACTATGGAGCCTCTACTGTAAGAGCGGTCACACTATGGAGCCTCTACTGTAAGAGCGGTCACACTATGGAGCCCCTACTGTAAGAGCGGTCACACTATGGAGCTCTACTGTAAGAGCGGTCACACTATGGAGCTCTACTGTAAGAGCGGTCACACTATGGAGCCTCTACTGTAAGAGCGGTCACACTATGGAGCCTCTACTGTAAGAGCGGTCACACTATGGTGCCTCTACTGTAAGAGCGGTCACACTATGGAGCTCTACTGTAAGAGCGGTCACACTATGGAGCTCTCTACTGTAAGAGCGGTCACACTATGGAGCTCTCTACTGTAAGAGCGGTCACACTATGGAGCTCTACTGTAAGAGCGGTCACACTATGGAGCCCCTACTGTAAGAGCGGTCACACTATGGAGCCTCTACTGTAAGAGCGGTCACACTATGGAGCTCTACTGTAAGAGCGGTCACACTATGGAGCCTCTACTGTAAGAGCGGTCACACTATGGAGCCTCTACTGTAAGAGCGGTCACACTATGGAGCCTCTACTGTAAGAGCGGTCACACTATGGAGCCTCTACTGTAAGAGCGGTCACACTATGGAGCTCTACTGTAAGAGCGGTCACACTATGGAGCTCTACTGTAAGAGCGGTCACACTATGGAGACTCTACTGTAAGAGCGGTCACACTATGGAGCCTCTACTGTAAGAGCGGTCACACTACGGAGCTCTACTGTAAGAGCGGTCACACTATGGAGCCTCTACTGTAAGAGCGGTCACACTATGGAGCCTCTACTATAAGAGCGGTCACACTATGGAGCCTCTACTGTAAGAGCGGTCACACTACGAAGCTCTCTACTGTAAGAGCGGTCACACTATAGAGCTCTACTGTAAGAGCGGTCACACTATGGAGCCTCTACTGTAAGAGCGGTCACACTATGGAGCTCTACTGTAAGAGCGGTCACACTATGGAGCCTCTACTGTAAGAGCGGTCACACTACGGAGCTCTACTGTAAGAGCGGTCACACTATGGAGCCTCTACTGTAAGAGCGGTCACACTATGGAGCCTCTACTGTAAGAGCGGTCACACTATGGAGCTTCTACTGTAAGAGCGGTCACACTATGGAGCCTCTACTGTAAGAGCGGTCACAGTATGGAGCCTCTACTCTAAGAGCGGTCACACTATGGAGCCTCTATTGTAAGAGCGGTCACACTATGGAGCTCTCTACTGTAAGAGCGGTCACACTATGGAGCCTCTACTGTAAGAGCGGTCACACTATGGAGCCTCTACTATAAGAGCGGTCACACTATGGAGCTCTACTGTAAGAGCGGTCACACTATGGAGCCTCTACTGTAAGAGCGGTCACACTATGGAGCTCTACTGTAAGAGCCGTCACACTATGGAGCCTCTACTATAAGAGCGGTCACACTATGGAGCCTCTACTGTAAGAGCGGTCACACTACGGAGCTCTCTACTGTAAGAGCGGTCACACTATAGAGCTCTACTGTAAGAGCGGTCACACTATGGAGCCTCTACTGTAAGAGCGGTCACACTATGGAGCCTCTACTGTAAGAGCGGTCACACTACGGAGCTCTACTGTAAGAGCGGTCACACTATAGAGCTCTACTGTAAGAGGGGTCACATTATGGAGCTCTACTGTAAGAGCGGTCACACTATGGAGCCTCTACTGTAAGAGCGGTCACACTATGGAGCTCTACTGTAAGAGCGGTCACACTATGGAGCTCTACTGTAAGAGCGGTTACACTATGGAGCCTCTACTGTAAGAGCGGTCACACTATGGAGCCTCTACTGTAAGAGCGGTCACACTGCGGAGCTCTACTGTAAGAGCGGTCACACTATGGAGCTCTACTGTAAGAGCGGTCACACTATGGAGCTCTACTGTAAGAGCGGTCACACTATGGAGCCTCTACTGTAAGAGCGGTCACACTATGGAGCCTCTACTGTAAGAGCGGTCACACTATGGAGCTCTAATGTAAGAGCGGTCACACTATGGAGCTCTACTGTAAGAGCGGTCACACTATGGAGCCCTCTACTGTAAGAGCGGTCACACTATGCAGCTCTACTGTAAGAACGGTCACACTATGGAGCTCTACTGTAAGAGCGGTCACACTATGGAGCCTCTACTGTAAGAGCGGTCACACTACGGAGCTCTACTGTAAGAGCGGTCACACTATGGAGCCTCTACTGTAAGAGCGGTCACACTATGGAGCCTCTACTGTAAGAGCGGTCACACTATGGAGCTCTACTGTAAGAGCGGTCACACTATGGAGCTCTACTGTAAGAGCGGTCACACTATGGAGCTCCACTGTAAGATCGGTCACACTATGGAGCCTCTACTGTAAGAGCGGTCACACTATGCAGCCTCTACTGTAAGAGCGGTCACACTATGGAGCTCTACTGTAAGAGCGGTCACACTATGGAGCCTCTACTGTAAGAGCGGTCACACTATGGAGCCTCTACTGTAAGAGCGGTCACACTATGGTGCCTCTACTGTAAGAGCGGTCACACTATGGAGCTCTACTGTAAGAGCGGTCACACTATGGAGCCTCTACTGTAAGAGCGGTCACACTATGGAGCTCTCTACTGTAAGAGCGGTCACACTATGGAGCTCTCTACTGTAAGAGCGGTCACACTATGGAGCTCTACTGTAAGAGCGGTCACACTATGGAGCCTCTACTCTAAGAGCGGTCACACTATGGAGCCTCTACTGTAAGAGCGGTCACACTATGGAGTCTCTACTGTAAGAGCGGTCACACTATGGAGCCTCTACTGTAAGAGCGGTCACACTATGGAGCTCTACTGTAAGAGCGGTCACACTATGGAGTCTCTACTGTAAGAGCGGTCACACTATGGAGCTCTCTACTGTAAGAGCGGTCACTCTATGGAGCTCTCTACTGTAAGAGCGGTCACACTATGGAGCTCTCTAGTGTCAGAGCGGTCACACTATGGAGCCTCTACTGTAAGAGCGGTCACACTATGGAGTTTTCACTGTAAGAGCGGTCACACTATGGAGCCTCTACTGTAAGAGCGGTCACACTATGGAGCTCTCTACTGTAAGAGCGGTCACACTATGGAGCGTCTACTGTAAGAGCGGTCACACTATGGAGCCTCTACTGTACGAGCGGTCACACTATGGAGCCTCTACTGTAAGAGCGGTCACACTATGGAGGTCTACTGTAAGAGCGGTCACACTATGGAGCTCTACTGTAAGAGCGGTCACACTATGGAGCTCTACTGTAAGAGCGGTCACACTATGGAGCTCTCTACTGTAAGAGCGGTCACACTATGAAGCCTCTACAGTAAGAGCGGTCACACTATGAAGCCTCTACTGTAAGAGCGGTCACACTATGGAGCCTCTACTGTAAGAGCGGTCACAATATGGAGCCTCTACTGTAAGAGCGGTCACACTATGGAGCCTCTACTGTAAGAGCGGTCACACTATGGAGACTCTACAGTAAGAGCGGTCACACTATGGAGCTCTACTGTAAGAGCGGTCACACTATGGATTCTCTAGTGTCAGAGCGGTCACACTATGGAGCCTCTACTGTAAGAGCGGTCACACTATGGAGCCTCTACTGTAAGAGCGGTCACATTATGGAGCTCTACTGTAAGAGCGGTCACACTATGGAGCCTCTACTGTAAGAGCGGTCACATTATGGAGCTCTACTGTAAGAGCGGTCACACTATGGAGCTCTACTGTAAGAGCGGTCACACTATGGAGCCTCTACTGTAAGAGCGGTCACACTATGGAGCCCCTACTGTAAGAGCGGTCACACTATGGAGCTCTATTGTAAGAGCGGTCACACTATGGAGCCTCTACTGTAAGAGCGGTCACACTATGGAGCCTCTACTGTAAGAGCGGTCACACTATGGAGCCTCTACTGTAAGAGCGGTCACACTATGGAGCTCTACTGTAAGAGCGGTCACACTATGGAGCCTCTACTGTAAGAGCGGTCACACTATGGAGCCTCTACTGTAAGAGCGGTCACACTATGGAGCTCTACTGTAAGAGCGGTCACACTATGGAGCCTCTACTGTAAGAGCGGTCACACTATGGAGCTCTACTGTAAGAGCGGTCACACTATGGAGCCTCTACTGTAAGAGCGGTCACACTATGGAGCTCTACTGTAAGAGCGGTCACACTATGGAGCCCCTACTGTAAGAGCGGTCACACTATGGAGCTCTACTGTAAGAGCGGTCACACTATGGTGCCTCTACTGTAAGAGCGGTCACACTATGGAGCTCTACTGTAAGAGCGGTCACACTATGGAGCTCTACTGTAAGAGCGGTCACACTATGGTGCCTCTACTGTAAGAGCGGTCACACTATGGAGCTCTACTGTAAGAGCGGTCACACTATGGAGCTCCACTGTAAGAGCGGTCACACTATGGAGCCTCTACTGTAAGAGCGGTCACACTATGGAGCCTCTACTGTAAGAGCGGTCACACTATGGAGCTCTACTGTAAGAGGGGTCACACTATGGAGCCTCTACTGTAAGAGCGGTCACACTATGGAGCTGTACTGTAAGAGCGGTCACACTATGGAGCTCTACTGTAAGATCGGTCACACTATGGAGCTCTACTGTAAGAGCGGTCACACTATGGAGCCTCTACTGTAAGAGCGGTCACACTATGGAGCTCTACTGTAAGATCGGTCACACTATGGAGCCTCTACTGTAAGAGCGGTCACACTATGAAGCCTCTACTGTAAGAGCGGTCACACTATGGAGCTCTCTACTGTAAGAGCGGTCACACTATGGAGCCTCTACTGTAAGAGCGGTCACACTATGGAGCCTCTACTGTAAGAGCGGTCACACTATGGAGCCTCTACTGTAAGAGCGGTCACACTATGGAGGTCTACTGTAAGAGCGGTCACACTATGGAGCTCTACTGTAAGAGCGGTCACACTATGGAGCCTCTACTGTAAGAGCGGTCACACTATGGAGCCTCTACTGTAAGAGCGGTCACACTATGGAGCCTCTACTGTAAGAGCGGTCACACTATGAAGCCTCTACTGTAAGAGCGGTCACACTATGGAGCTCTACTGTAAGAGCGGTCACACTATGGAGTCTCTACTGTAAGAGCGGTCACACTATGGAGCTCTCTACTGTAAGAGCGGTCACACTATGGAGCCTCTACTGTAAGAGCGGTCACACTATGGAGTCTCTACTGTAAGAGCGGTCACACTATGGAGCCTCCACTGTAAGAGCGGTCACACTATGGAGCTCTACTGTAAGAGCGGTCACACTATGGAGCCTCTACTGTAAGAGCGGTCACTCTATGGAGCTCTCTACTGTAAGAGCGGTCACACTATGGAGCCTCTACTGTAAGAGCGGTCACACTATGGAGCTCTACTGTAAGAGCGGTCACACTATGGAGCCCCTACTGTAAGAGCGGTCACACTATGGAGCCTCTACTGTAAGAACGGTCACACTATGGAGCTCTCTACTGTAAGAGCGGTCACACTATGGAGCTCTACTGTAAGAGCGGACACACTATGGAGCTCTACTGTAAAAGCGGTCACACTATGGAGCCTGTAGTGTAAGAGTGGTCACACTATGGAGCCTCTACTGTAAGAGCGGTCACACTATGGAGCCTCTACTGTAAGAGCGGTCACACTATGGAGTTCTCTACTGTAAGAGCGGTCACACTATGGAGCCTCTACTGTAAGAGCGGTCACACTATGGAGCTCTACTGTAAGAGCGGTCACACTATGGAGCTCTACTGTAAGAGCGGTCACACTATGGAGCTCTACTGTAAGAGCGGTCACACTATGGAGCCTCTACTGTAAGAGCGGTCACACTATGGAGCCTCTACTGTAAGAGCGGTCACACTATGGAGCTCTACTGTAAGAGCGGTCACACTATGGAGCTCTACTGTAAGACCGGTCACACTATGGAGCCTCTACTGTAAGAGCGGTCACACTATGGAGCTCTACTGTAAGAGCGGTCACACTATGTAGCCTCTACTGTAAGAGCGGTCACACTATGGAGCTCTACTGTAAGAGCGGTCACACTATGGAGCTCTCTACTGTAAGAGCGGTCACACTATGGAGCCTCTACTGTAAGAGCGGTCACACTATGGAGCCTCTACTGTAAGAGCGGTCACACTATGGAGCCTCTACTGTAAGAGCGGTCACACTATGGAGCCTCTACTGTAAGAGCGGTCACACTATGGAGCCTCTACTGTAAGAGCGGTCACACTATGGAGCTCTACTGTAAGAGCGGTCACACTATGGAGCCTCTACTGTAAGAGCGGTCACACTATGGAGCTCTACTGTAAGAGCGGTCACACTATGGAGCCTCCACTGTAAGAGCGGTCACACTATGGAGCTCCACTGTAAGAGCGGTCACACTATAGAGCCTCTACTGTAAGAGCGGTCACACTATGGAGCTCTCTACTGTAAGAGCGGTCACACTATGGAGCCTCTACTGTAAGAGCGGTCACACTATGGAGCCTCTACTGTAAGAGCGGTCACACTATGGAGCCTCTACTGTAAGAGCGGTCACACTATGGAGCTCTCTACTGTAAGAGCGGTCACACTATGGAGCCTCTACTGTAAGAGCGGTCACACTATGAAGCTCTCTACTGTAAGAGCGGTCACACTATGGAGCCTCTACTGTAAGAGCGGTCACACTATAGAGCTCTACTGTAAGAGCGGTCACACTATGGAGCCTCTACTGTAAGAGCGGTCACAGTATGGAGCCTCTACTGTAAGAGCGGTCACACTATGGAGCCTCTACTGTAAGAGCGGTCACAATATGGAGCTCTCTACTGTAAGAGCGGTCACACTATGGAGCCTCTACTGTAAGAGCGGTCACACTATGGAGCCTCTACTGTAAGAGCGGTCACACTATGGAGCTCTACTGTAAGAGCGGTCACACTATGGAGCTCTACTGTAAGAGCGGTCACACTATGGAGCCTCTACTGTAAGAGCGGTCACACTATGGAGCTCTACTGTAAGAGCGGTCACACTATGGAGCCTCTACTGTAAGAGCGGTCACACTACGGAGCCTCTACTGTAAGAGCGGTCACACTACGGAGCTCTACTGTAAGAGCGGTCACACTATGGAGCCTCTACTGTAAGAGCGGTCACACTATGGAGCCTCTACTGTAAGAGCGGTCACACTATGGAGCTCTACTGTAAGAGCGGTCACACTATGGAGCCTCTACTGTAAGAGCGGTCACACTACGGAGCTCTACTGTAAGAGCGGTCACACTATGGAGGCTCTACTGTAAGAGCGGTCACACTACGGAGCTCTACTGTAAGAGCGGTCACACTATGGAGCCTCTACTGTAAGAGCGGTCACACTATGGAGCCTCTACTATAAGAGCGGTCACACTATGGAGCCTCTACTGTAAGAGCGGTCACACTATGGAGCCTCTACTGTAAGAGCGGTCACACTATGGAGCTCTACTGTAAGAGCGGTCACACTATGGAGCCACTACTGTAAGAGCGGTCACACTATGGAGCCTCTACTATAAGAGCAGTCACACTATGGAGCTCTACTGTAAGAGCGGTCACACTATGGAGCCACTACTGTAAGAGCGGTCACACTATGGAGCCTCTACTGTAAGAGCGGTCACACTATGGAGCCTCTACTATAAGAGCGGTCACACTATGGAGCCTCTACTGTAAGAGCGGTCACACTACGGAGCTCTCTACTGTAAGAGCGGTCACACTATGGAGCTCTTCTGTTAGAGCGGTCACACTATGGAGCCTCTACTGTAAGACCGGTCACACTATGGAGCCTCTACTGTAAGAGCGGTCACACTATGGAGCCTCTACTGTAAGAGCGGTCACACTATAGAGCTCTACTGTAAGAGCGGTCACACTATGAAGCCTCTACTGTAAGAGCGGTCACACTATGGAGCTCTACTGTAAGAGCGGTCACACTATGGAGCCTCTACTGTAAGAGCGGTCACACTATGGAGCTCTACTGTAAGAGCGGTCACACTATGGAGCTCTACTGTAAGAGCGGTCACACTATGGAGCTCTACTGTAAGAGCGGTCACACTATGGAGCCTCTACTGTAAGAGCGGTCACACTATGGAGCCTCTACTGTAAGAGCGGTCACACTATGGAGCCTCTACTGTAAGAGCGGTCACACTATGGAGCTCTACTGTAAGAGCGGTCACACTATGGAGCCTCTACTGTAAGAGCGGTCACACTATGGAGCCTCTACTGTAAGAGCGGTCACACTATGGAGCCTCTACTGTAAGAGCGGTCACACTATGGAGCTCTACTGTAAGAGCGGTCACACTATGGAGCTCTACTGTAAGAGCGGTCACACTATGGAGCTCTACTGTAAGAGCGGTCACACTATGGAGCCTCTACTGTAAGAGCGGTCACACTATGGAGCCTCTACTGTAAGAGCAGTCACACTATGGAGCCTCCACTGTAAGAGCGGTCACACTATGGAGCCTCTACTGTAAGAGCGGTCACACTATGGAGCCTCTACTGTAAGAGCGGTCACACTATGGAGCCTCTACTGTAAGAGCGGTCACACTATGGAGCCTCTACTGTAAGAGCGGTCACACTATGGAGCCCCTACTGTAAGAGCGGTCACACTATGGAGCTCTCTACTGTAAGAGCGGTCACACTATGGAGCTCTACTGTAAGAGCGGTCACACTATGGAGCCTCTACTCTAAGAGCGGTCACACTATGGAGCCTCTACTGTAAGAGCGGTCACACTATGGAGTCTCTACTGTAAGAGCGGTCACACTATGGAGCCTCTACTGTAAGAGCGGTCACACTATGGAGCTCTACTGTAAGAGCGGTCACACTATGGAGTCTCTACTGTAAGAGCGGTCACACTATGGAGCTCTCTACTGTAAGAGCGGTCACTCTATGGAGCTCTCTACTGTAAGAGCGGTCACACTATGGAGCTCTCTAGTGTCAGAGCGGTCACACTATGGAGCCTCTACTGTAAGAGCGGTCACACTATGGAGTTTTCACTGTAAGAGCGGTCACACTATGGAGCCTCTACTGTAAGAGCGGTCACACTATGGAGCTCTCTACTGTAAGAGCGGTCACACTATGGAGCGTCTACTGTAAGAGCGGTCACACTATGGAGCCTCTACTGTACGAGCGGTCACACTATGGAGCCTCTACTGTAAGAGCGGTCACACTATGGAGGTCTACTGTAAGAGCGGTCACACTATGGAGCTCTACTGTAAGAGCGGTCACACTATGGAGCTCTACTGTAAGAGCGGTCACACTATGGAGCTCTCTACTGTAAGAGCGGTCACACTATGAAGCCTCTACAGTAAGAGCGGTCACACTATGAAGCCTCTACTGTAAGAGCGGTCACACTATGGAGCCTCTACTGTAAGAGCGGTCACAATATGGAGCCTCTACTGTAAGAGCGGTCACACTATGGAGCCTCTACTGTAAGAGCGGTCACACTATGGAGACTCTACAGTAAGAGCGGTC
The DNA here is from genome assembly GCA_035609135.1 of Eleutherodactylus coqui. NCBI lineage: Eukaryota > Metazoa > Chordata > Amphibia > Anura > Eleutherodactylidae > Eleutherodactylus > Eleutherodactylus coqui. The sequence continues at coordinate 305,667 of JAYJKI010000243.1, forward strand.
ACACTATGGAGCTCTACTGTAAGAGCGGTCACACTATGGATTCTCTAGTGTCAGAGCGGTCACACTATGGAGCCTCTACTGTAAGAGCGGTCACACTATGGAGCCTCTACTGTAAGAGCGGTCACATTATGGAGCTCTACTGTAAGAGCGGTCACACTATGGAGCCTCTACTGTAAGAGCGGTCACATTATGGAGCTCTACTGTAAGAGCGGTCACACTATGGAGCTCTACTGTAAGAGCGGTCACACTATGGAGCCTCTACTGTAAGAGCGGTCACACTATGGAGCCCCTACTGTAAGAGCGGTCACACTATGGAGCTCTATTGTAAGAGCGGTCACACTATGGAGCCTCTACTGTAAGAGCGGTCACACTATGGAGCCTCTACTGTAAGAGCGGTCACACTATGGAGCCTCTACTGTAAGAGCGGTCACACTATGGAGCTCTACTGTAAGAGCGGTCACACTATGGAGCCTCTACTGTAAGAGCGGTCACACTATGGAGCCTCTACTGTAAGAGCGGTCACACTATGGAGCTCTACTGTAAGAGCGGTCACACTATGGAGCCTCTACTGTAAGAGCGGTCACACTATGGAGCTCTACTGTAAGAGCGGTCACACTATGGAGCCTCTACTGTAAGAGCGGTCACACTATGGAGCTCTACTGTAAGAGCGGTCACACTATGGAGCCCCTACTGTAAGAGCGGTCACACTATGGAGCTCTACTGTAAGAGCGGTCACACTATGGTGCCTCTACTGTAAGAGCGGTCACACTATGGAGCTCTACTGTAAGAGCGGTCACACTATGGAGCTCCACTGTAAGAGCGGTCACACTATGGTGCCTCTACTGTAAGAGCGGTCACACTATGGAGCTCTACTGTAAGAGCGGTCACACTATGGAGCTCCACTGTAAGAGCGGTCACACTATGGAGCCTCTACTGTAAGAGCGGTCACACTATGGAGCCTCTACTGTAAGAGCGGTCACACTATGGAGCTCTACTGTAAGAGGGGTCACACTATGGAGCCTCTACTGTAAGAGCGGTCACACTATGGAGCTGTACTGTAAGAGCGGTCACACTATGGAGCTCTACTGTAAGATCGGTCACACTATGGAGCTCTACTGTAAGAGCGGTCACACTATGGAGCCTCTACTGTAAGAGCGGTCACACTATGGAGCTCTACTGTAAGATCGGTCACACTATGGAGCCTCTACTGTAAGAGCGGTCACACTATGAAGCCTCTACTGTAAGAGCGGTCACACTATGGAGCTCTCTACTGTAAGAGCGGTCACACTATGGAGCCTCTACTGTAAGAGCGGTCACACTATGGAGCCTCTACTGTAAGAGCGGTCACACTATGGAGGTCTACTGTAAGAGCGGTCACACTATGGAGCTCTACTGTAAGAGCGGTCACACTATGGAGCCTCTACTGTAAGAGCGGTCACACTATGGAGCCTCTACTGTAAGAGCGGTCACACTATGAAGCCTCTACTGTAAGAGCGGTCACACTATGGAGCCTCTACTGTAAGAGCGGTCACACTATGGAGCTCTACTGTAAGAGCGGTCACACTATGGAGTCTCTACTGTAAGAGCGGTCACACTATGGAGCTCTCTACTGTAAGAGCGGTCACACTATGGAGCCTCTACTGTAAGAGCGGTCACACTATGGAGTCTCTACTGTAAGAGCGGTCACACTATGGAGCCTCCACTGTAAGAGCGGTCACACTATGGAGCTCTACTGTAAGAGCGGTCACACTATGGAGCCTCTACTGTAAGAGCGGTCACTCTATGGAGCTCTCTACTGTAAGAGCGGTCACACTATGGAGCCTCTACTGTAAGAGCGGTCACACTATGGAGCTCTACTGTAAGAGCGGTCACACTATGGAGCCCCTACTGTAAGAGCGGTCACACTATGGAGCCTCTACTGTAAGAACGGTCACACTATGGAGCTCTCTACTGTAAGAGCGGTCACACTATGGAGCTCTACTGTAAGAGCGGACACACTATGGAGCTCTACTGTAAAAGCGGTCACACTATGGAGCCTGTAGTGTAAGAGTGGTCACACTATGGAGCCTCTACTGTAAGAGCGGTCACACTATGGAGCCTCTACTGTAAGAGCGGTCACACTATGGAGTTCTCTACTGTAAGAGCGGTCACACTATGGAGCCTCTACTGTAAGAGCGGTCACACTATGGAGCCTCTACTGTAAGAGCGGTCACACTATGGAGCTCTACTGTAAGAGCGGTCACACTATGGAGCCTCTACTGTAAGAGCGGTCACACTATGGAGCTCTACTGTAAGAGCGGTCACACTATGGAGCTCTACTGTAAGAGCGGTCACACTATGGAGCTCTACTGTAAGAGCGGTCACACTATGGAGCTCTACTGTAAGAGCGGTCACACTATGGAGCCTCTACTGTAAGAGCGGTCGCACTATGGAGCCCCTACTGTAAGAGCGGTCACACTATGGAGCCTCTACTGTAAGAGCGGTCACACTATGGAGCCTCTACTGTAAGAGCGGTCACACTATGGAGCCTCTACTGTAAGAGCGGTCACACTATGGAGCTCTACTGTAAGAGCGGTCACACTATGGAGCTCTCTACTGTAAGAGCGGTCACACTATGGAGCCTCTACTGTAAGAGCGGTCACACTATGGAGCTCTACTGTAAGAGCGGTCACACTATGTAGCCTCTACTGTAAGAGCGGTCACACTATGGAGCTCTACTGTAAGAGCGGTCACACTATGGAGCTCTCTACTGTAAGAGCGGTCACACTATGGAGCCTCTACTGTAAGAGCGGTCACACTATGGAGCCTCTACTGTAAGAGCGGTCACACTATGGAGCCTCTACTGTAAGAGCGGTCACACTATGGAGCCTCTACTGTAAGAGCGGTCACACTATGGAGCCTCTACTGTAAGAGCGGTCACACTATGGAGCCTCTACTGTAAGAGCGGTCACACTATGGAGCTCTACTGTAAGAGCGGTCACACTATGGAGCCTCCACTGTAAGAGCGGTCACACTATGGAGCTCCACTGTAAGAGCGGTCACACTATAGAGCCTCTACTGTAAGAGCGGTCACACTATGGAGCTCTCTACTGTAAGAGCGGTCACACTATGGAGCCTCTACTGTAAGAGCGGTCACACTATGGAGCCTCTACTGTAAGAGCGGTCACACTATGGAGCCTCTACTGTAAGAGCGGTCACACTATGGAGCTCTCTACTGTAAGAGCGGTCACACTATGGAGCCTCTACTGTAAGAGCGGTCACACTATGGAGCCTCTACTGTAAGAGCGGTCACACTATGGAGCCTCTACTGTAAGAGCGGTCACACTATGAAGCTCTCTACTGTAAGAGCGGTCACACTATGGAGCCTCTACTGTAAGAGCGGTCACACTATAGAGCTCTACTGTAAGAGCGGTCACACTATGGAGCCTCTACTGTAAGAGCGGTCACAGTATGGAGCCTCTACTGTAAGAGCGGTCACACTATGGAGCCTCTACTGTAAGAGCGGTCACAATATGGAGCTCTCTACTGTAAGAGCGGTCACACTATGGAGCCTCTACTGTAAGAGCGGTCACACTATGGAGCCTCTACTGTAAGAGCGGTCACACTATGGAGCTCTACTGTAAGAGCGGTCACACTATGGAGCTCTACTGTAAGAGCGGTCACACTATGGAGCCTCTACTGTAAGAGCGGTCACACTATGGAGCTCTACTGTAAGAGCGGTCACACTATGGAGCCTCTACTGTAAGAGCGGTCACACTACGGAGCCTCTACTGTAAGAGCGGTCACACTACGGAGCTCTACTGTAAGAGCGGTCACACTATGGAGCCTCTACTGTAAGAGCGGTCACACTATGGAGCCTCTACTGTAAGAGCGGTCACACTATGGAGCTCTACTGTAAGAGCGGTCACACTATGGAGCCTCTACTGTAAGAGCGGTCACACTACGGAGCTCTACTGTAAGAGCGGTCACACTATGGAGGCTCTACTGTAAGAGCGGTCACACTACGGAGCTCTACTGTAAGAGCGGTCACACTATGGAGCCTCTACTGTAAGAGCGGTCACACTATGGAGCCTCTACTATAAGAGCGGTCACACTATGGAGCCTCTACTGTAAGAGCGGTCACACTATGGAGCCTCTACTGTAAGAGCGGTCACACTATGGAGCTCTACTGTAAGAGCGGTCACACTATGGAGCCACTACTGTAAGAGCGGTCACACTATGGAGCCTCTACTATAAGAGCAGTCACACTATGGAGCTCTACTGTAAGAGCGGTCACACTATGGAGCCACTACTGTAAGAGCGGTCACACTATGGAGCCTCTACTGTAAGAGCGGTCACACTATGGAGCCTCTACTATAAGAGCGGTCACACTATGGAGCCTCTACTGTAAGAGCGGTCACACTACGGAGCTCTCTACTGTAAGAGCGGTCACACTATGGAGCTCTTCTGTTAGAGCGGTCACACTATGGAGCCTCTACTGTAAGACCGGTCACACTATGGAGCCTCTACTGTAAGAGCGGTCACACTATGGAGCCTCTACTGTAAGAGCGGTCACACTATAGAGCTCTACTGTAAGAGCGGTCACACTATGAAGCCTCTACTGTAAGAGCGGTCACACTATGGAGCCTCTACTGTAAGAGCGGTCACACTATGGAGCTCTACTGTAAGAGCGGTCACACTATGGAGCCTCTACTGTAAGAGCGGTCACACTATGGAGCCTCTACTGTAAGAGCGGTCACACTATGGAGCCTCTACTGTAAGAGCGGTCACACTATGGAGCTCTACTGTAAGAGCGGTCACACTATGGAGCTCTACTGTAAGAGCGGTCACACTATGGAGCTCTACTGTAAGAGCGGTCACACTATGGAGCCTCTACTGTAAGAGCGGTCACACTATGGAGCCTCTACTGTAAGAGCAGTCACACTATGGAGCCTCCACTGTAAGAGCGGTCACACTATGGAGCCTCTACTGTAAGAGCGGTCACACTATGGAGCCTCTACTGTAAGAGCGGTCACACTATGGAGCCTCTACTGTAAGAGCGGTCACACTATGGAGCCTCTACTGTAAGAGCGGTCACACTATGGAGCCCCTACTGTAAGAGCGGTCACACTATTGAGATCTACTGTAAGAGAGGTCACACTATGGAGCCTCTACTGTAAGAGCGGTCACAATATGGAGTCTCTACTGTAAGAGCGGTCACACTATGGAGCTCTACTGTAAGAGCGGTCACACTATGGTGCCTCTACTGTAAGAGCGGTCACACTATGGAGCCTCTACTGTAAGAGCGGTCACAATATGGAGTCTCTACTGTAAGAGCGGTCACACTATGGAGCCTCTACTGTAAGAGCGGTCACACTATGGTGCCTCTACTGTAAGAGCGGTCACACTATGGAGCTCTATTGTAAGAGCGGTCACACTATGGAGCCTCTACTGTAAGAGCGGTCACACTATGGAGCTCTACTGTAAGAGCGGTCACACTATGGAGCCCCTACTGTAAGAGCGGTCACACTATGGAGCCTCTACTGTAAGAGCGGTCACACTATGGAGCCTCTACTGTAAGAGCGGTCACACTATAGAGCTCTATTGTAAGAGCGGTCACACTATGGAGCCCCTACTGTAAGAGCGGTCACACTATGGAGCCTCTACTGTAAGAGCGGTCACACTATGGAGCCTCTACTGTAAGAGTGGTCACACTATGGAGTCTCTACTGTAAGAGCGGTCACACTATGGAGCTCTATTGTAAGAGCGGTCACACTATGGAGCTCTACTGTAAGAGCGGTCACACTATGGAGCCCTACTGTAAGAGCGGTCACACTATGGAGCTCTACTGTAAGAGCGGTCACACTATGGAGCCTCTACTGTAAGAGCGGTCACACTATGGAGCCTCTACTGTAAGAGCGGTCACACTATGGAGCTCTACTGTAAGAGCGGTCACACTATGGAGCTCTACTGTAAGAGCGGTCACACTATGGAGCTCTACTGTAAGAGCGGTCACACTATGGAGCTCTCTACTGTAAGAGCGGTCACACTATGGAGCCTCTACTGTAAGAGCGGTCACACTATGGAGCCTCTACTGTAAGAGCGGTCACACTATGGAGCTCTACTGTAAGAGCGGTCACACTGTGGAGCCACTACTGTAAGAGCGGTCACACTATGGAGTCTCTACTGTAAGAGCGGTCACACTATGGAGTCTCTACTGTAAGAGCGGTCACACTATGGAGCCTCTACTGTAAGAGCGGTCACACTATGGAGCCTCTACTGTAAGAGCGGTCACACTATGGAGCTCTATTGTAAGAGCGGTCACACTATGGAGCCCCTACTGTAAGAGCGGTCACACTATGGAGCCTCTACTGTAAGAGCGGTCACACTTTGGAGCCTCTACTGTAAGAGTGGTCACACTATGGAGTCTCTACTGTAAGAGCGGTCACACTATGGAGCTCTATTGTAAGAGCGGTCACACTATGGAGCCTCTACTGTAAGAGCGGTCACACTATGTAGCCTCTACTGTAAGAGCGGTCACACTATGGAGCTCTACTGTAAGAGCGGTCACACTATGGAGCCTCCACTGTAAGAGCGGTCACACTATGGAGCCTCTACTGTAAGAGCGGTCACACTATGGAGCCTCTACTGTAAGAGCGGTCACACTATGGAGCCCTACTGTAAGAGCGGTCACACTATGGAGCCTCTACTGTAAGAGCGGTCACACTATGGAGCTCCACTGTAAGAGCGGTCACACTATAGAGCCTCTACTGTAAGAGCGGTCACACTATGGTGCCTCTACTGTAAGAGCGGTCACACTATGGAGCTCTCTACTGTAAGAGCGGTCACACTATGGAGCCTCTACTGTAAGAGCGGTCACACTATGGAGCCTCTACTGTAAGAGCGGTCACACTATGGAGCCTCTACTGTAAGAGCGGTCACACTATGGAGCTCTCTACTGTAAGAGCGGTCACACTATGGAGCCTCTACTGTAAGAGCGGTCACACTATGGAGCCTCTACTGTAAGAGCGGTCACACTATGCAGCCTCTACTGTAAGAGTGGTCACACTATGGAGTCTCTACTGTAAGAGCGGTCACACTATGGAGCTCTATTGTAAGAGCGGTCACACTATGGAGCCTCTACTGTAAGAGCGGTCACACTATGGAGCTCTACTGTAAGAGCGGTCACACTATGGAGCCTCTACTGTAAGAGCGGTCACACTATGTAGCCTCTACTGTAAGAGCGGTCACACTATGGAGCCTCTACTGTAAGAGCGGTCACACTATGGAGCTCTACTGTAAGAGCGGTCACACTATGGAGCCTCCACTGTAAGAGCGGTCACACTATGGAGCTCCACTGTAAGAGCGGTCACACTATAGAGCCTCTACTGTAAGAGCGGTCACACTATGGAGCTCTCTACTGTAAGAGCGGTCACACTATGGAGCCTCTACTGTAAGAGCGGTCACACTATGGAGCCTCTACTGTAAGAGCGGTCACACTATGGAGCTCTCTACTGTAAGAGCGGTCACACTATGGAGCCTCTACTGTAAGAGCGGTCACACTATGAAGCTCTCTACTGTAAGAGCGGTCACACTATGGAGCCTCTACTGTAAGAGCGGTCACACTATGGAGCCTCTACTGTAAGAGCGGTCACAGTATGGAGCCTCTACTGTAAGAGCGGTCACAGTATGGAGCCTCTACTGTAAGAGCGGTCACACTATGGAGCCTCTACTGTAAGAGCGGTCACAATATGGAGCTCTCTACTGTAAGAGCGGTCACACTATGGAGCTCTACTGTAAGAGCGGTCACACTATGGAGCTCTACTGTAAGAGCGGTCACACTATGGAGCCTCTACTGTAAGAGCGGTCACACTACGGAGCTCTACTGTAAGAGCGGTCACACTATGGAGGCTCTACTGTAAGAGCGGTCACACTACGGAGCTCTACTGTAAGAGCGGTCACACTATGGAGCCTCTACTGTAAGAGCGGTCACACTATGGAGCCTCTACTGTAAGAGCGGTCACACTATGGAGCCTCTACTATAAGAGCGGTCACACTATGGAGCCTCTACTGTAAGAGCGGTCACACTACGGAGCTCTCTACTGTAAGAGCGGTCACACTATGGAGCTCTTCTGTTAGAGCGGTCACACTATGGAGCCTCTACTGTAAGAGCGGTCACACTATGGAGCCTCTACTGTAAGAGCGGTCACACTATGGAGCCTCTACTGTAAGAGCGGTCACACTATAGAGCTCTACTGTAAGAGCGGTCACACTATGAAGCCTCTACTGTAAGAGCGGTCACACTATGGAGCCTCTACTGTAAGAGCGGTCACACTATGGAGCTCTACTGTAAGAGCGGTCACACTATGGAGCCTCTACTGTAAGAGCGGTCACACTATGGAGCCTCTACTGTAAGAGCGGTCACACTATGGAGCCTCTACTGTAAGAGCGGTCACACTACGGAGCCTCTACTGTAAGAGCGGTCACACTATGGAGCCTCTACTGTAAGAGCGGTCACACTATGGAGCCCCTACTGTAAGAGCGGTCACACTATGGAGCTCTACTGTAAGAGCGGTCACACTATGGAGCCTCTACTGTAAGAGCGGTCACACTATGGAGCTCTACTGTAAGAGCGGTCACACTATGGAGCTCTACTGTAAGAGCGGTCACACTATGGAGATCTACTGTAAGAGCGGTCACACTATGGAGCCTCTACTGTAAGAGCGGTCACACTATGGAGCCTCTACTGTAAGAGCGGTCACACTATGGAGCCCCTACTGTAAGAGCGGTCACACTATTGAGATCTACTGTAAGAGAGGTCACACTATGGAGCCTCTACTGTAAGAGCGGTCACAATATGGAGTCTCTACTGTAAGAGCGGTCACACTATGGAGCTCTACTGTAAGAGCGGTCACACTATGGTGCCTCTACTGTAAGAGCGGTCACACTATGGAGCCTCTACTGTAAGAGCGGTCACAATATGGAGTCTCTACTGTAAGAGCGGTCACACTATGGAGCCTCTACTGTAAGAGCGGTCACACTATGGAGCCTCTACTGTAAGAGCGATCACACTATGGAGCCTCTACTGTAAGAGCGGTCACACTATGGAGCTCTACTGTAAGAGCGGTCACACTATAGAGCTCTACTGTAAGAGCGGTCACACTATGGAGCTCTACCGTAAGAGCGGTCACACTATGGAGCTCTACTGTAAGAGCGGTCACACTATGGAGCCTCTACTGTAAGAGCGGTCACACTATGGAGCCTCTACTGTAAGAGCGGTCACACTATGGAGCTCTACTGTAAGAGCGGTCACACTATGGAGCTCTACTGTAAGAGCGGTCACACTATGGAGCCTCTACTGTAAGAGCGGTCACACTATGGAGCCTCTACTGTAAGAGCGGTCACATTATGGAGCTCTACTGTAAGAGCGGTCACACTATGGAGCCTCTACTGTAAGAGCGGTCACACTATGGAGCATCTACTGTAAGAGCGGTCACACTATGGAGCCTCTACTGTAAGAGCGGTCACACTATGGAGCCTCTACTGTAAGAGCGGTAACACTATGGAGCCTCTACTGTAAGAGCGGTCACACTATGGAGCCTCTACTGTAAGAGCGGTCACACTATGGAGCCTCTACTGTAAGAGCGGTCACACTATGGAGCTCTACTGTAAGAGCGGTCACACTATGGAGCCTCTACTGTAAGAGCGGTCACACTATGGAGCTCTACTGTAAGAGCGGTCACACTATGGAGCTCTACTGTAAGAGCGGTCACACTATGGAGCTCTACTGTAAGAGCGGTCACACTATGGAGCCTCTACTGTAAGAGCGGTCACACTATGGAGCCTCTACTGTAAGAGCGGTCACACTGCGGAGCTCTACTGTAAGAGCGGTCACACTATGGAGCTCTACTGTAAGAGCGGTCACACTATGGAGCCTCTACTGTAAGAGCGGTCACACTACGGAGCCTCTACTGTAAGAGCGGTCACACTATGGAGCTCTACTGTAAGAGCGGTCACACTATGGAGCCTCTACTGTAAGAGCGGTCACACTACGGAGCTCTACTGTAAGAGCGGTCACACTATGGAGCCTCTACTGTAAGAGCGGTCACACTATGGAGCCTCTACTGTAAGAGCGGTCACACTATGGAGCTCTACTGTAAGAGCGGTCACACTATGGAGCCTCTACTGTAAGAGCGGTCACACTACGGAGCTCTACTGTAAGAGCGGTCACACTATGGAGGCTCTACTGTAAGAGCGGTCACACTACGGAGCTCTACTGTAAGAGCGGTCACACTATGGAGCCTCTACTGTAAGAGCGGTCACACTATGGAGGCTCTACTGTAAGAGCGGTCACACTATGGAGCCTCTACTGTAAGAGCGGTCACACTATGGAGCCTCTACTGTAAGAGCGGTCACATTATGGAGCTCTACTGTAAGAGCGGTCACACTATGGAGCTCTACTGTAAGAGCGGTCACACTATGGAGCCTCTACTGTAAGAGCGGTCACATTATGGAGCTCTACTGTAAGAGCGGTCACACTATGGAGCTCTCTATTGTAAGAGCGGTCACACTATGGAGCTCTACTGTAAGAGCGGTCACACTATGGAGCCTCTACTGTAAGAGCGGTCACACTATGGAGCCTCTACTGTAAGAGCGGTCACACTATTGAGATCTACTGTAAGAGCGGTCACACTATGGAGCCTCTGCTGTAAGAGCGGTCACACTATGGAGCCTCTACTGTAAGAGCGGTCACACTATGGAGCCTCTACTGTAAGAGCGGTCACAATATGGAGTCTCTACTGTAAGAGCGGTCACACTATGGAGCCTCTACTGTAAGAGCGGTCACACTATGGAGCCTCTACTGTAAGAGCGGTCACACTATGGAGCCTCTACTGTAAGAGCGGTCACACTATGGAGCCTCTACTGTAAGAGCGGTCACACTATGGTGCCTCTACTGTAAGAGCGGTCACACTATGGAGCTCTACTGTAAGAGCGGTCACACTATGGAGCCTCTACTGTAAGAGCGGTCACACTATGGAGCTCTACTGTAAGAGCGGTCACACTATGGAGCCTCTACTGTAAGAGCGGTCACACTATGGAGCCTCTACTGTAAGAGCGGTCACACTATGGAGCTCTACTGTAAGAGCGGTCACACTATGGAGCCTCTACTGTAAGAGCGGTCACACTATGGAGCCTCTACTGTAAGAGCGGTCACACTATGGAGCTCTACTGTAAGAGCGGTCACACTATGGAGCCTCTACTGTAAGAGCGGTCACACTATGGAGCTCTACTGTAAGAGCGGTCACACTATGGAGCCTCTACTGTAAGAGCGGTCACACTATGGAGCCTCTACTGTAAGAGCGGTCACACTATGGAGCTCTACTGTAAGAGCGGTCACACTATGGAGCTCTACTGTAAGAGCGGTCACACTGTGGAGCCTATACTGTAAGAGCGGTCACATTATGGAGCTCTACTGTAAGAGCGGTCACACTATGGAGCTCTACTGTAAGAGCGGTCACACTATGGAGCCTCTACTGTAAGAGCGGTCACACTATGGAGCCTCTACTGTAAGAGCGGTCACACTATGGAGCCTCTACTGTAAGAGCGGTCACACTATGGAGCCCTACTGTAAGAGCGGTCACACTATGGAGCCTCTACTGTAAGAGTGGTCACACTATGGAGCCCCTACTGTAAGAGCGGTCACACTATGGAGCTCTACTGTAAGAGCGGTCACACAATGGAGCCTCTACTGTAAGAGCGGTCACACTATGGAGCTCTACTGTAAGAGCGGTCACACTGCGGAGCTCTACTGTAAGAGCGGTCACACTATAAAGCTCTACTGTAAGAGCGGTCACACTATGGAGCTCTACTGTAAGAGCGGTCACAATATGGAGCCTCTACTGTAAGAGCGGTCACACTATGGAGCTCTACTGTAAGAGCGGTCACACTATGGAGCCTCTACTGTAAGAGCGGTCACACTATGGAGCCCCTACTGTAAGAGCGGTCACACTATGGAGCTCTACTGTAAGAGCGGTCACACTATGGAGCGTCTACTGTAAGAGCGGTCACACTATGAAGCCTCTACTGTAAGAGCGGTCACACTATGGAGCTCTACTGTAAGAGCGGTCACACTATGGAGCCTCTACTGTAAGAGCGGTCACACTATGGAGCTCTACTGTAAGAGCGGTCACACTATGAAGGCTCTACTGTAAGAACGGTCACACTATGGAGCTCTACTGTAAGAGCGGTCACACTGCGGAGCTCTACTGTAAGAGCGGTCACACTATGGAGCTCTACTGTAAGAGCGGTCACACTATGGAGCCTCTACTGTAAGAGCGGTCACACTATGGAGCCTCTGCTGTAAGAGCGGTCACACTATGGAGCTCTACTGTAAGAGCGGTCATACTATGAAGCCTCTACTGTAAGAGCGGTCACACTATGGAGACTCTACAGTAAGAGCGGTCACACTATGGAGACTCTACAGTAAGAGCGGTCACACTATGGAGCTCTACTGTAAGAGCGGTCACACTATGGAGCTCTACTGTAAGAGCGGTCACACTATGGATTCTCTAGTGTCAGAGCGGTCACACTATGGAGCCTCTGCTGTAAGAGCGGTCACACTATGGAGCTCTACTGTAAGAGCGGTCACACTATGGAGCGTCTACTGTAAGAGCGGTCACACTATGGAGCTCTACTGTAAGAGCGGTCACACTATGGAGCGTCTACTGTAAGAGCGGTCACACTATGGAGCCTCTACTGTAAGAACGGTCACACTATGGAGCCTCTACTGTAAGAGCGGTCACACTATGGAGCCTCTACTGTAAGAGCGGTCACACTATGGAGCTCTACTGTAAGAGCGGTCACACTATGGAGCCTCTACTGTAAGAGCGGTCACACTATGGAGCCTCTACTGTAAGAGCGGTCACACTATGGAGCCTCTACTGTAAGAGCGGTCACACTATGGAGCTCTACTGTAAGAGCGGTCACACTACAGAGCTCTACTGTAAGAGCGGTCACACTATGGAGCTCCACTCTAAGAGCGGTCACACTATGGAGCTCTACTGTAAGAGCGGTCACACTATGGAGCCCCTACAGTAAGAGCGGTCACACTATGGAGCTCTACTGTAAGAGCGGTCACACTATGGAGCTCTACTGTAAGAGCGGTCACACTATGAAGCCTCTACTGTAAGAGCGGTCACACTATGGAGCTCTACTGTAAGAGCGGTCACACTATGGAGCCTCTACTGTAAGAGCGGTCACACTATGGAGCCTCTACTGTAAGAGCGGTCACACTATGGAGCCTCTACTGTAAGAGCGGTCACACTACGGAGCCTCTACTGTAAGAGCGGTCACACTATGGAGCCTCTACTGTAAGAGCGGTCACACTATGGAGCGTCTACTGTAAGAGCGGTCACACTATGGAGCTCTAGTGTAAGAGCGGTCACACTATGGAGCTGTACTGTAAGAGCGGTCACACTATGGAGCCCCTACTGTAAGAGCGGTCACACTATGGAGCCTCTACTGTAAGAGCGGTCACACTATGGAGCCTCTACTGTAAGAGCGGTCACACTATGGAGCCTCTACTGTAAGAGCGGTCACATTATGGAGCTCTACTGTAAGAGCGGTCACACTATGGAGCTCTACTGTAAGAGCGGTCACACTATGGAGCCTCTACTGTAAGAGCGGTCACATTATGGAGCTCTACTGTAAGAGCGGTCACACTATGGAGCCCCTACTGTAAGAGCGGTCACACTATGGAGCCTCTACTGTAAGAGCGGTCACACTATGGAGCTCTACTGTAAGAGCGGTCACACTATTGAGATCTACTGTAAGAGCGGTCACACTATGGAGCCTCTACTGTAAGAGCGGTCACACTATGGAGCCTCTACTGTAAGAGCGGTCACAATATGGAGTCTCTACTGTAAGAGCGGTCACACTATGGAGCTCTACTGTAAGAGCGGTCACACTATGGAGCTCTACTGTAAGAGCGGTCACACTATGGAGCCTCTACTGTAAGAGCGGTCACAGTATGGAGCTCTACCGTAAGAGCGGTCACACTATGGAGCCTCTACTGTAAGAGCGGTCACACTATGGAGCCTCTACTGTAAGAGCGGTCACACTATGGAGCTCTACTGTAAGAGCGGTCACACTATGGAGCCTCTACTGTAAGAGCGGTCACACTATGGAGCCTCTACTGTAAGAGCGGTCACATTATGGAGCTCTACTGTAAGAGCGGTCATACTATGGAGCTCTACTGTAAGAGCGGTCACACTATGGAGCCTCTACTGTAAGAGCGGTCACATTATGGAGCTCTACTGTAAGAGCGGTCACACTATGGAGCTCTACTGTAAGAGCGGTCACACTATGGAGCTCTACTGTAAGAGCGGTCACACTATGGAGCCTCTACTGTAAGAGCGGTCACACTATGGAGCTCTACTGTAAGAGCGGTCACACTATGGACGATCTACTGTAAGAGCGGTCACACTATGGAGCCTCTACTGTAAGAGCGGTCACACTATGGAGCCTCTACTGTAAGAGCGGTCACACTGCGGAGCTCTGCTGTAAGAGCGGTCACACTATGGAGCTCTACTGTAAGAGCGGTCACACTATGGAGCCTCTACTGTAAGAGCGGTCACACTATGGAGCCTCTACTGTAAGAGCGGTCACACTATGGAGCCTCTACTGTAAGAGCGGTCACACTATGGAGCCTCTACTGTAAGAGCGGTCACACTATGGAGCCTCTACTGTAAGAGCGGTCACACTATGGAGCCTCTACTGTAAGAGCGGTCACACTATGGAGCTCTACTGTAAGAGCGGTCACACTATGAAGCCTCTACTGTAAGAGCGGTCACACTATGGAGCCTCTACTGTAAGAGCGGTCACACTATGGAGACTCTACAGTAAGAGCGGTCACACTATGGAGACTCTACAGTAAGAGCGGTCACACTGCAGAGCTCTACTGTAAGAGCGGTCACACTATGGAGCTCTACTGTAAGAGCGGTCACACTATGGAGCTCTACTGTAAGAGCGGTCACACTATGAAGCCTCTACTGTAAGAGCGGTCACACTATGGAGACTCTACAGTAAGAGCGGTCACACTATGGAGACTCTACAGTAAGAGCGGTCACACTATGGAGCTCTACTGTAAGAGCGGTCACACTATGGATTCTCTAGTGTCAGAGCGGTCACACTATGGAGCCTCTGCTGTAAGAGCGGTCACACTATGGAGCTCTACTGTAAGAGCGGTCACACTATGGAGCTCTACTGTAAGAGCGGTCACACTATGGAGCGTCTACTGTAAGAGCGGTCACACTATGGAGCTCTACTGTAAGAGCGGTCACACTATGGAGCTCTCTACTGTAAGAGCGGTCACACTATGGAGCGTCTACTGTACACTATGGAGCTCTACTGTAAGAGCGGTCACACTATGGAGCGTCTACTGTAAGAGCGGTCACACTATGGAGCCTCTACTGTAAGAGCGGTCACACTATGGAGCTCTACTGTAAGAGCGGTCACACTATGGAGCTCCACTGTAAGAGCGGTCACACTATGGAGCGTCTACTGTAAGAGCGGTCACACTATGGAGCTCTACTGTAAGAGCGGTCACACTATGGAGCGTCTACTGTAAGAGCGGTCACACTATGGAGCTCTACTGTAAGAGCGGTCACACTATGGAGCGTCTACTGTAAGAGCGGTCACACTATGGAGCCTCTACTGTAAGAACGGTCACACTATGGAGCTCTACTGTAAGAGCGGTCACACTATGGAGCTCTACTGTAAGAGCGGTCACACTATGGAGCGTCTACTGTAAGAGCGGTCACACTATGGAGCTTCTACTGTAAGAGCGGTCACACTATGGAGCTCTACTGTAAGAGCGGTCACACTATGGAGCGTCTACTGTAAGAGCGGTCACACTATGGAGCTCTACTGTAAGAGCGGTCACACTATGGAGCGTCTACTGTAAGAGCGGTCACACTATGGAGCCTCTACTGTAAGAGCGGTCACACTATGGAGCCTCTACTGTAAGAGCGGTCACACTATGGAGCTCTACTGTAAGAGCGGTCACACTATAGAGCTCTACTGTAAGAGCGGTCACACTATGGAGCTCTACTGTAAGAGCGGTCACACTATAGAGCTCTACTGTAAGAGCGGTCTATGGAGCTCTACTGTAAGAGCGGTCACACTATGGAGCCTCTACTGTAAGAGCGGTCACCTTATGGAGCCTCTACTGTAAGAGCGGTCACACTATGGAGCGTCTACTGTAAGAGCGGTCACACTATGGAGCCTCTACTGTAAGAACGGTCACACTATGGAGCCTCTACTGTAAGAGCGGTCACACTATGGAGCCTCTACTGTAAGAGCGGTCACACTATGGAGCCTCTACTGTAAGAGCGGTCACACTATGGAGCCTCTACTGTAAGAGCGGTCACACTATGGAGCTCTCTACTGTAAGAGCGGTCACACTATGGAGCCTCTACTGTAAGAGCGGTCACACTATGGAGCCTCTACTGTAAGAGCGGTCACACTATGGAGCCTCTACTGTAAGAGCGGTCACACTATGGAGCCTCTACTGTAAGAGCGGTCACACTATGGAGCCTCTACTGTAAGAGCGGTCACACTATGGAGCCTCTACTGTAAGAGCGGTCACACTATGGAGCCTCTACTGTAAGAGCGGTCACACTATGGAGCCTCTACTGTAAGAGCGGTCACACTATGGAGCCTCTACTGTAAGAGCGGTCACACTATGGAGCCTCTACTGTAAGAGCGGTCACACTATGGAGCCTCTACTGTAAGAGCGGTCACACTATGGAGCCTCTACTGTAAGAGCGGTCACACTATGGAGCCTCTACTGTAAGAGCGGTCACACTATGGAGCCTCTACTGTAAGAGCGGTCACACTATGGAGCCTCTACTGTAAGAGCGGTCACACTATGGTGCCTCTACTGTAAGAGCGGTCACACTATGGAGCTCTACTGTAAGAGCGGTCACACTATGGAGCTCTACTGTAAGAGCGGTCACACTATGGAGCCTCTACTGTAAGAGCGGTCACACTATGGAGCCTCTACTGTAAGAGCGGTCACACTATGGAGCCTCTACTGTAAGAGCGGTCACACTATGGAGCCTCTACTGTAAGAGCGGTCACACTATGGAGCTCTACTGTAAGAGCGGTCACACTATGGAGCCTCTACTGTAAGAGCGGTCACACTATGGAGCCTCTACTGTAAGAGCGGTCACACTATGGAGCTCTACTGTAAGAGCGGTCACACTATGGAGCCTCTACTGTAAGAGCGGTCACACTATGGAGCCTCTACTGTAAGAGCGGTCACACTATGGAGCCTCTACTGTAAGAGCGGTCACACTATGGAGCCTCTACTGTAAGAGCGGTCACACTATGGAGCTTCTACTGTAAGAGCGGTCACACTATGGAGCCTCTACTGTAAGAGCGGTCACACTATGGAGCCTCTACTGTAAGAGCGGTCACACTGCGGAGCTCTACTGTAAGAGCGGTCACACTATGGAGCTCTACTGTAAGAGCGGTCACACTATGGAGCCTCTACTGTAAGAGCGGTCACACTATGGAGCTCTCTACTGTAATAGCGGTCACACTATGGAGCCTCTACTGTAAGAGCGGTCACACTATGGAGCCTCTACTGTAAGAGCGGTCACACTATGGTGCCTCTACTGTAAGAGCGGTCACACTATGGAGCTCTACTGTAAGAGCGGTCACACTATGGAGCTCTACTGTAAGAGCGGTCACACTATGGAGCCTCTACTGTAAGAGCGGTCACACTATGGAGCCTCTACTGTAAGAGCGGTCACACTATGGAGCCTCTACTGTAAGAGCGGTCACACTATGGAGCCTCTACTGTAAGAGCGGTCACACTATGGAGCTCTACTGTAAGAGCGGTCACACTATGGAGCCTCTACTGTAAGAGCGGTCACACTATGGAGCCTCTACTGTAAGAGCGGTCACATTATGGAGCTCTACTGTAAGAGCGGTCACACTATGGAGCCTCTACTGTAAGAGCGGTCACACTATGGAGCCTCTACTGTAAGAGCGGTCACATTATGGAGCTCTACTGTAAGAGCGGTCACACTATGGAGCTCTACTGTAAGAGCGGTCACACTATGGAGCTTCTACTGTAAGAGCGGTCACACTATGGAGCCTCTACTGTAAGAGCGGTCACACTATGGAGCCTCTACTGTAAGAGCGGTCACACTGCGGAGCTCTACTGTAAGAGCGGTCACACTATGGAGCTCTACTGTAAGAGCGGTCACACTATGGAGCCTCTACTGTAAGAGCGGTCACACTATGGAGCCTCTACTGTAAGAGCGGTCACACTATGGAGCTCTACTGTAAGAGCGGTCACACTGCGGAGCTCTACTGTAAGAGCGGTCACACTATGGAGCTCTACTGTAAGAGCGGTCACACTATGGAGCTCTACTGTAAGAGCGGTCACACTATGGAGCTCTACTGTAAGAGCGGTCACAGTATGGAGCCTCTACTGTAAGAACGGTCTTACTATGGAGCCTCTACTGTAAGAGCGGTCACACTATGGAGCCTCTACTGTAAGAGCGGTCACACTATGGAGCTCTACTGTAAGAGCGGTCACACTATAGAGCTCTACTGTAAGAGCGGTCACACTATGGAGCTCTACTGTAAGAGCGGTCACACTATAGAGCTCTACTGTAAGAGCGGTCACACTATGGAGCTCTACTGTAAGAGCGGTCACACTATGGAGCTCTACTGTAAGAGCGGTCACACTATGGAGCCTCTACTGTAAGAGCGGTCACCTTATGGAGCCTCTACTGTAAGAGCGGTCACACTATGGAGCGTCTACTGTAAGAGCGGTCACACTATGGAGCCTCTACTGTAAGAGCGGTCACACTATAGAGCTCTACTTAAAGAGCGGTCACACTATGGAGCTCTACTGTAAGAGCCGTCACACTATAGAGCTCTACTGTAAGAGCCGTCACACTATGGAGCTCCACTGTAAGAGCGGTCACACTATGGAGCTCCACTGTAAGAGCGGTCACACTATGGAGCTGTACTGTAAGAGCGGTCACACTATGGAGCCTCTACTGTAAGAGCGGTCACACTATGGAGCCTCTACTGTAAGAGCGGTCACACTATGGAGCCTCTACTGTAAGAGCGGTCACACTATGGAGCTCTACTGTAAGAGCGATCACACTATGGAGCTCTACTGTAAGAGCGGTCACACTATGGAGCTCTACTGTAAGAGCGGTCACACTATGGAGCCTCTACTGTAAGAGCGGTCACACTATGGAGCCTCTACTGTAAGAGCGGTCACACTATGGAGCCTCTACTGTAAGAGCGGTCACAATATGGAGTCTCTACTGTAAGAGCGGTCACACTATGGAGCTCTACTGTAAGAGCGGTCACACTATGGAGCCTCTACTGTAAGAGCGGTCACATTATGCAGCCTCTACTGTAAGAGCGGTCACACTATGGAGCTCTCTACTGTAAGAGCGGTCACACTATGGAGCCTCTACTGTAAGAGCGGTCACACTATGGAGCTCTACTGTAAGAGCGGTCACACTATGGAGCTCTACTGTAAGAGCGGTCACACTATGGAGCCTCTACTGTAAGAGCGGTCACATTATGGAGCTCTACTGTAAGAGCGGTCACACTATGGAGCTCTACTGTAAGAGCGGTCACACTATGGAGCCTCTACTGTAAGAGCGGTCACACTATGGAGCCTCTACTGTAAGAGCGGTCACACTATGGAGCCTCTACTGTAAGAGCGGTCACACTATGGAGCCTCTACTGTAAGAGCGGTCACACTATGGAGCTCTACTGTAAGAGCGGTCACACTATGGAGCTCTACTGTAAGAGCGGTCACACTATGGAGCCTCTACTGTAAGAGCGGTCACATTATGGAGCTCTACTGTAAGAGCGATCACACTATGGAGCCTCTACTGTAAGAACGGTCACACTATGGAGCCTCTACTGTAAGAGCGGTCACACTATGGAGCTCTACTGTAAGAGCGGTCACACTGTGGAGCTCTACTGTAAGAGCGGTCACACTGTGGAGCTCTACTGTAAGAGCGGTCACACTATGGAGCCTCTACTGTAAGAGCGGTCACACTATGGAGTCTCTACTGTAAGAGCGGTCACACTATGGAGCCTCTACTGTAAGAGCGGTCACACTATGGAGCCTCTACTGTAAGAGCGGTCACACTATGGAGCCTCTACTGTAAGAGCGGTCACACTGCGGAGCTCTACTGTAAGAGCGGTCACACTATGGAGCCTCTACTGTAAGAGCGGTCACACTATGGAGCCTCTACTGTAAGAGCGGTCACACTATGGAGCCTCTACTGTAAGAGCGGTCACACTATGGAGCCTCTACTGTAAGAGCGGTCACACTGCGGAGCTCTACTGTAAGAGCGGTCACACTATGGAGCTCTACTGTAAGAGCGGTCACACTATGAAGCCTCTACTGTAAGAGCGGTCACACTATGGAGCCTCTACTGTAAGAGCGGTCACACTGCGGAGCTCTACTGTAAGAGCGGTCACACTCTGGAGCTCTACTGTAAGAGCGGTCACACTATGAAGCCTCTACTGTAAGAGCGGTCACACTATGGAGACTCTACAGTAAGAGCGGTCACACTATGGAGACTCTACAGTAAGAGCGGTCACACTACGGAGCTCTACTGTAAGAGCGGTCACACTATGGATTCTCTAGTGTCAGAGCGGTCACACTATGGAGCCTCTGCTGCAAGAGCGGTCACACTATGGAGCTCTACTGTAAGAGCGGTCACACTATGGAGCTCTACTATAAGAGCGGTCACACTATGGAGCTCTACTGTAAGAGTGGTCACACTATGGAGCGTCTACTGTAAGAGCGGTCACACTATGGAGCCTCTACTGTAAGAACGGTCACACTATGGAGCCTCTACTGTAAGAGCGGTCACACTATGGAGCCTCTACTGTAAGAGCGGTCACACTATGGAGCTCTACTGTAAGAGCGGTCACACTATAGAGCTCTACTGTAAGAGCGGTCACACTATGGAGCTCTACTGTAAGAGCGGTCACACTATAGAGCTCTACTGTAAGAGCGGTCACACTATGGAGCTCTACTGTAAGAGCGGTCACACTATGGAGCTCTCTACTGTAAGAGCGGTCACACTATAGAGCTCTACTGTAAGTGCGGTCACACTATGGAGCTCTACTGTAAGAGCGGTCACACTATGGAGCTCTACTGTAAGAGCGGTCACACTATGAAGCCTCTACTGTAAGAGCGGTCACACTATGGAGCTCTACTGTAAGAGCGGTCACCTTATGGAGCCTCTACTGTAAGAGCGGTCACACTATGGAGCGTCTACTGTAAGAGCGGTCACACTATGGAGCCTCTACTGTAAGAGCGGTCACACTATGGAGCCTCTACTGTAAGAGCGGTCACACTATGGAGCCTCTACTGTAAGAGCGGTCACACTATGGAGCTCTACTGTAAGAGCGGTCACACTATGGAGCCTCTACTGTAAGAGCGGTCACATTATGGAGCTCTACTGTAAGAGCGGTCACACTATGGAGCTCTACTGTAAGAGCGGTCACACTATGGAGCTCTACTGTAAGAGCGGTCACACTATGGAGCCTCTACTGTAAGAGCGGTCACACTATGGAGCTCTACTGTAAGAGCGGTCACACTGCGGAGCTCTACTGTAAGAGCGGTCACACTATGGAGCTCTACTGTAAGAGCGGTCACACTATGGAGCGTCTACTGTAAGAGCGGTCACACTATGAAGCCTCTACTGTAAGAGCGGTCACACTATGGAGCTCTACTGTAAGAGCGGTCACACTATGGAGCCTCTACTGTAAGAGCGGTCACACTATGGAGCTCTACTGTAAGAGCGGTCACACTATGGAGCTCTACTGTAAGAGCGGTCACACTATGAAGGCTCTACTGTAAGAGCGGTCACACTATGGAGCTCTACTGTAAGAGCGGTCACACTGCGGAGCTCTACTGTAAGAGCGGTCACACTATGGAGCTCTACTGTAAGAGCGGTCACACTATGGAGCTCTACTGTAAGAGCGGTCACACTATGAAGCCTCTACTGTAAGAGCGGTCACACTATGGAGACTCTACAGTAAGAGCGGTCACACTATGGAGACTCTACAGTAAGAGCGGTCACACTATGGAGCTCTACTGTAAGAGCGGTCACACTATGGAGCTCTACTGTAAGAGCGGTCACACTATGGATTCTCTAGTGTCAGAGCGGTCACACTATGGAGCCTCTGCTGTAAGAGCGGTCACACTATGGAGCTCTACTGTAAGAGCGGTCACACTATGGAGCGTCTACTGTAAGAGCGGTCACACTATGGAGCTCTACTGTAAGAGCGGTCACACTATGGAGCGTCTACTGTAAGAGCGGTCACACTATGGAGCCTCTACTGTAAGAACGGTCACACTATGGAGCCTCTACTGTAAGAGCGGTCACACTATGGAGCTCTACTGTAAGAGCGGTCACACTATGGAGCCTCTACTGTAAGAGCGGTCACACTATGGAGCTCTACTGTAAGAGCGGTCACACTATGGAGCCTCTACTGTAAGAGCGGTCACACTATGGAGCTCTACTGTAAGAGCGGTCACACTATGGAGCCCTACTGTAAGAGCGGTCACACTATGGAGCCTCTACTGTAAGAGCGGTCACACTACAGAGCTCTACTGTAAGAGCGGTCACACTATGGAGCTCCACTCTAAGAGCGGTCACACTATGGAGCTCTACTGTAAGAGCGGTCACACTATGGAGCCCCTACAGTAAGAGCGGTCACACTATGGAGCCTCTACTGTAAGAGCGGTCACACTATGGAGCTCTACTGTAAGAGCGGTCACACTATGGAGCCCCTACTGTAAGAGCGGTCACACTATGGAGCCTCTACTGTAAGAGCGGTCACCTTATGGAGCCTCTACTGTAAGAGCGGTCACACTATGGAGCTCTACTGTAAGAGCGGTCACACTATGAAGCCTCTACTGTAAGAGCGGTCACACTATGGAGCTCTACTGTAAGAGCGGTCACACTATGGAGCCTCTACTGTAAGAGCGGTCACACTATGGAGCCTCTACTGTAAGAGCGGTCACACTATGGAGCCTCTACTGTAAGAGTGGTCACACTACGGAGCCTCTACTGTAAGAGCGGTCACACTATGGAGCCTCTACTGTAAGAGCGGTCACACTGTGGAGCCTCTACTGTAAGAGCGGTCACACTATGGAGCCTCTACTGTAAGAGCGGTCACACTATGGAGCCTCTACTGTAAGAGCGGTCACATTATGGAGCTCTACTGTAAGAGCGGTCACACTATGGAGCTCTACTGTAAGAGCGGTCACACTATGGAGCCTCTACTGTAAGAGCGGTCACATTATGGAGCTCTACTGTAAGAGCGGTCACACTATGGAGCCCCTACTGTAAGAGCGGTCACACTATGGAGCCTCTACTGTAAGAGCGGTCACACTATGGAGCCTCTACTGTAAGAGCGGTCACACTATTGAGATCTACTGTAAGAGCGGTCACACTATGGAGCCTCTACTGTAAGAGCGGTCACACTATGGAGCCTCTACTGTAAGAGCGGTCACAATATGGAGTCTCTACTGTAAGAGCGGTCACACTATGGAGCCTCTACTGTAAGAGCGGTCACACTATGGAGCCTCTACTGTAAGAGCGGTCACACTATGGAGGTCTACTGTAAGAGCGGTCACACTATGGAGCCTCTACTGTAAGAGCGGTCACACTATGGTGCCTCTACTGTAAGAGCGGTCACACTATGGAGCTCTACTGTAAGAGCGGTCACACTATGGAGCTCTACTGTAAGAGCGGTCACACTATGGAGCCTCTACTGTAAGAGCGGTCACACTATGGAGCTCTACTGTAAGAGCGGTCACACTATGGAGCCTCTACTGTAAGAGCGGTCACACTATGGAGCCTCTACTGTACAGCGGTCACATTATGGAGCTCTACTGTAAGAGCGGTCATACTATGGAGCTCTACTGTAAGAGCGGTCACACTATGGAGCCTCTACTGTAAGAGCGGTCACATTATGGAGCTCTACTGTAAGAGCGGTCACACTATGGAGCTCTACTGTAAGAGCGGTCACACTATGGAGCTCTACTGTAAGAGCGGTCACACTATGGAGCCTCTACTATAAGAGCGGTCACACTATGGAGCCTCTACTGTAAGAGCGGTCACACTATGGAGCTCTACTGTAAGAGCGGTCACACTATGGACGATCTACTGAAAGAGCGGTCACACTATGGAGCCTCTACTGTAAGAGCGGTCACACTATGGAGCCTCTACTGTAAGAGCGGTCACACTGCGGAGCTCTACTGTAAGAGCGGTCACACTATGGAGCCTCTACTGTAAGAGCGGTCACACTATGGAGCCTCTACTGTAAGAGCGGTCACACTATGGAGCCTCTACTGTAAGAGCGGTCACACTGCGGAGCTCTACTGTAAGAGCGGTCACACTATGGAGCTCTACTGTAAGAGCGGTCACACTATGGAGCTCTACTGTAAGAGCGGTCACACTATGAAGCCTCTACTGTAAGAGCGGTCACACTATGGAGCCTCTACTGTAAGAGCGGTCACACTGCGGAGCTCTACTGTAAGAGCGGTCACACTGCAGAGCTCTACTGTAAGAGCGGTCACACTATGGAGCTCTACTGTAAGAGCGGTCACACTATGGAGCTCTACTGTAAGAGCGGTCACACTATGAAGCCTCTACTGTAAGAGCGGTCACACTATGGAGACTCTACAGTAAGAGCGGTCACACTATGGAGACTCTACAGTAAGAGCGGTCACACTATGGAGCTCTACTGTAAGAGCGGTCACACTATGGAGCTCTACTGTAAGAGCGGTCACACTATGGATTCTCTAGTGTCAGAGCGGTCACACTATGGAGCCTCTGCTGTAAGAGCGGTCACACTATGGAGCTCTACTGTAAGAGCGGTCACACTATGGAGCTCTACTGTAAGAGCGGTCACACTATGGAGCGTCTACTGTAAGAGCGGTCACACTATGGAGCTCTACTGTAAGAGCGGTCACACTATGGAGCTCTACTGTAAGAGCGGTCACACTATAGAGCTCTACTGTAAGAGCGGTCACACTATGGAGCTCTACTGTAAGAGCGGTCACACTATAGAGCTCTACTGTAAGAGCGGTCACACTATGGAGCTCTACTGTAAGAGCGGTCACACTATGGAGCCTCTACTGTAAGAGCGGTCACACTATGGAGCGTCTACTGTAAGAGCGGTCACACTATGGAGCCTCTACTTTAAGAGCGGTCACACTATGGAGCCTCTACTGTAAGAACGGTCACACTATGGAGCCTCTACTGTAAGAGCGGTCACACTATGGAGCTCTACTGTAAGAGCGGTCACACTATGGAGCTATACTGTAAGAGCGGTCACACTATGGAGCCTCTACTGTAAGAGCGGTCACACTATGGAGCTCTACTGTAAGAGCGGTCACACTATAGAGCTCTACTTTAAGAGCGGTCACACTATGGAGCCTCTACTGTAAGAGCGGTCACACTATGGAGCTCTACTGTAAGAGCGGTCACACTATAGAGCTCTACTGTAAGAGCGGTCACACTATGGAGCTCTACTGTAAGAGCGGTCACACTATGGAGCTCTACTGTAAGAGCGGTCACACTATGGAGCCTCTACTGTAAGAGCGGTCACACTATGGAGCCTCTACTGTAAGAGCGGTCACACTATGGAGCTGTACTGTAAGAGCGGTCACAATATGGAGTCTCTACTGTAAGAGCGGTCACACTATGGAGCCTCTACTGTAAGAGCGGTCACACTATGGAGCCTCTACTGTAAGAGCGGTCACACTATGGTGCCTCTACTGTAAGAGCGGTCACACTATGGAGCTCTACTGTAAGAGCGGTCACACTATGGAGCTCTACTGTAAGAGCGGTCACACTATGAAGCTCTACTGTAAGAGCGGTCACACTATGAAGCCTCTACTGTAAGAGCGGTCACACTATGGAGACTCTACAGTAAGAGCGGTCACACTATGGAGACTCTACAGTAAGAGCGGTCACACTATGGAGCTCTACTGTAAGAGCGGTCACACTATGGAGCTCTAATGTAAGAGCGGTCACACTATGGAGCCTCTACTGTAAGAGCGGTCACACTGCGGAGCTCTACTGTAAGAGCGGTCACACTATGGAGCTCTACTGTAAGAGCGGTCACACTATGAAGCTCTACTGTAAGAGCGGTCACACTATGGAGCTCTAATGTAAGAGCGGTCACACTATGGAGCCTCTACTGTAAGAGCGGTCACACTATGGAGCCTCTACTGTAAGAGCGGTCACACTATGAAGCCTCTACTGTAAGAGTGGTCACACTATGGAGCCTCTACTGTAAGAACGGTCACACTATGGAGCCTCTACTGTAAGAGCGGTCACACTATGGAGCCTCTACTGTAAGAGCGGTCACACTATGGAGCTCTACTGTAAGAGCGGTCACACTATAGAGCTCTACTGTAAGAGCGGTCACACTATGGAGCTCTACTGTAAGAGCGGTCACACTATGGAGCTCTACTGTAAGAGCGGTCACACTATGGAGCCTCTACTGTAAGAGCGGTCACACTATGGAGCCTCTACTGTAAGAGCGGTCACACTATGGAGCCTCTACTGTAAGAGCGGTCACACTATGGAGCTGTACTGTAAGAGCGGTCACAATATGGAGTCTCTACTGTAAGAGCGGTCACACTATGGAGCCTCTACTGTAAGAGCGGTCACACTATGGAGCCTCTACTGTAAGAGCGGTCACACTATGGAGCCTCTACTGTAAGAGCGGTCACACTATGGAGCCTCTACTGTAAGAGCGGTCACACTATGGAGCTCTACTGTTAGAGCGGTCACACTATGGAGCTCTACTGTAAGAGCGGTCACACTATGGAGCCTCTACTGTAAGAGCGGTCACACTATGGAGCCTCTACTGTAAGAGCGGTCACACTATGGAGCCTCTACTGTAAGAGCGGTCACATTATGGAGCTCTACTGTAAGAGCGGTCACACTATGGAGCCTCTACTGTAAGAGCGGTCACACTATGGAGCCTCTACTGTAAGAGCGGTCACATTATGGAGCTCTACTGTAAGAGCGGTCACACTATGGAGCTCTACTGTAAGAGCGGTCACACTATGGAGCTTCTACTGTAAGAGCGGTCACACTATGGAGCCTCTACTGTAAGAGCGGTCACACTATGGAGCCTCTACTGTAAGAGCGGTCACACTGCGGAGCTCTACTGTAAGAGCGGTCACACTATGGAGCCTCTACTGTAAGAGCGGTCACACTATGGAGCCTCTACTGTAAGAGCGGTCACACTATGGAGCCTCTACTGTAAGAGCGGTCACACTATGGAGCTCTACTTTAAGAGCGGTCACACTGCGGAGCTCTACTGTAAGAGCGGTCACACTATGGAGCTCTACTGTAAGAGCGGTCACACTATGGAGCTCTACTGTAAGAGCGGTCACACTATGAAGCCTCTACTGTAAGAGCGGTCACACTATGGAGCCTCTACTGTAAGAGCGGTCACACTGCGGAGCTCTACTGTAAGAGCGGTCACACTGCGGAGCTCTACTGTAAGAGCGGTCACACTATGGAGCTCTACTGTAAGAGCGGTCACACTATGAAGCTCTACTGTAAGAGCGGTCACACTATGGAGACTCTACAGTAAGAGCGGTCACACTATGGAGACTCTACAGTAAGAGCGGTCACACTATGGAGCTCTACTGTAAGAGCGGTCACACTATGGAGCTCTACTGTAAGAGCGGTCACACTATGGAGCTCTACTGTAAGAGCGGTCACACTATGGAGCTCTACTGTAAGAGCGGTCACACTATGGAGCCTCTACTGTAAGAGCGGTCACACTATGGAGCTCTACTGTAAGAGCGGTCACACTATGGAGCTCTACTGTAAGAACGGTCACACTATGGAGCCTCTACTGTAAGAACGGTCACACTATGGAGCCTCTACTGTAAGAGCGGTCACACTATGGAGCCTCTACTGTAAGAGCGGTCACACTATAGAGCTCTACTGTAAGAGCGGTCACACTATGGAGCTCTACTGTAAGAGCGGTCACACTATAGAGCTCTACTGTAAGAGCGGTCACACTATGGAGCTCTACTGTAAGAGCGGTCACACTATGGAGCTCTACTGTAAGAGCGGTCACACTATGGAGCCTCTACTGTAAGAGCGGTCACCTTATGGAGCCTCTACTGTAAGAGCGGTCACACTATGGAGCGTCTACTGTAAGAGCGGTCACACTATGGAGCCTCTACTGTAAGAGCGGTCACACTATGGAGCTCTACTGTAAGAGCGGTCACACTATAGAGCTCTACTTAAAGAGCGGTCACACTATGGAGCTCTACTGTAAGAGCCGTCACACTATAGAGCTCTACTGTAAGAGCGGTCACACTATGGAGCTCTACTGTAAGAGCGGTCACACTATGGAGCCTCTACT
This sequence comes from Eleutherodactylus coqui, assembly GCA_035609135.1. Taxonomy (NCBI): domain Eukaryota; kingdom Metazoa; phylum Chordata; class Amphibia; order Anura; family Eleutherodactylidae; genus Eleutherodactylus; species Eleutherodactylus coqui. The sequence continues at coordinate 334,134 of JAYJKI010000243.1, forward strand.
GTAAGAGCGGTCACACTATGGAGCCTCTACTGTAAGAGCGGTCACACTATGGAGCCTCTACTGTAAGAGCGGTCACACTATGGAGCTCTACTGTAAGAGCGATCACACTATGGAGCTCTACTGTAAGAGCGGTCACACTATGGAGCTCTACTGTAAGAGCGGTCACACTATGGAGCCTCTACTGTAAGAGCGGTCACACTATGGAGCCTCTACTGTAAGAGCGGTCACACTATGGAGCTCTACTGTAAGAGCGGTCACACTATAGAGCTCTACTTAAAGAGCGGTCACACTATGGAGCTCTACTGTAAGAGCGGTCACACTATGGAGCTCTACTGTAAGAGCGGTCACACTATGGAGCTCTACTGTAAGAGCGGTCACACTATGGAGCCTCTACTGTAAGAGCGGTCACACTATGGAGCCTCTACTGTAAGAGCGGTCACACTATGGAGCCTCTACTGTAAGAGCGGTCACACTATGGAGCTCTACTGTAAGAGCGATCACACTATGGAGCTCTACTGTAAGAGCGGTCACACTATGGAGCTCTACTGTAAGAGCGGTCACACTATGGAGCCTCTACTGTAAGAGCGGTCACACTATGGAGACTCTACAGTAAGAGCGGTCACACTATGGAGACTCTACAGTAAGAGCGGTCACACTACGGAGCTCTACTGTAAGAGCGGTCACACTATGGATTCTCTAGTGTCAGAGCGGTCACACTATGGAGCCTCTGCTGCAAGAGCGGTCACACTATGGAGCTCTACTGTAAGAGCGGTCACACTATGGAGCTCTACTGTAAGAGCGGTCACACTATGGAGCTCTACTGTAAGAGCAGTCACACTATGGAGCGTCTACTGTAAGAGCGGTCACACTATGGAGCCTCTACTGTAAGAACGGTCACACTATGGAGCCTCTACTGTAAGAGCGGTCACACTATGGAGCCTCTACTGTAAGAGCGGTCACACTATGGAGCTCTACTGTAAGAGCGGTCACACTATAGAGCTCTACTGTAAGAGCGGTCACACTATGGAGCTCTACTGTAAGAGCGGTCACACTATAGAGCTCTACTGTAAGAGCGGTCACACTATGGAGCTCTACTGTAAGAGCGGTCACACTATGGAGCTCTCTACTGTAAGAGCGGTCACACTATAGAGCTCTACTGTAAGAGCGGTCACACTATGGAGCTCTACTGTAAGAGCGGTCACACTATAGAGCTCTACTGTAAGAGCGGTCACACTATGGAGCTCTACTGTAAGAGCGGTCACACTATGGAGCCTCTACTGTAAGAGCGGTCACACTATGGAGCCTCTACTGTAAGAGCGGTCACACTATGGAGCCTCTACTGTAAGAGCGGTCACACTATGGAGCTCTACTGTAAGAGCGGTCACACTATGGAGCCTCTACTGTAAGAGCGGTCACCTTATGGAGCCTCTACTGTAAGAGCGGTCACACTATGGAGACTCTACAGTAAGAGCGGTCACACTATGGAGCTCTACTGTAAGAGCGGTCACACTATGGAGCTCTACTGTAAGAGCGGTCACACTATGGAGCCCCTACTGTAAGAGCGGTCACACTATGGAGCCTCTACTGTAAGAGCGGTCACCTTATGGAGCTCTACTGTAAGAGCGGTCACACTATGGAGCCTCTACTGTAAGAGCGGTCACACTATGGAGCCTCTACTGTAAGAGCGGTCACATTATGGAGCTCTACTGTAAGAGCGGTCACACTATGGAGCTCTACTGTAAGAGCGGTCACACTATAGAGCTCTACTGTAAGAGCGGTCACACTATGGAGCTCTACTGTAAGAGCGGTCACACTATGGAGCCTCTACTGTAAGAGCGGTCACACTATGGAGCCTCTACTGTAAGAGCGGTCACACTATGGAGCCTCTACTGTAAGAGCGGTCACACTATGGAGCTCTACTGTAAGAGCGGTCACACTATGGAGCCTCTACTGTAAGAGCGGTCACCTTATGGAGCCTCTACTGTAAGAGCGGTCACACTATGGAGACTCTACAGTAAGAGCGGTCACACTATGGAGCTCTACTGTAAGAGCGGTCACACTATGGAGCTCTACTGTAAGAGCGGTCACACTATGGAGCCCCTACTGTAAGAGCGGTCACACTATGGAGCCTCTACTGTAAGAGCGGTCACACTATGGAGCTTTCTACTGTAAGAGCGGTCACACTATGGAGCTCTACTGTAAGAGCGGTCACACTATGGAGCTCTACTGTAAGAGCGGTCACACTATGGAGCTTTCTATTGTAAGAGGGCTAGCATTGTGAAGCCAGGTCTCATCTTTTCACGTGTAGAAGGGATGTCCAACCTTATCCACCTCATGTTGTGATATGCAAACTATCTCAGTTGGCTCTTAGGAGAACTTCCTCTTGAAATCACCATTTTATTTCTAAAAGAGAAGTCCAACAGCATCCGAATAGATTCATTTAATCCATGTGAAAACTTGTCTTTTTGGTCCCAAGACATGAGTGTGCAAATAAAAGTACAGGCAGCAACGTTTCAGTCCCTGCTGGGATCTTCTTCAAGCTAACTGCAGTGAGTGATTGAACACCCGGGTCCCGTCATAGGTGACGTCCGATATCACATGGGTTCCCTGCATTTATTGACATGCGCTCTTCGATACGGCTGACGCGCGACTATGACGTTGGACGTTCTCTAGCTGGGTGCCAGGTGAGTGATTGGACACCTTAATCCCGTCACAGGTGACATTTATTGTGGATCCTCGCAGGATTGGCTACCGAGGGAGGCGTGTTTTACTGTATTGATCATTTAATGATACTCATTACAGTGTGCAGCTTGAAGAAGATCTCAGCAGGGACTGAAACGTTGCTGCCTGTCCTTTTATTGGCACACTCATGTCTTGGGACCAATAAAGACAAGTTTTCACATGGATTACTTGAATCTATCGCGATGCTGTTGGACTTCTCCTCTTTGTGATATTCTCCTTGAAGAGCTAGGATGCAGCTTCTTGCCCTAACTTGCATCCACGGTATTACTACGGGTGAGTGATGCGGCTATCTCCTAATGACGCCCATTCTTCTCTGGCAGATAACATACGTTTTTTCTCATTATGAGGATAATTACAGTTCTGGGCTGATTTGTTCGGTTTCGCGCCCAGACACAATTTTTTCCCAGAATCTGTTTTTTTAATTGTGATTTTACAACAATTTTCACGCCATAAAAGAGAATTAGCCGTGGGGTTTCCAGCTCAGGGATGCTGAGCTCTTGGCGCCATGTCGGGTTACTTCTCAGCCATAAACGCTGTTTTTAATGTGCGCTCTGGAAGATGGATGAGGGATGGAGCTGGAATCACCATAGGACACCTCAGGAGATGCGGAGAATGGGAAATAAAACATGGAACGCTGCGAAAGAACATAAACAAGGGCCGGGAAGGGCCACAAATCTCATGTCATGGAGATCAGAGTCCAGGGACTGATCCCCATAACACGCACGTCAGACCTGCTGAGATCCCACAGATAAGAGCGTCAGCGCTTCACGGTGGATTTGGAGGAAAATCACTGATTGGTCATGGTGAAGCCCTCTAGAAATGACCAACATGTGTTGGAGCTGTGGCCTGAGTGTAGCCGGGGGTCTACTGTGCACAATGTATCCAGCGTCAGGGTCTTCTGTACAGCGGTACAATGTATCTAACCTCAGCGACTCCTGTATAGATGTATCCAACCTCAGTGTCCTCTGCATACAAACACAATGTATCTAATCTCAGGGTCTGCTAAGTAGAAGTACAATGTATCCAACTTCAGAGCCTGCTGTATCCTAGCAAAGTGACTTCAAGAGGTTTTCATCCTTTGGGCTTTTACAGACAAGCGTGTTTACGCATGAACAATGTTGGCGATGACAATACTCAGGCTGATCTGCGCGTGTCAGCGCACAGTATTGTAGGCATCAGTATTAAAAGGCATCAGCCGAATTCTGGAAACCCCTGTCTCTGGGTCCCCCATTCCTTAAAATAAAAAATCTGCAGTTCCTCGTCTCTCTCTGCTCCCTCATTCGTCCCTCACCGCCGGCTCCGGTCTCCCTGTGATGTCACTTTGCAGACTGCCGTCAGCCCGAGCCCGTCTACAAGCAAGCTGCAGCAGCCAATGACAGCGCTCAGAGATCATAGCTGAGCACTGTCATTGGCTGCTAGAGCAGGTTTATGGGACGCCAGTGCTGCCTATAAACAAACAGCAGAGACCAGAGGTGGCAGCGGGGAGAGAGGAGTAACTCTTGACTTATTATTTTAAGGAATGGGGGACCCAGTGGCAGGAGTTTTCAGAACTTGGGCAACTCCTTCATGGGGGAGGTCCCTTTTCAGCCAATCATAGCTGAGGTAGGAAGACCCGTCTGTACGCTGTGACAACTGGGCATGGGGATTATGGGAATGGACACACTGGCCGCTCTACGCTACTTCTGTTGAGTATCCCCATAGAAGTGGATGGGAGTTCCGTAAACGGCTTGGCACAGAGAGCTGGGCTGGTTTGTGACGCTTCTGGGATGCGGCACAGCGCGCTGTTCTTCGCTGTATTTATACCTCCCTTGCACTTCTATGGAGGTTACAGAAAAGTGTAGAGCAGTAAACTTGACAGTTTCTTAAAAACTTGGCCAGAAGTTCTCCTGGCTGCAGAAAGCAGGAGGTGAGCTGGGGCTCCAGAGATGGGATGATAAGTATCTGAGATGAGGCCACCAGTTTAATACATTTCTTTTATCTTTGCCTATTTTTGCGCTTAAAAAAGCAAATCAACAGCGGCTATGAGCCGGCACAGATGTGTGCTATAATTTACACCAATTTCTGGCCCAAAGTATAGTAATCTGTAGTGCTGCTGGACCCCACCGGGCGGAAAATTAAAAGGGGTATGAGTTTTTGAAAATAGGAAGGAAAAACTGAAAATTAATTCCACTCTCTTAATGTGGGCCAAGCTGGGAGCAGTAATAAGGCCCTAATATGATGTCACATTGTATAGCCTGCGGCCCCCTGGACATCAGTATAGAGCTCCTTCTCATATACTGACCAAAGATAAGAAGTAACAAAACATGACGCCCAGCATGCGATCAGATCTGGATTCCCCTCTGTTTGACCCTGGGTGTAATAAGCCATGAAGATCACAGCGATGCATGGGAGCCGCTCTGACAGGTGATGTGAAACATTATACCGGTGTAGTGCGCTGCCAGTAGTCACTTCCGTGGAGGAGCGCTGCACAAAGTAATTATCACTGGAGGAACTCATGATAAATATTCTGGTATAGAAGGAAATCCACAGGATGTGTCAGGTGACCCGGAGCAAAACTGAGATGACCCCTGCAGCTTGTCTACTACTGCTGCACAAGATGTGAGAAACCTGCAAGAGAAATCCATTATCATTCAGTGAATTACAAACACGGAGAGAGCATGTAGCGTCTTCCAGCACTGGATAGGAGCCGTGGGTGTAATAGCCGTAAAGCACTAAAGCACACTAGAGAGTAGTGAGGAAAGCCAGGAGTCGTTACCAGGAAGTCTCAGGTCACAGTACAGATGGAGGAGGCGGGTAAAGTTTTCGGGAAGTCTCAGGTTGCTTGTAGTCGAGAAGGAGGAAAGCAGCTAGATCATGGCTGTAAAGCACAATAATCACCTGCTGGTGCAGTGGCAGGGTCAGGCTTTTATAATGAGCCTAATTAAAAACAGGGTGGGCCCAGGACAGGATATCTCACTGGGAGAGACACCATCTGGAGCACAGAAGTTCCCAGGTTTGAGTCCTGACAGTTGCCCCCTCCTTCCAGGATGACCTCCAGACATCCCAGGGGCTAGTTTCCCTTGATACCTGCAATGGAATTCTCTTGTGAGCCTAGGGGCAGGAACATTGTAGGCCGGCTCGCAGGAATTCTCCTCTGGCCCATATCCCTGCCACTGCACCAAGTCTTCCTTGGTGCCTTGAGAAGTCCAAGATCTTGTCCACAAGGACTTCATCTTGACCTTATACTTTTACCATGGGGGGAGGTGCTTGCTGTGTTCCATTGTAGGTATTCTCCTGAAACGGTTTCAGCAGGGATACGTGGGAGACAGGATGGATTCTAAGGCTTTCCGGGAGCTTTAAACGGAAGGCCCTCAGGCTAATCCTTGCTGTAATTCGGAAGGATCTGATAAATCTCTGTCCAAGTCTGGGAGAAGGTACATGAGTTTTTACATTTCTGCTGGGCAACCACACCTTATCACCCACATGGAAGGCAGGGGCTGCTTGTCGATGTCTATCTGCCGCCTTCTTGTGAGTCTCTTGGGCTTCCCGTAAGGCTTCAACAAAAATGGTAGTCATACTTTTTGAGAGGGGCAGATCTACAGTGATGTCCGTAGATATAATCTCCATGGTCTGGATGGAACTAGAAGGAGCTGTAGAAAACCCAGAGGGCGAGCTCACGGTGTCTTGTTCTGAGCACATACTTCACATACTTTGCAAGAGGTGATATACCTCTTCACAACCCTCCTGCAGTCGTGCCACTAAGAAGAATGAAGCAGGAGTTCCTTGTGACTCCAAGGTGACCAGCAAGCTTGTCTGTGTTTGACCCCTCTTCAGGCTCTGAAAATATCCTGGACAAAGTGTCTGCCTCATTGGAACCGGGGTGATAGGACACGATAAGATTGGGCCCATCGCACTTGTCTTGCAGATAACCTCTTGGCAGTACAGAGAAATTCTAAGTTCTTATGGTCAGTAAGAACAGTTACTGGATGATGGGCTCCTTCCAAGAGGTCTCCATTCAGTCTATGCCTTTTTTTAAGTGGGGTGCCCAGAACTGGACCCAGTATTCCAGATGAGGTCTGACTAAGGAAGACTAGAGGGGATAATGACCTCACGTGATCTAGACTCTGTGCTTCTCTTAATACATCCCAGAATTGTGTTTGCCTTTTTGGCTGCTGCATCACATTGCTGACTCATGTTCAGTCTATGATCTATTAGTATACCCAAGTCTTTTTCACATGTGCTGCTGCTTAGCCCAATTCCTCCCATTCTGTATGTGCTTTCTTAATTTTTCTTGCCCAGATGTAGGCCTTTGCATTTCTCCTTGTTGAATACCATTCTGTTAGTCGCTGACCACTGTACAAGCTTTTCTAGATCTTTTTGAACACTCTCTCTCTTCCCTAGTGTTAGCTATCCCTCCTAGCTTTGTGTCATCAGCAAATTTTATCAGTTTCCCATCAATTCCCTCCTCCAGATCATTTATAACAATGTTGACCAACACTGGGCCCAGGACAGAGCCTTGTGGTACCCCACTTGATACATTCTTCCACTTGGATGTGCAGCCATTTATGACCACTCTTTGAGTATGATCACTCAGCCAGTTGTGAATCCACCTAACAGTTGCCTTGTCAATCCTAGATTTGGTCATTTTTCCATAAGTATGGTGTGAGATACTTTGTCAACTGCTTTACTAAAGCCAAGATATACTATATCCACCGCATTTCCCTGATCAACCCAGTCAGTGATTCTGTTATAGAAGGAAATTAGATTCGCCTGGCATGACTTGTTTGTTACAAACCCATGCTGGCTCTGGTTAATTGATCCATTGTCATCCAAGTACTTGCATACATGCTGTTTAATAATGTGTTCAAAGATCTTTCCCAGTATAGAAGTCAGGCTCACAGGCCTGTAGTTTATTTGATCCACCTTCTTCCCTTTTGTAAAGATAGGGACAACATTTGCCCTTTTCCAATCTTCTGGGACTTCTCCTGTTCTCCTGGAATTTTCAATGATTCTGGCGAGTTGTTCAGCAATTACCTCCACTGATTCCTTTAGTATCCTAGGATGTAATTCATCTGGACGTTGAGACTTGGATTCATGTAAATTAGCTAAGTGTTCCATCACCATCTCTCTGCTTACAGATAGCCTGCATTCTTTTATTCCCCCAGTAGCGCAGGGAAGATCAGCTGATGTTCCATCTACTTTCTGAGAGAAAACAGATACAAAATAGGAATTTAAAAGTTCGGCCTTCTAAACATCATTCTTAAAGGGGTTGTCCCGCGCCGAAACGGGTTTTTTTTTTTTTTAACCCCCCCCCCCCCCCCGTTCGGCGCGAGACAACCCCGATGCAGGGGTTAAAAAAAACAAACGGAGAGTGCTTACCTGAATCCCGGCGGTCCGGCGTCTTCATACTTACCTGCTGAAGATGGCCGCCGGGGTCTGCTCCCTCAGTGGACCGCAGCTCTTCTGTGCGGTCCATTGCCGATTCCAGCCTCCTGATTGGCTGGAATCGGCATGTGACGGGGCGGAGCTACACGGAGACGGCATTCTGCACGAGCGGCTCCATTGAAGAGAGCAGAAGACCCGGACTGCGCAAGCGCGGCTAATTTGGCCATCGGAGGGCGAAAATTAGTCGGCTCCATGGGAACGAGGACGCCAGCAACGGAGCAGGTAAGTGAAAAACTTTTTATAACTTCTGTATGGCTCATAATTAATGCACGATGTACATTACAAAGTGCATTAATATGGCCATACAGAAGTGTATAGACCCACTTGCTGCCGCGGGACAACCCCTTTAACCAATTCACCATTTTCATCCTGTAAGCATCCAATAGCATCTTTGACTTTTGTTTTGCTTTTGACATACCCCCCTAAATCCTTTTTTATTGCTTTTGGCCTCTGTTGCAAGGATGGCTTTAATCTTGCTGGGATCCATACTTAGACCATCTGGGGAAAAGAAAGTATCCCAGGAATTGCATTTGGGTCTCTTCAAACTTACATTTCGCTAGTTTGATGTAGAGGTTATTCCTTTAGAGTCATTCCAAGACCACCTGATTGTGCCTGTGATGCTCCTCCAAGTTGTCAGAGAAGATGAGGATGTTGTAGAGATACGCCACTATGAATTGGTCCAACAGGTCTCGAAATACATCATTGATAAAGTGCTGGAAGGTGGCGGGAGCATTGCAAAGGCCGAATGGCATCACTAGGTATTCAAAATGAACATACCTTGCCCTAAAATCAGTCTTCCATTTATCCCCAGGGTGAATCCATACAAGATTATAGGTCCCTCTTAGATCTAGTTAAGTGAAGATCTTGGCAAAGTGGAGTCTCTCTAACAGTTCTGGAATCAAAGGAAGGGGGTAGTGATTCTTGACTGTAATCTTATTTGACTCCCTGTAATTAATACATGGTGACAGGGTTGAGTCACTCTTTTCCACGAAAAATTTGAGCGCCCGCTGTGGAAGGTTGAGCGAACCCCTTTTTCAAATTTTCATTCAGGTATCCTCGGAGTTCCTTCAACTCTGGGTCTGAAAGGTTGTAGATCTGCCCGAATGGAATAGAAGCACCAGGGAGCAACTCCGCTGTGCAATCATACAGCCGATGAGGCGGCAGCTTTCTTCTTGCTGCAGACATCCCTGAACATCTGGTATTGAAACAATAACTTCTCAAAGTCCTGTTGACCATCCTTGGAGTTCTGCACTGGTTTAGGGGCAAACGGTGCCATCTTGCAGTTCTCTGAAGAGAAAGCAATAGTCCTTGATTCCCAGTTGATAGAGGGATTATGGGTAGAGAACCAGGGGATCCCGAGAATCACTGGAAATGTAGGGGACGAGATGAGCTGGAAGCTGATTGTTCCTTGGTGGTCAGGTTTTATGCGGAGCTCCAGTTTGATTGTTTCCTGTGTGAGAGGTCATCCCCAAAGCTGGTACAAATATGGCGAAAGCACTCCCAAAGCTCATACAAGGATGAAGAGAGCACCCTAAAAGCTTGTACAAAGACTGAGAGAGCACCCCAGATTGCTGTACAGAAAGAGTAACCTCAAGTCCAGTACATACACAGAGAGAGCATGCCCAAAAGCCGATAAAAAGAGAGAGGGCACACCCAATTCTGGTATAAACTTGGAGAGACCACCTGTAAAGCCAGTACAACATGGAGAAAACACAGCCCCCAAAGTATTTGCGAGGTAGACTCATAGACTGGTTGAGTTGAAAGGGACCTCCAAGGTCATCCGGTCCGACCCCCTGCTCAATGTAGGATCACTAAATCATCCCAGACAGATATCTGTCCAGCCTCTGTTTGAACACTTCCATTGAAGGAGAACTCACCACCTCCCGTGGCAACCCGTTCCACTCATTGATCCCCCTCACTGTCTAATATCTAATCTGTGTCTCCTCCCTTTCAGTTTCATCCCATTGCTTCTAGTCTTTCCTTGTACAGATGAGAATAGGGCTGATCCCTCTGCACTGTGACAGCCCTTCAGGTATTTGTAGACAGCTATTAAGTCTTCTCTCAGCTTTCTCTTCTGCTAAACATTCCCAGATCCTTTAACCGTTCCTCATAGGACATGATTTGCAGACCATGTTGTGTTCACTAACTTTTACTGTTGGTAAGCTCCATTCTAGGAAACAAGAGAAAAAATACAGAAGTGCCACATCCAGCATATGCAGGACCGGAGCAGCACCAGCACTTCTGTCTGACTTCAAGGATGTGTTTTCCTTGATGAAATAGTGCAGCTATTTAGGGTCAATTGGGGACAGTGGTGTCTGGTTTTAGGGTCAATGTCAGGGAAAGGTGTAGGGAGAGCTGAAGCAAGGGAAAGGATTTATCTGGATGTTATTTATGCTCCCTACCATCTTCTTCAGTCTCCACTGTCAGTTTTAGCATCATCATCATAAATCTACTGGTTACCATCACCCCCTATCCCTGTCATCTAAGGGTAAGTCGTTAGTGCTTCATGTCTACATGTCATGTGACATCCCGTTAGAACACTATTCACCATTACTACAAGTCCTGGGGTATCCGAGTGCTGGGACACATGCTTAGTAACCGGAAAAAGAGACTGTTAAGTTCCTCATTCAATGAGAAGACAACAGATACTGGCAGCCTGTAACAATGCCCGCTGACCACACCTTAAAGGGGTTGTCCCGCGGCAGCAAGTGGGGTTATACACTTCTGTATGTCCATATTAATGCACTTTGTAATGTACATTGTGCATTAATTATGAGCCATACAGAAGTTATTCACTTACCTGTTCCGTTGCTAGCGTCCTCGTCTCCATGGTGCCGTCTAATTTTCAGCGTCTAATCGCTGGATTAGATGCGCTTGCGCAGTCCGGTCTTCTTCTTTTCTGAATGGGGCCGCTCGTGCCGGAGAGAGGCTCCTTGTAGCTCCGCCCCGTCACGTGCCGATTCCAGCCAATCAGGAGGCTGGAATCGGCAATGGACCGCACAGAAGCCCTGCGGTTCACCGAGGGTGAAGATCCCGGCGGCCAGCTTCACCAGGTAAGTAAGAAGTCACCGGAGCGCGGGGATTTAGGTAAGCACTATCCGGTTTTCTTTTTTAACCCCTGCATCGGGTTTGTCTCGCGCCGAATGGGGGGGCTATTGAAAAAAAAAAAAACCCGTTTCGGCGCGGGACAACCCCTTTAAGGACAGATCTTACTTGTCATGAGACACCTCAGCCACAGTTCAGTTCTAAAGTGACAATCAACAATGGCGGCGCTCCTGGGATCAGGAAGTATGGGATTATTATGCAACAAAGATGAAATAGGAGGTGAATTACCTGGCGTGATCGGGCTGCCCAGGTGGGCCGCCATGCCTGAGGTCCTAATAAGCAGTGAGAAAATCTATGGATTGGTTGGGTCCGCCAACCCTGGTCACACGGACAGCCGACAGGAAGGGAGAGTGTCAATGGGGACTCCGAATGTGGATGTCGGATAGCAAGGGATCAAGTAGACAATACGCAAGAGAAAAGACAGCGCTCCAGGGGGCCAACCATAAAACCAAAGCAGAACATGCATGACTCCAAGCACCAGAGTTCTTGGAGATAAATGACCAGCCGCTTCACTCAGACAACCGATTTGCTGCCGCATAAAATAATCACTCCGGGAAAAGTAGCACCTACACGACCGTTTTCGGTCACCGGCTTTATACACCACGTGCAAAGAGAGGTCTTGCCTATCTTTCGATATTATACACAGCAAGCTCCCATAGACTTCAATAGAAGCTGGAAAAAAGGGAGGGAGTGACCCTGTGTACAACGCTGTAAAAGAGGACCGCTCACCCTACAGAAGCCTTATAGTCATTCCGAGGATTTGTGCCGATCAGTGGTTTCCATCACTTCTGCGTATTTTTTTACATATGCGCCGCAGCGCTCGGTGTGAATGGCTTGGAATTAATGAAAATCGATTGCAGTAAATCTTCATGCAGGCGATTATATGGTGCATACGGCCGTGTGAAGATGGCCGGAACAGGGAGGTGATCACAGCAACAAACAGGGAATCCCACCCAGAACCTCATGCAAGCAGCACCAGAGCAGAACATGCATGACACCAGACCAAGGGTTCTGAGAGGGAATGAGGAAAAGAGCAAAGGGTTAAACGACCGCGTCCTCTAGGAAGAGCGGCCGGGATTTATATGCAGCAGACCGGAGGTGATCGGCTGCAGAGCTCCACCCCATCAGCCTACCAAATCCCCACACCTGTGGAAGTGTGCTACCGGAAACCCAAGAGAACCACAGGTCCCAGGAGCACAAGATGACAGCCCCTCAGTATCTATACATCGTTTCTTCCCTTTTATCCAAATATTCCTGGAGTCGTGCTCTTCAGATGGGTCATGTAATAGCATTGTGATCACCTGAGAATTACTTGTTTCTCTGTTCTCTCCAGGAGTCACCAGAGCCTTCTGTATGATGAAATTGCATTGACTGTACCATACAGGCTCTTCACAAGGTGGGGAAAGGTGAAGAAGCGCATAACACAGTTACTGGTGAGGACTAGAGTCTCTGGTCACACAGGCATAATAGAGGAGATCACAGCTCATCCGCCTGACTGTATACTTATAGTCTGTAGCTTATTTGGGTGAACATTGATGGTAATGATAATCACATTGTTCTCACAGCAGGCAGAGATAGTAATCAAACTAGCCGATTATGTGATGCTGCACTGATGCATCATGGGATTGATACCACAGCATAGGAAAAGAAAAATCAGGGAGATATCTAACAATTATGATGGTGCATGACAAGTATCAGACAGGAGGCTGCACTGCATGGAAGTGGTTGCAATACACACAGGACTCCTCCAGAGTGTGGCAGGCAATCTGCTGAGGGGGCAGGGATGGGATGGAAACATAATTTTTTGCTGGAATGGTCCTTTAAGATTCTTGCAATCACCCTCCTGATTGTTGTGCCAACACCCCTGGCCATAGCAGTGACTGCATGTCAGATTGTTAAATCCATGTGACACAGGAGTGCATCTACATGCCAAAGTATCATCGCATGATGAGGGAACAGAGGCAGTGATAGTGATGATGGTGGTCATACTGGTAGTCGGAATCATAGTGATGAAGGTGAATGATGATGATAGTGAGAGAACGGTGGTAATAATGGTGACAGTGCTGATGATGATGGTGGTGAAAGCAATGAGGAAGATAGTGATGACAGCAGTAATGGGGAAAATCATAGTGACAATGAATGATGGCAGTGATGATGATGGCAGTGATGATGGCAGTGATGATGATGGCAGTGATGATGATGGTAGTGATGATGATGGTAGTGATGATGATGGCAGTGATGATGATGGCAGTGATGATGATGGCAGTGATGATGATGGTAGTGATGATGATGGCAGTGATGATGATGGCAGTGATGATGATGGCAGTGATGATGATGGTAGTGATGATGATGGTAGTGATGATGATGGCAGTGATGATGATGGCAGTGATGATGATGGCAGTGATGATGGTGGCAGTGATGATGATGGCAGTGATGATGATGGCAGTGATGATGGTGGCAGTGATGATGATGGCAGTGATGATGATGGCAGTGATGATGATGGCAGTGATGATGTTGGTAGTGATGATGATGGCAGTGATGATGATGGCAGTGATGATGATGGCAGTGATGATGATGGCAGTGATGATGATGGTAGTATGATGATGGCAGTGATGATGATGGCAGTGATGATGATGGCAGTGATGATGATGGCAGTGATGATGATGGCAGTGATGATGACATTGATGTTGCATACCAAAAAGTCAGCACTAACAAATAAATGTGTGCGTGCTCGTAAGCTGCGACAAACCCAGTAACAGGAACACTCGGCCCATCGCTCATACACGTCTCATATCGGAATAAGGCTGCGCAACTGTTTGATACAAATGCAAGAAATGGGAAAGCAGGATACCCGGCCATCCCAGGGGCGCCAGTGAGGGTACACAGCCACTCACATAAGAGAGAGGTATCTTTTAGAGCTGGGCACGGGTCCAATAAGGTTCACCCGAACGTGGCGGGTTGGTTCCGAGTTTGGATCAAAGTGAGCGCCAAGAACCTTGCATCTTTACGCAGTTAGTGTAGACAGTCGTGCAGTTATACTTAGATATTACATGTGTATGAGTGCTGGGGGGGGGGGGTTCTGGTAATGATAGTGATGACGATGGTGATGATAATAGTGATGATGATGGTGGTACTAGTGACATTAGTGATAGTAACAATGGTGATAGCGATTGCGATGTCCACAGGGCACAGTCCGGTCTGTATAATTCGTACAAGACAATACAATTAAGGTGCGATGGAGGCCGTGGCAGGAGATGATTGACGGCTCTGCTATGCAGGGGGGGCTTTCTGGGGATCAGCTGGGATTATGTGCGGAGGTTCAGCTCCCCTCCGGCTTACTGTTGCCAGAATGAAAGTGACCTTCCAGGAAGCCATAATATCCGTCCTTCCTGCTCCCTTGTGGTAGCCTTTTCCAAGGTGGCTGCCCGGCGCAGACTGAGTAAGATGATGAGAATACGATGTGGTAATGATATAGAGTGCTCTGAGTGATGGAGGGGGAACAAGGTCCAAACACCCCCAAGGTCTGGGGCAAAGAGATCCCAACTGCCCCTGAATAGGTGTCCTTGGCCCACTGGCACTCTACTACCTGACTGCAGGGGGCTCTGAGGATGGTGAGGTGTGGCACTGTGACCCTCCGCCCCGGTAGGTTCGCCACAGCAGACGTCTACCCATGTAGGTCATCATGAAAAGGAAGTGGAGTGAAACAATGTGTTATCTGTAACCATGGTGACGCATAGCTCTGCATAAGAGCTGTAGACACAAAATGTATGGAGATTTATGATGAAGAATATTTGCCAAGTGGCTTCCTTTCTTTCCATCTTACATTACAGCAATATGAGGGGTCGCAAAAGTATAAACACCTTTTAACGATTTACGTGCAGGAGACCGAAAGCTCCTAATAATGAAAACCGTCCAACATTAACGCCATCAGCCAGAGCGAGCGGAGAGTGATGCCTTCTAGCGTCCGCGGCGGCTCCCCGATGCAGTGAACTCTCTATAACACCGTCCGCTCTTCTGGGCTCTCGGACCATTACATGGCTGCGGAGACTCCCGTCTGTTAACATGACGTATCTGGAGGGCGGCCAACGCCTTCGCTCCACATACATTTGTTTTCATTCACAGCATGTCAAAACAATCTCCTCCATAATAATTCACTGGGAACGTCAGGAAAAAAGAACAGGAGTTATTATGATGGGAGAGATCGTAGATGGAAACCTCTGCGAACCCTCCAAATCCTCCGTCTAATCCCGGCAGTTCACATCTCCAGCCTCTAATCAAAGCCGCATGTCTCCTGTATTCCTGGGAATCCATCATTCCCGCGCAGCGATCGAGTGAGGCCATAAAGCGGTGCGGGGCGCAGCGGCGGGCCACGGCTCAGCGCTCCCACTTTATTACAATTGTGTAAATCTCAGCAATGGAGCCGCACATCCAGCTCACAGCTCATGATCCAAGGCATCAGCCACAGGCCAGTCAATCACATATGCTCTGCATTAGGGGCGGCTCAGCTACGCTCTCCGCGATGTTATGACGGGACCCTTCAGTGCAGATTATTCACGTTTACAGTTCACTTTCCGTAAGCTGGCAGCCTCTAAATCAAAAGGCCTACCAGAGAAGAGCAGCCTGACCCCACGAGGCTCCACACCAGAGACATACGTGGACTGACCCCACGACGCTCCACGCCAGAGACATACATGGACTGACCTCATAAGGCTCCACACCAGAGACATACATGGACTGACCTCATGAGGCTCCACGCCAGAGACATACGTGGACTGACCCCATGAAGCTTCACGCCAGAGACATACGTGGATGGCCCCACGAGGCTCCAGACCAGAGACATACATGAATGGCCCCAAGAGCGTCCACGCCAGAGATATACGTGGACTGACCCCACGATGCTCCATGCCAGAGACATACATGAATGGCCCCACGAGGCTCCAGGCCAGAGACATACATGGACTGACCCCACGAGGCTCCATGCCAGAGACATACGTTGACTGACCCCATGACGCTCAACGCCAGAGATATACGTGGACTGACCCCACGAGGCTCCACGCCAGAGACATACATGGACTGACCACACGAGGCTCCACACCAGATATATACGTGGACTGACCCCACGAGGCTCCACGCCAGAGACATACATGGACTGACCCCACGACGCTCATCGCCAGAGATATACGTGGACTGAACTCACGAGGCTCCACGCCAGAGACATACGTGGACTGACCCAGCGAGGCTCCATGCCAGAGACATACATGGACTGACCCCACGAGGCTCCAGGCCAGAGACATACGTGGACTGACCCAACAAGGCTCTATGCCAGAGGCATACGTGGACTGACCCCACGAGGCTCCACGCCAGAGACATACGTGGACTGACCCCACGAGGCTCCACACCAGAGACATACATGGACTGACCCCACGAGGCTCCACGCCAGAGACATACAAGGACTGACCCCCAAGAGGCTCTACACCAGAGATATACATGGACTGACCCCAAGAGGCTCCACGCCAGAGACATACGTGGACTGACCCCACGAGGCTCCACGCCAGAGACATACATGGACTGACCCCACGAGACTCCACGCTAGAGACATACATGGACTGACCCCACGAGGCTCCACGCCAGAGACATACGTGGACTGACCCTACGAGGCTCCACGCCAGAGACATACGTGGACTGACCCCCTAAGGCTCCACGCCAGAGACATACGTGGACTGACCCCACGAGGATCCACGCCAGAGACATACATGGACTGACCCCACGAGGCTCCACGCCAGAGACATATGGGGACTGATCCCACGATGCTCCAGACCAGAGACATACGTGGACTGACCCCACGAGGCTCCACGCCAGAGACATACATGGAATGACCCCACAAGGCTCCATGCCAGACACATACGTGGACTGATCCCACGAGGCTCCATACCAGAGACATACGTGGACTGACCCCACGAGGCTCCATGCCAGAGACATACGAGGATGGCCCCACGAGGCTCCAGACCAGAGACACACGTGGACTGACCCCACGAGGCTCCACGCCAGAGACATACACGGTCTGACCCCACGAGGCTCCACGCCAGAGACATACATGGATGGCCCCACGAGGCTCCAGGCCAGAGACATACATGGACTGACCCCACGAGGCTCCACGCCAGACACATACGTGGACTGACCCCACGAGGCTCCACGCCAGACACATACGTGGACTGACCCCACGAGGCTCCACACCAGAGACATACATGGACTGGACTATTCCAGCGAGGCTCCACGCCAGAGACATACGTGGACTGACCCCATGAGGCTCCATGCCAGAGACATACATGGACTGACCCCACGAGGCTGCAGGCCAGAGACATACGTGGACTTACCTTATGAGGCTCCAGGCCAGAGAAATACGTAAACTGACCCCATGAGGCTCCACGCCAGAGACATACATGGATGGCCTCACAAGGCTCCGGGTCAGAGACATACATGGACTGACCCCAAGAGGCTTCACGCCAGAGACATACATGGACTGACCCCAAGAGGCTCCACGTCAGAAACATACATGGACTGACCCCACGAGGCTCCAGGCCTGAGACATACGTGGACTGACCCCAAGAGGCTCCAGACCAGAGACATACGTGGACTGACCCCACGAGGCTCCACGCCAGAGACATACATAGACAGACCCCAGAAGGCTCGCCACGAGAAACCTGCATGGACTAACCCCACAAGCTTTCCCACCAGAGACTTACATAGACTGACCCCACACAGTTCCACAGCGGAGAATTACATGGACTGATCCCATGAGGCGCCCCTCCAGAAATTTACGTGAACTGACCCAACAAGGCTGCCCAATTCACAGCAAATAGAGTGGCAGCATCCCAGGCGTATTAGCAAAAAGTGATAATTTATTCCTCCATATAACTGCTACATTTCGACCCTCTTGGGGTCTTTGTCAAGCATAAAAGTATACAGTTAATCACACCCATATATAACACAAATGCACATAAACCACCACCAATCATAATTACAGCTACACATGCGTATGTAATGTTCATTACCTTAGGGCTCAACCTTCTAGTCCAGTAAATTTCCATCAGGAACACAGAGCACGTTCCTCCGGCTGTCCTCATATCTCATATGAGCCAACAAGGCTGCCCACCAGAGATCTGCATGGACTAACCTCACGAGGTTCCCCGCCAAAGAATAGCAAACTGAGACCACAAGGCTCACTGCCAAAGGCTTAAATGCAATGACCCCATGAGGTTTCCTGCCAGAGAAGAGTAGCTTGACCGATGAAACACACCACCAAAGACTTACATGCAGTGACCGAATGAGACTCCCCCCATCCAGAGAAGACCAGCCTGATCTCATAAAGCTCCTCATCAGATACTTAAATAGAATACCCCATGAGTCTTCCCACCAGAAACACACATGGATTGACCTCACAAGGCTTCCTGCCACAAAAAGAGTGGCTTAAGCCAACAAGGCTTCCTGCCAAAGACTTGCATGGACTGACCCCATGAGGCTCCACAAAGCTCTCCATCAGAGACTTAAAGGGACTGAACCCGCTAGGATCACCACAACACATACTTGGATTAACCCCACAAGGCTCCCACCAGAGACGTACATGAGTTGACCCCACAAGGTTCTCCACCAAACAAAACCATTCTGACCCCACGATGCTCTCCACCAAAAAAGAAGCTCTCTGCCAGAGACTTAAATGGACTAACTCCACCTGACTCCCCAACAGGGACTTACATGTACTGACCTAATAAGGTTCCCTGCCAGAGATTTATATGGACTAACCCCATAAGGTTCCTGGCCAGAGACTTACATAAACTGACCCCACAATGCTCCCCACCAGAAACTTACTGTTACGACCAGTGGGTGTGAACCCACTGTGCCAACTAACTTGTTTGACTTTGGGCTAGACCTAAGGGTGTTATCCTGACAGCTTCCCAGTATTCACCCTTTAACTCCTGCACAGGAATCTGGCCTTTGCTGCGGGGAACCAAAACAGGCCGCTACCTCCTGGAAAAGTCCCGGTCTAGTTGGCGGCTGACCCACGGGGGTCAGCATCACTGGTGCAACGCACCACAATACAGGCCAAAGTGCACAATGAGGATGCGGTCCAATGTCAAGGCTGGCGGCGTACAAACAAGATCGGGTCACAAGTCCAAGGATTGGGGCAGGCAGAATTCAAGCAAGTCAAAATAACAAGTCCAAGGGTTGTTGCACGGAAATCAAGTGAGGTCATTATCCCCCTCTACTCTTCCTTAGTCAGACCTCATCTGGAATACTGGGTCCAGTTCTGGGCACCCCACTTTATACAAGACATAGACAAACTGGAGCAAAATCAGAGAAGAGTTACCAAGATGGTGAGCGGTCTGCAAATCATGTCCTATGAGGAACGGGTAAAGGGTCTGGGAATGTTTAGCTTGCAGAAGAGAAGGCTGAGAGGAGACTTAATAGCTGTCTACAAATATCTGAAGGGCTGTCACAGTGCAAAGGGATCAGCCCATAGGTGTAGCATCAGGGGTTGCTGGGGTCGCCATGGCGACCCTGCCCCTGCGCTCAGGGGGCCCCGAGGCTGCCCTCCGCCATACCCACTGCACATTCAGTGCATTAATGGATGGCCATTCTGTCTGCAGCAAGATTCCCATCATCCAGCAGCCAGAACGGCCAGCGTGAGAGGAAGCCAGGCAGAGCAGGGAGGAACTCACCTGGGCCGGCAGGGGAGGAGGGAGGAAGTCACATGGGACGACAGGGAACAGTGATCATGTGAACATGTGCTGCCCCCCTGCTTCCTGCTGAACAGAAGCCTCTGAGTTTGCCTCTCCTGCTGCTGTCACATGGAGGAGAAGTGGACCGGGCCCTGGGGTAACTGTATATATATATGTGTGTGTGTGTGTGTGTGTGTGTGTATCTGTCGTTCTGTCTCCCTCCTTCATCTATCTATCTATCTATCTATCTCATATCTATCTATATACTATCTATCTATCCCATATCTATCTATCTATCTATCTAACTATCTCATATCTATCTATCCCATATCTATCTATCTCATATCTATCTATCTATCTATCTATCTATCTATCTATCTATCTCATATCCATCTATCTATCTATTTCCTATCTATCTATCTATCTATCTATCTATCTCCTATCTATCTATCTATCCTATATATATATATACCGGTATATATATCTCCTATCTATCTATCTATCTATCTATCTATCTATCTATCTATCTCCTATCTATCTATCTATCTATCTCATATCTATCTATCTCATATCCATCTATATCTATCTATCTATCTATCTATCTCCTATCCATCAACGTATCTATCTATCTATCTATCTATCTATCTATCTATCTATCTATCTCCTATCTATCGCCTATCTATCTCATATCTATCTATCTATCTATCTATCCCATATCTATCTATCTATCTATCCTCTATATATATATATATATATATATATATATCCTATCTATTTCCTATCTATCTATCTATCTATCTATCTATCTATCTATCTATCTATCTATCTATCCATCCATCCATCTATCCATCTCCTATCTATCTATTCTCTATCTATCCATCTATCTTTCTCATATCTATCTATCTCCTATCTATCTATCTATCTATCTATCTATCTATCTATCTATCTATCTATCTATCTATCTCATATCCATCTATATCTATCTATCTCATATCTATCTATCTATCTATCTATCTATCCCATATCTATCCTATGTATATATATATATATATATATCTCCTATCTATCTATCTATCTTATATCCATCTATCTCTTATATCCATCTATCTATCTATCTATCTCATATCTATCTATCCTCTATCTATCCATCTATCTTTCTCATATCTATCTATCTCCTATCTATCTATCTCCTATCTATCTATCTCATATCCATCTATATCTATCTATCTCATATCTATCTATCTATCTATCTATCTATCTATCTATCTATCTATCTATCTATCTATCTATCTATCTATCTATTCAACTATCTCATATCAATCTATCCTATATATCTATCTATCTCATGTCTATCTATCTCCTATCTATCATCTCCTATCTATCATCTCCTATCGATCTCATATCCATCTATCTATCTATCTATCTATCTATCTATCTATCTATCTATCTATCTATCTATCTATCTCCTATCTATCTTTCTCCTATCTATCTATCTATCTATCTATCTCCTATCTATCTATCTCCTATCTATCTATCTATCTATCTATCTCCTATCTATCTATCTCCTATCTATCTATCCCATATCTATCTATCTCCTATCTATCAATCTCATATCCATCTATAGCTATCTATCTCATATCTATCTCCTATCTATCTATCTATCTCATATCTATCTATCTATCTCCTATCTATCTATCTCCTATCTATCTATCTCCTACCTATCTATCTCCTATCTATCTATCCATTTATCTATCTCATATTTATCTCATATCTATCTATCTACCGCATATCTATCTATCTACCGATCTATCTATCCCATATCTATCTATCTATCTATCTATCCCATATCTATCCCATATCTATCTATCCTATATATTTATCTATCTATCTCCTATCTATCTATCTCCTATCTATCTATCTATCTATCTCTATCTATCTATCTATCTCATATCCATCTATCTATCTCATATCCATCTATCTATCTCCTATCTATCATCTCCTATCCATCTATCTTATGTTCATCTATCTATCTCATATCTATCTATCTATCTATCTATCTCATATCTATCTATCTCATATCTATCCCATATCTATCTATCTATCTATCTATCTATCCATTTATCTATCTCATATCTATCTCCTATCTATCTATCTCATATCTATCTATCTATCTATCTATCTCATATCTATCTATCTATCCCATATCTATCTATCTATCCATTTATCTATCTCATATCTATCTCCTATCTATCTATCTCATATCTATCCCATATCTATCTATCTATCTATCTCCTATCTATCTATCTATCTATCTATCTATCTATCCATTTATCTATCTCATATCTATCTATCTATCTATCTATCCCATATATATATATATTATATATATATATATATATCCTATATATTTATCTATCTAATATCTATCTATCTCCTATCTATCATCTCCTATCCATCTATCTTATGTTCATCTATCTATCTCATATCTATCTATCTATCTATCTATCTATCTATCTATCTATCTATCTATCTATCTATCTATCTATCCATTTATCTATCTCATATCTATCTCCTATCTATCTATCTCATATCTATCTATCTATCTCATATCTATCCCATATCTATCTATCTATCTATCTATCTATCTCCTATCTATCTATCAGGGTTATTGCATACAGTCTATCTATCTATCTATCTATCTATCTATCCATTTATCTATCTCATATCTATCTATCTCATATCTATCTCCCTATCTATCTATCCCATATATATATATTATATATATATATATATATATATATCTTTCCTATATATTTATCTATCTAATATCTATCTATCTCCTATCTATCATCTCCTATCTATCTCATATCCATCTATCTACCTATATCCTATCTATATATCTATCTCATATCCATCTATCTTATGTTCATCTATCTATCTCATATCTATCTATCTCATATCTATCTATCCATCTCATATCTCTCTATCTATCTATCTCATATCTATCCCATATCTATCTATCTATCTCCTATCTATATATCTATTTACCTATCTCATATCTATCTATCTATCTATCTCATATCTATCTCCCTATCTATCTATCCCATATATATATATATATATATATATATATATCTTTCCTATATATTTATCTATCTAATATCTATCTATCATCTCCTATCTATCTCATATCCATCTATCTATCTATCTATCTATATCCTATCTATCTATCTATCTATCTCCTATCTATCTCCTATCTATATATCTATCTCATATCTATCTATCTATACAATATCTATCTATCTCCTATCTATCTATCTCATATCTATCTATCTATCTCCTATCTATCTATATCCTATCTATCTATCTATCTCCTATCTATCTCCTATCTATATATCTATCTCATATCTATCTATCTATACAATATCTATCTATCTCCTATCCATCCATCTATCTATCTTATGTTCATCTTATGTAGATCTCATATCTATCTATCCATCTCATATCTATCTCCTATCTATCTATCCATCTCATATCTATCTATCTATCTCATATCTATCTCCTATCTATCTATCCATCTCATATCTATCTATCTCATATCTATCTATCTATCTCATATCTATCTCATTTCTATCTATCTATCTCATGTCTATCTATCTATCTATCTATCCCATATCTATCTATCTTATGTTCATCTATCTATCTATCCATTCATCTCATATCTCTCTATCTATCTCATATCTATCCCATATCTATCTATCTCATATCTATCTATCCTATCTATCTATCTATCTATCTATCTATCTATCTCATATCCATCTATCTATCTTATGTTCATCTATCTATCTCATATCTATCTATCTATCTATCTATCTATCTCATATCCATCTATCTATCTTATGTTCATCTATCTATCTCATATCTATCTATCTATCTATCTATCTATCTATCTATCTATCTATCTATCTATCTATCTCTCATACCTCTCATTTCTATCTATCTATCTCCTATCTATCTATCTTATTTTTATCTATCTATCTCATATCTATCTATTTTTCTTTCTATCTCCAATCTATCTATCTATCTATCTATCTATCTATCTATCTATCTATCTATCTCATGTTCATCTATCTATCTCCTATCTATCAAACTGAACTTTTGCACCAG
The DNA here is from genome assembly GCA_035609135.1 of Eleutherodactylus coqui. Classification (NCBI taxonomy): domain Eukaryota; kingdom Metazoa; phylum Chordata; class Amphibia; order Anura; family Eleutherodactylidae; genus Eleutherodactylus; species Eleutherodactylus coqui. Next base: position 358,289 of record JAYJKI010000243.1, read on the forward strand.
GGCCCCTGAGCCCTTAGTTACGCTCCTGGATCAGCCCTATTCTCATCTGCACAAGCAAAGACTAGAAGCAATGGGATGAAACTGAAAGGGAGGAGACAGATTAGATATTAGACAGTGAGGGGAATCAATGAGTGGAACAGGCTGCCACGGGAGGTGGGGAGTTCTCCTTCAATGGAAGTCTTCAGAGGCCGGACAGACATCTGTCTAGGATGATTTAGTGATCCTGCACTAAGCAGGGAGTTGGACCTGATGACCCCGGAGGACCCGATGACCCTGGAGGTCCCGCTGACCCCGGAGGACTCGATGACCCCGGAGGACCCTTCTAACTCCACCATTCTAGGATTCTATGAAATCAGAAGCAGTATACGTACCTTTGCTGGGAGCAAGAAACAAATGAATACCAAAACTCAGGCAAGAAATAGCATCTCTGGCCCAGTTAAATAGGGAAGTAATGGCTCATTAGCGTGCAAGCTGGCAGTATTAGTGTATCTTGACGCCACCAGGAAGTCCTGGTGAAGTCAATAGTGACAGGGGGGGTGACGCCCCTCTGTACCTAATTGGCTGCAAAAGAAGGCTTGCCTGCAGGTCCTGGAAGTAGAGTATAACTGTAGTGTCCCTGCTCGCTGGCTCCCAGGCTGTTCACAGTGCTCGCCACTCCTGCTGCAGCATTCCTGGGCACGTTCCCCGGCCGTTCAGAGTGGTCGCCACTGCTGTTGTCGCGTTCCTGGCCCTTAGATGGCAGCAGCTGCTCATTTGTCTCTGCCGCTGTGATCCCCGCTGCTGATGATGTTGGCTGGCCGGCCCTCTGCTCCCCGGTGCTGTTCTCCCCACTCCTGCTGCAGCATTCTTGGCCCTCTGCTGCACGGCGCAGTTCTTCCGGCTCCTGCTGGACTCCCCCCGGCCTTCTGCAGGCCGCTCCCGCTCTGCTGTGCCCACCGCTGTCCTCCCCGCTCCAGCTGCAGCGTTTCCGGTCCTCAGCTGCACAGCGTTGTCCTCTCCGCTCCTGCTGGACGGTCCCCGGCCCTCTGCTGCCTGCTTCTGTTCTGCTGTCCCTGGCCCTCTGCCGGCTGCACCTGTTTTGCTGTGGCTTCCCGTCTGCTGGACTCTGCTGCTGTGCTGTCCCCGTGCCTCTGCTCGCGGCTGCAATGGTAGCTTATCTGGCCCTCTGCACCCCGTTCCTTGTCTTTTCATCAGCAGCTGTTGTACGCAGGTGTTCCACATGACCGGAGCTTCACTACTTCTAAGGTGTCTTCGGCGGCTGTTGACGCTGGTATGTCATGCTTCTGTCCTTCACGCCGGTAGCAGCAGATCCATGCCAGTGTGTATTCATTGTTGGCCGCCATGAATGCTTACTAACCATTCATGGCGGGCAACAATCAATAGACACGGTGCTGCTAGAACCTTTGACAAATCACCCAATGGGGAGCTGGGGGTGTGAGAGGGGCGTTTCTCCTGTCCTAGCTTCCTGGTGGCGTCAAGATACACTAATACCGCAGCTGGCCTAGCTACACTGCGAAGGATTAACTCCCACAGTGCTGAAGGATAGGCCACATTATACAGGGAGAGCAGAGTGATGCCTAACAGTACCTCCTCTCTTACCCCTTTCTTCTTCATGGCCGATCTTTGTAAGACCTTTTGCACTAGGAGCAGAGCATTGATATTCTCTAAAGGCTCCCATGACCTCTCCTCTGGTCCATATCCCTTCCAATGCACCAAAAAGATTTTTTTTTATTGCTGATTGCCTTCATATCAAGCATGTTATTAACCTCATAGATATGTTCCGAGCTGACTTGGACCGGAGCAGACTTGGAATTCTTATTGAGGATCAGGAGTTTCAGAAGTAAGACGTGGAATGAGTTGGGTATCGTAAGGAGGCAGGGAGCTGTAGCTTGTAGTAAACAGGGTTCACCTTCTTGGTTACCACGAATGGTCCGAGAAAACAAGGGGCCAATTTATAGGAAGGCACTTTAAGCTTAATGTGTTTGGAGGAGAGCCATACCAGGTTCCCAGGAACGAACTGCGGGGGATATCAGTGTTTGCAGTTGGCAATCCTCCTTATCTGGGTGTAGCTCTCTCCAGAGCAGTCTTAGCCTCCTGCCAGACTTTAGAGAAATTCTCCACCAAAGACTTTGCTGCAGATAAGGACGAGATAGAAAGAGGAATCCTGGGTGAATGACCATAGACTATGAAGAAGGGGGACTTATCAGTAGGCTCGCAGACATGATGATTGTGTGAGAATTCCACCCAAGGAAGCCGATCAGCCCAGTCGTCCTGATGTGGGTTGGTGAAGTGGTGGAGGTAATTGGTTAAACTCTGATTGGTGAGTTCAATCTGCCCATTAGACTGCGGATGATATGTGGAAGAGCAGTCCAGGGACACATCATAAGCTTACAAAGGGACCTCCAAAATCTGGAAGTAAACTGGACCCCTCTATCGGACACAATATGCTGTGAAAGTCCATGGAGCCTGGAGATGTGGTCAATGAGATTCCTAGCCAGCTGACTGTAAGGGCTCCCACACACTGGCGATTTTTAATGCAGCGTTAATGTTGCATTTTTTTTTAAAGCAATTGTCAATAGGACTTTCTAATGTTGAAACGCATCAACAAAAATCGCAAAGCACAAACCTGTGATGTGTGCTTAACATTAGAAAGTCCCATTGACACCTGCATTTAAAAAACCCAGTGATAAAAATACCTAAGAGGGTAATCCGGGCAAAGGAACGAAGTGCGCCATCTCCAAGAACAGATCCATCACCACCCAGACAACTGTGCACCCATTGGATGAGAGTAGGTCTGTGATAAAGTCCATGGCTAGGTGCTGCCATGGCGCTTCAAGTATGGACAAAGACGACCAGCAGGTTTCTGCTTCGAAGATTTGTTTTGGGTACAAGTAGTGCAGGCAGAAACAAAGTTCCAGATATCTTCCTTCATAGACGGCTACCAGAATTATTGACGGGTTAGATCTGCAGTCCTTTGTTGACCAGGGTGCCCCGCTATTTTGGGACAATAACCCAGAACAAAACCAGTCTTCTTTTAGATGTGGGAACAAATGTCTTCCCCGAAGGAGTGTCCCTTACTCAAATGGAGGCTAGGGTTGTAATTTTAGCAGGGTCAATGATGTACTGAGGTTCCTCCTCTTGATCACTGGGGTCCAAGGACCTCTACAGCGCATCAGCCTTGACATTCTTGGCGGCGAGACGGAAATGCAGAACAAAGTCAAATCGGGCAAAGAACAAGGACCATCACCATCAAGCCTGTCAAGGATTAAGTCGCTGCGCATTCTGTAAGTAGGTCAAATTTTTATGGTCCTTGTAGATTACTATAGGATGAGAAGCTCCCTCCAGGAAGAATCGACAAAACTCCAGAGCCATGGCCAGCAATTCTCAATCTCCAATAGAATAATTCTGCTCAGAAGTCAAGAAAGCCTTTGAGAAGGAACCGCATGTCACCATCCTACCGGAAGTGGTTCTCCGGCTGCAAAATGGGGGCAGAAGCTAAGGCCTGCTACAGAGCTTGGGGAGCAGCTTCGGCCTCCGGAGTCCACTACTTGGCGTCTGCCCCTTTATGGGTGAGAGCAGAGATAGGCACAGTCAAGGTGGAGAAGTGGGGGATAAATTAGCAAAGCCCAGAAAACATTGATTCGCCCGAAGACTGGACGGACAAAGCTGGTTTAGTACAGCAGATATTTTATCTGGATCAATTTGTAGGCCAAAATGAGAAACTACGAGTATGTACCCTAGGAAAGGAAGAGAGTCTATTTCAAAGATACTCGGACTTGGCATAAAGTTGGTTCTCCCTTGAGCGTTGGAGCACGGTACGGACATGTCTGCGATGCAAATTGATATCTGGAGAAAAAATCAAGATATCGTCAAGGTAGACGACAACACACACATAGAGGAGGTCCCTGAAGAGGTCATTAACAAACTGCTGAAGGACAGCTGGAGCGTTGCACAGGCCAAGGGCATCACTAAGTACTCATATTGTCCATCACGTGTGTTAATGGCGGTCTTCCATTCGTCACCTTTGTGGATATGGACTAGATTGTAAGCCCCCTCGTAGATCAAGCTTAGCGAAGATTCGTTCACCGCGCAAGTGGTCTCACATTTCAGGGATTAGCAGTAACGGATATTTCTTAGCCATAATAGCATTCAAGCCCCGATGGTCAATGCAGGGTTGGAGTGACAAAGAAGAATCCAGCCCCAGCAGGAGAGGAGGACCTGCGAATAAATCCAATGACGAGATTGGCTCTGACATACTCTACCATGCTTTGGCCACAGAGGGTATACTCTACCTCGAGGAGGTACGGCACCCAGCAACAGCTTAATTGCACAGTCATATGGATGAGGTGGTGGTATGCATTCTGCCTCTTTCTTGTCAAAAACATTGGTGAGACCAATGGAAGTCCTTGGAGGTTCTGGGGAGGCGGGGAAAGTTTAACAGGCTGTACTGGATGCAGGCATTTGGAATGGCAAGCTGGCCACAGCATAAAACCTTGCCAGACCTCCAATCCAAGGTTCAGGGTAGGCAGAATTCAAGCAAAACCAAGTAACAATTCCAATGGTGAGGGCAAGCAAAGTTCAAGCAAATCCAAATAAAAAGTCCAATACCTTTGCTGGGAGCAATAAAAAAAAAGGAACAGCAAAGCTCAGGCAAGGAGGAGCATCTCTGGCCCAGTTACATAGGGAAGCTCATTAGCCTGCAGCTGGGCTAGGGACACTGGGAAAGACTAACTCCCACAGTGCTGAGAGTGCAGGTATAGGCCAAATTATACAGGGAGAGCAGAGTGATGCCTAACACTTACATGAACTGACCAAATGGGGTTCCCCTCCAGTGAAGGGCGGCCTGATTACACAAGGTTCCGCACCAGCGACTTCCGTGGGCTGACCACATGGGGCTCTCCGCCAGAGACTTACATGGACAGATCCCACAAGAATCCCCGCCAGGGACTTACATGGACAGATCCCACAAGAGTACCCACTAGAGACTTCCATCGACTGACCATACGTGGCTCCCCACCGGAGGAAAGCAGCCTGAATCCATGAGACTATCTGCCTGAGTCTTACAATGACAGATCCCACAAGGCTACCTGCCAGAGACTTCCATGGACAGACCCCATAAGGCTCCCCGCCAGAGACTTACAGGGACTGAGCACATGTGACTCCCCACCATAGAGGAGCAGCCTGATCCCATGAGGCTATGTGCCAGAAACTTCCATTTGCAGATCTCACAAGGCTCCCCACCAGAGAATTCCATGGACTGACCACACGTGGCTCCCTGCCAGAGACTTACAGGGTCTGACCACATGAGGCTCCCCGCCAGGGAAGAGCGGCCTGATCTTATAAGGCTTTCTACCAGAGACTTACATAGAGAGACCCCACAAGACTCCCCACCAGAAATTTACATGGACTGACTCCACAAGATTCCCCGACAGAATCTTACATGGATTGACCCCACGTGGCTTCCCGACAGAGACTTCCATGACCTGACTACATGTGGCTCCCCGACAGAGAGGAGATGCCTGACCCCATGAGGCTATCCGACAGAGACTTACATGGACAGACCCCCACAAGATTCTCTGCTAGAGTCGTACATGGACTAATCCCACAATGTTCCCCATTAGACACTTATATGGAATAACCCCACAAGGATTCCCTCTAGAGACTTTCATGGACTGACCATACGTGACTCTCCACCAGAGGGGAGTAGCCTGATCACATGAGGCTATTTGCCAGAAACTTACATGGACAGACCCCATAAAATTTCTTGCCAGAGTATTACATGGACTGATCCAAATGCTTCATGTCAGAGACTTCCATGGTCTGAACACACGTAGCTCACTGCCAGAGACTTCCATGCACAGACCCCACAAGGCTCCCCACCAGAAACTTACAGGGACTAACCACATGTGACTCCTCACCATAGAGGAGCAGCCTGACCCCATGAGGCTTCCTGCCAGAGACTTCCATTGGCAGATCTTACAAGGCTCCCCACCAGAGACTTCCATGGACTGACCACACATGGCTCCCTGCAAGAGATATAAAGGGTCTGACCACAAGAGGCTGCCCGCCAGAGAGCAGTGGCCTCATCTCATAAGTCTATCTGCCAGAGACTTCCATGGACAGACCCCACAAGGCTCCACCAACAAAGACTTCCATGAACTGATCACATGTTGCTCCCTGCCAGACACATACAGTGACTGACTAGACATTACTCCCCACCAGAGAGGAACAGCCTGATCCCATGAGGCTATGTGCCAGAAACTTCCATTGGCAGATCTCACAAGGCTCCCCACCAGAGACTTCCATGTACTGACCACACGTGGCTCCCTGCCAGAGACTTACAGGGTCTGACTACATGAGGCTCCCCGCCAGAGAGGAGCAGATCTTATAAGGCTATCTGCCAGAGACTTAGATAGACAGACCCCACAAGGCTCCCCACCAGAAATTTACATGGACTGACTCCACAAGATTCCCCGCCAGAGTCTTACATAAATTGATCACATGTGGCCTACCGACAGAGACTTCCATGACCTGACTACATGTGGCTCCCCAACAGAGAGGAGATGCCTGACCACATGAGGCTATCCAACAGAGGCTTACATGGACTGACCCCACAAGATTCCCTGCTAGATTTGTACATGGACGAATGCCACAATGTTCCCCATCAGACACTTATATAGAATAACCCCACAAGAATTCCCTCCAGAGACTTTCATGGACCACACGTGACTCCCCGCCAGAGGGGAGTAGCCTGATCCCATGAGGCTATCTACCAGAGACTTATATTGACAGACCCCACAAGGCTCCCCACAAGAAACTTACATGGACTGATCCACAAGGCTTCACTTCGGAGACTTCCATGGGTTGACCACATGTGGCTCCCTGCCAGAGACTTCCATAGCCAGAACCCACAAAGCTCACAATGTTCTTTGCCAGAGACTTACATAGACAGCCAAAAAAGGATTCCCTCCAGAGACTTACATGGACTAACCACACGTGGCTCCCCACAAGAAAGGAGCAGCCTGATTCCAAGAGGCTATCTTCTAGAGACTTACATGGACAGACTCCACAAGATTTCTCGCCAGAATCTTACATGAACTGATCCAAATGCTTCACGTCAGAAACTTCCATGGAATTACCACACATGGCTCCCCGCCAGAGACTTCCATGGACTGACCACACGTGGCTCCCTGCCAGAGAGGAGCCGCCTGATTCCATGAGGCTATCCACCGAAGACTTACATGGACAGACCCCACATGATTCCCCACCAGACATTTCCATGGCCTGACCACAAGTGGCTCCCCACCAGAGAGGAGCAGCCTGATTGCATGGGGCTATCTGCCTGAGACTTCCATAGACTCTCTGCTAGAGAATTATATGGACTGACCCCACAAGGTTCTCCACCAGAGACTTCCATGGTCTGACCCCATGAAGCATCCCACTGTAGACCTACTGGAAACTCGGTGGACTAGAGATTAGTCAGACCTTTGAAGGAAAATGCAGCGTGTCCATCCAAAATAATAAATCCACCTTGAATAGGATGATTTAGGGACCCTCCTTCCCCATCATATCATGAGAAAACACGTCCAATTCTGTAAGAAAGCCATTAGGTTCTAGAAAAGCTGGGTAACAAACAATGGGGATCTGGCATTAAAGACATTTATCTTCTATCCACAGGATGAGGGGGTGGGGATGTCCAATTGCTAGGGGCCCGACCGTGGGGACCACAGTGACCTGAGACCTTGAAGGCCCTATGTCAATGGATCTAAACAGGAGTGAATACAGCGGTGACGCATTCTCTGTATAGTGGATATGTGTGTTTATTGGGAAAATTTCTTTAAAGCCCCCCACAGAGCTGAAGAAGCCGCTGATACAGGAATCCGCTGACGTCATACATGATGATATCCGGATACCGTGGAGCCGCCTAGCAGATTATATTCCTCCATGTTGCTGTGGTGACATCACAGAGATCCTGTCAGATCCAATCGCGGATCCTTCCTGACCGCCGCCCGCGAACGTCTCTTGCATTTTGTTTCTCATTCTGTTGTGCAAAGACTGACACATTGTATCATGCTGCCCGATGCGGGGGTCACGGGGGTCATGGACGCACAACGCCCTCACCAGAGCTTATAGCCAGAGCCGCGGCTTCTCGGGGTGCAGCAAAAGAAGAAAACATTTTTTTTTCAGGGACAGCGCCCTCATCATGCCCATCTGCTTGGCACCCCCTCGGGGGGCAGGTTACCGCGCTCCGGTGAGGACAGGACCGTTGTTTCCGCAGTCTTAATTATTCCAGACGTCTTGTGAGATTTTTTACTTTTCCTGACTTGTTCTGCTCCTGACTCCTACGGTATTTTATACTCCGCTCACCCCCGGAGCTGCACTCACAGTTCTCTTGTTTCCCAGATTCCTTCCAGCATTGGAAGCTTACATGCAATATAGTGGTAAAAAACAAATATTTAGCAGTTCTGCAGAGTTTGGGGATAAGAAGTGTCCGTTTATCCCAACTGCCTTGGATGGCTGGCTAGTCCTGGATTTGGGGTCTGTCCCGTGGTCCCGGGAAACAGGGAACGTCCCGCAGGGCAGCCATAAAATTTTAAAAAGCCTACAATCACGGAGATGCTCACGCTGCTTCTACGTTCCCTCATCATCTCCAGGCAGCGCAATCATGAGCCCTCTAGACCAATCACTGGCCTCAGCTCTACCAATGCAGGGGTAGGTTGTTATTTTATATTTTATTTTGGTTTTTAGTTTAACTGCATAAAAGGGGACATTATTGAGTGAGGGCACTACTACCAAGAGGGGGCATTACTAATGGGGGTTCATACAAGGCTATTGTTACTGGGGGCAGCACATGAAGGTATTATTGAATAAGGGTCTTCTTACTGTGAGGGGGTCACTGAGGGGCACTATTACTGTGGGGGGCGTCACTGAGGGGCACTATTACTGTGAGGTGGTTAGTGAGGGGCACTATTACTGTGGGGAGGTCACTGAGGGGCACTATTACTGTGGGTGGTCACTGAGGGGCACTATTACTGTGAGGAGGTCACTGAGGGGCACTATTACTGTGGGGAGGTCACTGAGGGGCACTATTACTGTGAGGTGGTTAGTGAGGGGCACTATTACTGTGAGGGGTCACTGAGGGGCACTATTACTGTGGGGAGGTCACTGAGGGGCACTATTACTGTGAGGGGGGTCACTGATGGGCACTATTACTGTGAGGGGTCACTGAGGAGCACTATTACTGTGGGGAGGTCACTGAGGGGCACTATTACTGTGGGTGGTCACTGAGGGGCACTATTACTGTGAGGAGGTCACTGAGGGGCACTATTACTGTGGGGAGGTCACTGAGGGGCACTATTACTGTGAGGTGGTTAGTGAGGGGCACTATTACTGTGGGGGGTCACTGAGGGGCACTATTACTGTGGGGGGGTCACTGAGGGGCACTATTACTGTGAGGGGGGTCACTGATGGGCACTATTACTGTGAGGGGTCACTGAGGGGCACAATTACTGTGGGAGGTCACTGAGGGGCACTATTACTGTGAGGGGTCACTGAGGGGCACTATTACTGTGGGGGGGTCACTGAGGAGCACCATTACTGTAATGGGTTTCTGAGGGGCACTATTACTGCGAGGGGCTCACTGCGAAGCACCAATACTGTGAGGGTGATTACTGAGGGGCACCATTCGTGTGAGGGAATCACTGAGGCGCACTATTACTGTGAGGGGGTCACTGAGGGGCACTATTACTGTGAGGGGGTCACTGAGGGGCACTATTACTGTGAGGGGGTCACTGAGGGGCACTATTACTTTAGGGGGTATCTGAGGGGCACTATTACTGTAAGGGGGTCACCGAGGGGCAATATTTAGGTGAGTGGGTCACTGAAGGGCACTATTACTGGGAGTGATTCACTGAGGGGTACTATTACTTTGAGGGGGTCCCTCAAGGGCTCAATGACTGTGAGGTGGTCAAGGAGAGATACTATTACTGTCAGAGGGTATTTGAGGGGCACCGTTACTATGAGGGGGTCAATGAGGGGTGCTATTATTGTGAGGGGGTCACTGAGGGGTACTATTATTGTGAGGGGGTCACTGAGGGGCACTATTACTGTGAGGGAGTCACTGAGGGGTACTATTATTGTGAGGGGGATGACTGTCAGCCATTATTACTGTGAGGGGTCACTGAGGGGCATCATCACTGTGAGGGGGTGACTGGGGGGTGCAATTACTGTGAAGGGATCACTGAGGTCCAGTATTATTGTGAGGGGGATCACTGTCAGGCATTATTACTGTACGGGGTCACCGAAGAGCACCATTACTGTGAGGGGGTTACTGAGGGGCACTATTACTGTACGGGGTCACCGAAGAGCACCATTACTGTGAGGGGGTCACTGAGGGGCACTATTACTGTGAGGGGGTCACTGAGGGGCACTATTACTGTGAGGGGGTCACTGAGGGGCACTATTACTGTGAGGGGCTCACTGAGGGACACTATTACTGTGAGGGCTCACTGAGGGGCACTATTACTGTGAGGTGGTCACTGAGGGTCACTATTACTGTGAGGGGGTCACTGAGGGGCACTATTACTGTGAGGGGGTCACTGAGGGGCACTATTACTGTGAGGGGGTCACTGAGGGTCACTATTACTGTGAGGTGGTCACTGAGGGTCACTATTACTGTGAGGGGGTCACTGAGGGGCAATATTACTGGAAGCGGTCACTGAGGGGCACCAATACTGTGAGGGGTCACTGAGGGGCACTATTACTGTGAGGTGGTCACTGAGGGGCACTATTACTATGAGGTGGTCACTGAGGGGCACTATTACTGTGAGGGAGTCACTGAGGGGCACCATTACTGTGAGGGAGTCACTGAGGGGCACCATTACTGTGAGGGGTCACTTAGGGGCATCATTACTGTGAGGGGGTTACTGAGGGGCACTATTACTGTGAGGGGTCACTGAGGGGCACCAATACTGTGAGGGAGTCACTGAAGAGCACCAGTACTGTGAGGGGTCACTTAGGGGCACTATTACTGGGAGGGGGTTGCTGAGGGGCACTATTACTGTGAAGGGGTCACTGAGGGGCACTATTACTGTGGAGCGGTCACCGAGGGGCACTATTACTGTGAGGGGGTCACTGAGGGGCACTATTACTGTGAGGGGTCACTGAGGGGCACTATTACTGTACGGGGTCACTGAGCGACACTATTACTGTGAGGGGCCATTGAGGGGCACTATTACTGTGAGGTGGTCACTGAGGGGCACTATTACTGTGAGGGGGTCATTGAGGGGCAATATTACTCTGAGGGGGTCACTGAGGGGCACTATTGCTGTGAGGGGTCACTGAGGGGCACTTTTACTGTGAGGGGTTCACTGAGGGGCACTATTACTGTGAGGGGGTCACTGAGGGGCACTATTACTGTGAGGTGGTCACTGAGGGGCACTATTACTGTGAGGTAGTCACTGAGGGGCACTATTACTGTGAGGAGGTCACTGAGGGGCACTATTACTGTGAGGGGTTCACTGAGGGGCACTATTACTGTGAGGAGGTCACTGAGAGGCACTATTACTGTGAGGGGCCATTGAGGGGCACTATTACTGTGAGGTGGTCACTGAGGGGCACTATTACTGTGAGGGGTCATTGAGGGGCACTATTACTGTGAGGGGTCACTGAGGGGCACTATTACTGTGAGGGAGTCACTGAGGGGCACCATTACTGTGAGGGAGTCACTGAGGGGCACCATTACTGTGAGGGAGTCACTGAGGGGCACCATTACTGTGAGGGGTCACTTAGGGGCATCATTACTGTGAGGGGGTTACTGAGGGGCACTATTACTGTGAGGGGTCACTGAGGGGCACCAATACTGTGAGGGAGTCACTGAAGAGCACCAGTACTGTGAGGGGTCACTTAGGGGCACTATTACTGGGAGGGGGTTGCTGAGGGGCACTATTACTGTGAAGGGGTCACTGAGGGGCACTATTACTGTGGAGCGGTCACCGAGGGGCACTATTACTGTGAGGGGGTCACTGAGGGGCACTATTACTGTGAGGGGTCACTGAGGGGCACTATTACTGTACGGGGTCACTGAGCGACACTATTACTGTGAGGGGCCATTGAGGGGCACTATTACTGTGAGGTGGTCACTGAGGGGCACTATTACTGTGAGGGGGTCATTGAGGGGCAATATTACTCTGAGGGGGTCACTGAGGGGCACTATTACTGTGAGGGGTCACTGAGGGGCACTTTTACTGTGAGGGGTTCACTGAGGGGCACTATTACTGTGAGGGGGTCACTGAGGGGCACTATTACTGTGAGGTGGTCACTGAGGGGCACTATTACTGTGAGGGGGTCACTGAGGGGCACTATTACTGTGAGGAGGTCACTGAGGGGCACTATTACTGTGAGGGGTTCACTGAGGGGCACTATTACTGTGAGGAGGTCACTGAGAGGCACTATTACTGTGAGGGGCCATTGAGGGGCACTATTACTGTGAGGTGGTCACTGAGGGGCACTATTACTGTGAGGGGTCATTGAGGGGCACTATTACTGTGAGGGGTCACTGAGGGGCACTATTACTGTGAGGGGGTCATTGAGAGGCACTATTACTGTGAGGGGCCATTGAGGGGCACTATTACTGTGAGGGGGTCATTGAGAGGCACTATTACTGTGAGGGGGTCACTGAGGGGCACTATTACTGTGAGGGGTCATTGAGGGGCACTATTATTGTGAGGGGTCACTGAGGGGCACTATTACTGTGAGGAGGTCACTGAGGGGCACTATTACTGTGAGGGGGTCACTGAGGGGCACTATTACTGGGAGGGGCCATTGAGGGGCACTATTACTGTGAGGGGGTCATTGAGGGGCACCAATACTGAGAGAGCGACACAAAGAGCGTGGAGCAGCGTGAAGGGGTGTGGCCTAATGTTACGTTTGCCATGGTACACTATGTGAATTGAAAAAAGTTTCTTCTGATTGTTCAAAAGTTGGGCAGGGATCCGAGTCCTTGAAAGTGTTTTACTGTACTTCCCCAACACAAGGCCTCAGAGCTGTCCATCAGTCTGTGGGACTATTTATCCCTGGATCGCGCCGTTGTATCCGAGGATCTGGATGGATCCCGGACCTCCCACCTTTTATATGACGGCTCCGGGCCGCCGGCCCTGGAAATCTCGTCTTATAGCATGAACAACAACATTGTAGCCAAAAGCTTGGGGAAAAAAGCGCAGATATTTTGTCATAACCGCTGAAATTTATTGTTTTGCTTATTAAAAAGGGGGGGGGGGGAGAGGAGGCCGGAGGGTGGAGACCTCAGACGGTAATTGAGGGTCCCTCTGGGACTTTCACAGAATTCTCAGCTTCAGATGTTGGACTCTAGAAGCGGAAAAAGATCCTCCTGGAACGAGGCGCTTACAAAACTCATTTTCTGTATCCTGGCGAATGTTGGTGGTGACCCCCAGCGATATTTACACGCCGCCCTCAGCGCTAATTATCAGATGATTAATATTTCAAATATACGGTTTACTTGGAACCAATTGAGCGCAGTCCGCGCCCGCCGGGCACACATAGAAACACATCACTGATCACCGCCATGTAAACATCATACAGCCGACTCCGCCCTCACAGGACGCACGTCGCTCATTCCAAGAGGATTTGTGCAGTCTAACACGTAACACACAGGAGGAACATATATCACCACATGGACATAAAACCGGAGACGGGCGCCAATCACTTATACAACCTCCACTTCACCACTTACATACATAGGGTCAGCGGACTCAGCAGCAGGGTGACATTCTATCACTCCCATCATCCCTGACCCCAGGAGCTCACAATCTAATCCCATCACACAATGTATCACTCCCATCATCCCTGACCCCAGGAGCTCACAATCTAATCCCCCTTCACACACAATGTATCACTCCCATCATCCCTGACCCCAGGAGCTCACAATCTAATCCCCCCATCACACACAATGTATCACTCCCATCATCCCTGACCCCAGGAGCTCACAATCTAATCCCACCATCACACACAATGTATCACTCCCATCATCCCCGACCCCAGGAGCTCACAATCTAATCTCCCCATCACACAATGTATCCCTCCCATCATCCCTGACCCCAAGAGCTCACAATCTAATCCCATCACACACAATGTAGCACTCCCATCATCCCTGACCCCAGGAGCTCACAATCTAATCCCATCACACACAATGTAGCACTCCCATCATCCCTGACCCCAGGAGCTCACAATCTAATCCCCCATCACACACAATGTATCACTCCCATCATCCCTGACCCCAGGAGCTCACAATCTAATCTCCCCATCACAGAATGTATCACTCCCATCATCCCTGACCGCAGGAGCTCACAATCTAATCCCCCATCACACAATGTATCACTCCCATCATCCCTGACCCCAGGAGCTCACAATCTAATCCCCCACCACACACAATGTATCACTCCCATCATCCCTGACCCTAGGAGCTCACAATCTAATCCCCCCCATCACACACAATGTATCACTCCCATCATCCCTGACCCCAGGAGCTCACAATCTAATCCCCCCATCACACACAATGTATCACTCCCATCATCCCTGACCCCAGGAGCTCACAATCTAATCCCCCACCACACACAATGTATCACTCCCATCATCCCTGACCCCAGGAGCTCACAATCTAATCCCCCATCACACAATGTATCACTCCCATTATCCCTGACCCCAGGAGCTCACAATCTAATCCCCCACCACACACAATGTATCACTCCCATCATCCCTGACCCCAGGAGCTCACAATCTAATCCCCCATCACACAATGTATCACTCCCATCATACCTGACCCCAGAAGCTCACAATCTAATCCCCCATCACACAATGTATCACTCCCATCATCCCTGACCCCAGGAGCTCACAATCTAATCCCCCATCACACACAATGTATCACTCCCATCATCCCTGACCCCAGAAGCTCACAATCTAATCCCCCCATCACACACAATGTATCACTCCCATCATCCCTGACCCCAGGAGCTCACAATCTAATCCCCCATCACACAATGTATCACTCCCATCATCCCTGACCCCAGGAGCTCACAATCTAATCCCATCACACACAATGTATCACTCCCATCATCCCTGACCCCAGGAGCTCACAATCTACTCCCCCATCACACACAATGTATCACTCCCATCATCCCTGACCCCAGGAGCTCACAATCTAATCCACCATCACACAATGTATCACTCCCATCATCCCTGACCCCAGGAGCTCACAATCTAATCCCCATCACACACAATGTATCTCTCCCATCATCCCTGACCCCAGGAGCTCACAATCTAATCCCCCCATCACACAATGTATCGCTCCCATCATCCCTGACCCCAGGAGCTCACAATCTAATCCCCCCATCACACAATGTATCACTCCCATCATCCCTGACCACAGGAGCTCACAATCTAATCCCCCATCACACACAATGTATCACTGCCATCATCCCTGACCCCAGGAGCTCACAATCTAATCCCCCATCACACACAATGTATCACTCCCATCATCCCTGACCCCAGGAGCTCACAATCTAATCCCCCCATCACACAATGTATGACTCCCATCATCCCTGACCGCAGGAGCTCACAATCTAATCCCCCATCACACAATGCATCACTCCCATCATCCCTGACCCCAGGAGCTCACAATCTAATCTCCCCATCACACACAATGTATCACTCCCATCATCCCTGACCCCAGGAGCTCACAATCTAATCCCCCATCACACAATGTATCACTCCCATAATCCCTGACCCCAGGAACTCACAATCTAATCCCACCATCACACAATGTATCACTCCCATCATCCCTGACCCCAGGAGCTCACAATCTAATCTCCCCATCACACACAATGTATCACTCCCATCATCCCTGACCCCAGGAGCTCACAATCTAATCTCCCCATCACACACAATGTATCACTCCCATCATCCCTGACCCCAGGAGCTCACAATCTAATCCCCCCATCACACAATGTATCACTCCCATCATCCCTGACCCCAGGAGCTCACAATCTAATCCCATCACACACAATGTATCACTCCCATCATCCCTGACCCCAGGAGCTCACAATCTAATCCCCCCATCACACACAATGTATCACTCTCATCATCCCTGACCCCAGGAGCTCACAATCTAATCCCCCCATCACACACAATGTATCACTCCCATCATCCCTGACCCCAGGAGCTCACAATCTAATCCCATCACACACAATGTATCACTCCCATCATCCCTGACCCCAGGAGCTCACAATCTAATCCCCCATCACACAATGTATCACTCCCATCATCCCTGACCCCAGGAGCTCACAATCTAATATCCCCCTTCACACAATGTATCACTCCCATCATCCCTGACCCCAGGAGCTCACAATCTAATCCCCCCATCACACACAATGTATCACTCCCATCATCCCTGACCCCACGAGCTCACAATCTAATCCCCCACCACACACAATCTATCACTCCCATCATCCCTGACCCCAGGAGCTCACAATCTAATCCCCCCATCACACACAATGTATCACTCCCATCATCCCTGACCTCAGGAGCTCACAATCTAATCCCCCTTCACACACAATGTATCACTCCCATCATCCCTGACCCAAGGAGCTCACAATCTAATCCCCCACCACACACAATCTATCACTCCCATCATCCCTGACCCCAGGAGCTCACAATCTAATCCCCCACCACACACAATCTATCACTCCCATCATCCCTGACCTCAGGAGCTCACAATCTAATCCCCCTTCACACACAATGTATCACTCCCATCATCCCTGACCCCAGGAGCTCACAATCTAATCCCCCCATCACACAATGTATCACTCCCATCATCCCTGACCCCAGGAGCTCACAATCTAATCCCATCACACACATTGTATCAATCCCATCATCCCTGACCCCAGGAGCTCACAATCTTATCCCCATCACACACAATGTATCACTCCCATCATCCCCGACCCCAGGAGCTCACAATCTAATGCCCCCATCACACACAATGTATCACTCCCATCATTCCTGACCCCAGGAGCTCACAATCTAATCCCCCATCACACAATGTATCACTCCCATCATCCCTGACCCCAGGAGCTCACAATCTAATCCCCCCATCACACACAATGTATCACTCCCATCATCCCTGACCCCAGGAGCTCACAATCTAATCCCATCACACACAATGTATCACTCCCATCATCCCTGACCCCAGGAGCTCACAATCTATTCCCCCCATCACACAATGTATCACTCCCATCATCCCTGACCCCAGGAGCTCACAATCTAATCCCATCACAGACAATGTATCACTCCCATCATCCCTGACCCCAGAAGCTCACAATTTAATCCCCCCATCACACACAATGTATCACTCCCATCATCCCTGACCCCAGGAGCTCACAATCTAATCCCATCACACACAATGTATCACTCCCATCATCCTTGACCCCAGGAGCTCACAATCTAATCCCCCCATCACACACAATGTATCACTCCCATTATCCCTAACCCCAGGAGCTCACAATCTAATCCCATCACACACAATGTATCACTTCCATCATCCCTGACCCCAGGAGCTCACAATCTAATCCCATCACACACAATGTATCACTCCCATCATCCCTGACCTCAGGAGCTCACAATCTAATCCCCCTTCACACACAATGTATCACTCCCATCATCCCTGACCCCAGGAGCTCACAATCTAATCCCCCTTCACACACAATCTATCACTCCCATCATCCCTGACCCGAGGAGCGAACAATCTAATCCCCCATCACACACAATCACTCCCATCATCCCTGACCCCAGGAGCTCACAATCTAATCCCATCACACACTATGTATCACTCCCATCATCCCTGACCCCAGGAGCTCACAATCTAATCCCCCTTCACACACAATGTATCACTCCCATCATCCCTGACCCCAGGAGCTCACAATCTAATCCCATCACACACTATGTATCACTCCCATCATCCCTGACCCCAGGAGCTCACAATCTAATCCCCCCATCACACAATGTATCACTCCCATCATCCCTGACCTCAGGAGCTCACAATCTAATCCCCCTTCACACACAATGTATCACTCCCATCATCTCTGACCCCAGGAGCTCACAATCTAATCCCCCATCACACAATGTATCACTCCCATCATCCCTGACCCCAGGAGCTCACAATCTAATCCCCCCATCACACAATGTATCACTCCCATCATCCCTGACCCAAGGAGCTCACAATCTAATCCCCCATCACACAATGTATCACTCCCCTCATCCCTGACCCCAGGAGCTCACAATCTAATTCCCCATCACACAATGTATCACTCCCATCATTCCTGACCCCAAGAGCTCACAATCTAATTCCATCACACACAATGTATCACTCCCATCATCCCTGACCCCAGGAGCTCACAATCTAATCCCCCCATCACACAATGTATCACTCACATCATCCCTGACCCCAGGAGCTCACAATCTAATCCCATCACACAATGTATCACTCCCATCATCCCTGACCCCAGGAGCTCACAATCTAATCCCATCACACAATGTATCACTCCCATCATCCCTGACCCCAGGAGCTCACAATCTAATCCCATCACACACAATGCATCACCCCCATCATCCCTGACCCCAGGAGCTCACAATCTAATCCCCTATCACACACAATGTATCACTGCCATCATCCCTGACCCCAGGAGCTCACAATCTAATCCCATCACACACAATGTATCACTCCCATCATCCCTGACCCCAGGAGCTCACAATCTAATCCCATCACACACAATGCATCACCCCCATCATCCCTGACCCCAGGAGCTCACAATCTAATCCCCATCACACACAATGTATCACTCCCATCATCCCTGACCCCAGGAGCTCACAATCTAATCCCCCATCACACACAATGTATCACTCCCATCATCCCTGACCCCAGGAGCTCACAATCTAATCCCCCCATCACACACAATATATCACTCCCATCATCCCTGACCCCAGGAGCTCACAATCTAATCCCCCATCACACACAATGTATCACTGCCATCATCCCTGACCCCAGGAGCTCACAATCTAATCCCCCATCACACAATGTATCACTCCCATCATCCCTGACCCCAGGAGCTCACAATCTAATCCCCCATCACACACAATGTATCACTCCCATCATCCCTGACCCCAGGAGCTTACAATCTAATCCCCATTACACACAATGTATCACTCCCCCCATCCCTGACCCCAGGAGCTCACAATCTAATCCCCCCCATCACACACAATGTATCACTCCCATCATCCCTGACCCCAGGAGCTCACAATCTAATCCCCCATCACACAATGTATCACTCCCATCATCCCTGACCCCAGGAGCTCACAATCTAATCCCCATCACACACAATGTATCTCTCCCATCATCCCTGACCCCAGGAGCTCACAATCTAATCCCCCATCACACAATGTATCACTCCCATCATCCCTGACCCCAGGAGCTCACAATCTAATCCCCCATCACACACAATGTATCACTCCCATCATCCCTGACCCCAGAAGCTCACAATCTAATCCCCCCATCACACACAATGTATCACTCCCATCATCCCTGACCCCAGGAGCTCACAATCTAATCCCCCATCACACAATGTATCACTCCCATCATCCCTGACCCCAGGAGCTCACAATCTAATCCCCCCATCACACACAATGTATCACTCCCATCATCCCTGACCCCAGGAGCTCACAATCTAATCCCATCACACAATGTATCACTCCCATCATCCCTGACCCCAGGAGCTCACAATCTAATCCCATCACACACAATGTATCACTCCCATCATCCCTGACCCCAGGAGCTCACAATCTAATCCCCCATCACACACAATGTATCACTCCCATCATCCCTGACCCCAGGAGCTAACAATCTAATCCCATCACACACAATGTATCACTCCCATCATCCCTGACCGCAGGAGCTCACAATCTAATCCCCCACCACACACAATGTATCACTCCCATCATCCCTGACCCCAGAAGCTCCTGACCCCAGGAGCTCACAATCTAATTCCATCACACACAATGTATCACACCCATCATCCCTGACCCCAGGAGCTCACAATCTAATCCCATCACACACAATGTATCACTGCCATCATCCCTGACCCCAGGAGCTCACAATCTAATCCCCCATCACACAATGTATCACTCCCATCATCCCTGACCCCAGGAGCTCACAATCTAATCCCATCACACACAATGTATCACTCCCATCATCCCTGACCCCAGGAGCTCACAATCTATTCCCCCCATCACACAATGTATCACTCCCATCATCCCTGACCCCAGGAGCTCACAATCTAATCCCATCACAGACAATGTATCACTCCCATCATCCCTGACCCCAGAAGCTCACAATTTAATCCCCCCATCACACACAATGTATCACTCCCATCATCCCTGACCCCAGGAGCTCACAATCTAATCCCATCACACACAATGTATCACTTCCATCATCCCTGACCCCAGGAGCTCACAATCTAATCCCATCACACACAATGTATCACTCCCATCATCCCTGACCTCAGGAGCTCACAATCTAATCCCCCTTCACACACAATGTATCACTCCCATCATCCCTGACCCCAGGAGCTCACAATCTAATCCCCCTTCACACACAATCTATCACTCCCATCATCCCTGACCCGAGGAGCGAACAATCTAATCCCCCATCACACACAATCACTCCCATCATCCCTGACCCCAGGAGCTCACAATCTAATCCCCCTTCACACACAATGTATCACTCCCATCATCCCTGACCCCAGGAGCTCACAATCTAATCCCATCACACACTATGTATCACTCCCATCATCCCTGACCCCAGGAGCTCACAATCTAATCCCCCCATCACACAATGTATCACTCCCATCATCCCTGACCTCAGGAGCTCACAATCTAATCCCCCTTCACACACAATGTATCACTCCCATCATCCCTGACCCCAGGAGCTCACAATCTAATCCCCCATCACACAATGTATCACTCCCATCATCCCTGACCCCAGGAGCTCACAATCTAATCCCCCCATCACACAATGTATCACTCCCATCATCCCTGACCCAAGGAGCTCACAATCTAATCCCCCATCACACAATGTATCACTCCCCTCATCCCTGACCCCAGGAGCTCACAATCTAATCCCCCATCACACAATGTATCACTCCCATCATCCCTGACCCCAGGAGCTCACAATCTAATCCCATCACACACAATGCATAACTCCCATCATCCCTGACCCCAGGAGCTCACAATCTAATCCCCCCATCACACAATGTATCACCCCCATCATCCCTGACCCCAGGAGCTCACAATCTAATCCCATCACACACAATGTATCACTCCCATCATCCCTGACCCCAGGAGCTCACAATCTAATCCCATCACACACAATGCATCACCCCCATCATCCCTGACCCCAGGAGCTCACAATCTAATCCCCATCACACACAATGTATCACTCCCATCATCCCTGACCCCAGGAGCTCACAATCTAATCCCCCATCACACACAATGTATCACTCCCATCATCCCTGACCCCAGGAGCTCACAATCTAATCCCCCCATCACACACAATATATCACTCCCATCATCCCTGACCCCAGGAGCTCACAATCTAATCCCCCATCACACACAATGTATCACTGCCATCATCCCTGACCCCAGGAGCTCACAATCTAATCCCCCATCACACAATGTATCACTCCCATCATCCCTGACCCCAGGAGCTCACAATCTAATCTCCATCACACACAATGTATCACTCCCATCATCCCTGACCCCAGGAGCTTACAATCTAATCCCCATTACACACAATGTATCACTCCCCCCATCCCTGACCCCAGGAGCTCACAATCTAATCCCCCCCATCACACACAATGTATCACTCCCATCATCCCTGACCGCAGGAGCTCACAATCTAATCCCCCACCACACACAATGTATCACTCCCATCATCCCTGACCCCAGAAGCTCCTGACCCCAGGAGCTCACAATCTAATTCCATCACACACAATGTATCACACCCATCATCCCTGACCCCAGGAGCTCACAATCTAATCCCATCACACACAATGTATCACTGCCATCATCCCTGACCCCAGGAGCTCACAATCTAATCCCCCATCACACAATGTATCACTCCCATCATCCCTGACCCCAGGAGCTCACAATCTAATCCCATCACACACAATGTATCACTCCCATCATCCCTGACCCCAGGAGCTCACAATCTATTCCCCCCATCACACAATGTATCACTCCCATCATCCCTGACCCCAGGAGCTCACAATCTAATCCCATCACAGACAATGTATCACTCCCATCATCCCTGACCCCAGAAGCTCACAATTTAATCCCCCCATCACACACAATGTATCACTCCCATCATCCCTGACCCCAGGAGCTCACAATCTAATCCCATCACACACAATGTATCACTCCCATCATCCCTGACCTCAGGAGCTCACAATCTAATCCCCCTTCACACACAATGTATCACTCCCATCATCCCTGACCCCAGGAGCTCACAATCTAATCCCCCTTCACACACAATCACTCCCATCATCCCTGACCCCAGGAGCTCACAATCTAATCCCATCACACACTATGTATCACTCCCATCATCCCTGACCCCAGGAGCTCACAATCTAATCCCATCACACACAATCTATCACTCCCATCATCCCTGACCCCAGGAGCTCACAATCTAATCCCCCTTCACACACAATGTATCACTCCCATCATCCCTGACCCCAGGAGCTCACAATCTAATCCCATCACACACTATGTATCACTCCCATCATCCCTGACCCCAGGAGCTCACAATCTAATCCCCCCATCACACAATGTATCACTCCCATCATCCCTGACCTCAGGAGCTCACAATCTAATCCCCCTTCACACACAATGTATCACTCCCATCATCCCTGACCCCAGGAGCTCACAATCTAATCCCCCATCACACAATGTATCACTCCCATCATCCCTGACCCCAGGAGCTCACAATCTAATCCCCCCATCACACAATGTATCACTCCCATCATCCCTGACCCAAGGAGCTCACAATCTAATCCCCCATCACACAATGTATCACTCCCCTCATCCCTGACCCCAGGAGCTCACAATCTAATTCCCCATCACACAATGTATCACTCCCTTCATTCCTGACCCCAGGAGCTCACAATCTAATTCCATCACACACAATGTATCACACCCATCATCCCTGACCCCAGGAGCTCACAATCTAATCCCATCACACACAATGTATCACTCCCATCATCCCTGACCCCAGGAGCTCACAATCTAATCCCCCCATCACACAATGTATCACTCACATCATCCCTGACCCCAGGAGCTCACAATCTAATCCCCCATCACACAATGTATCACTCCCATCATCCCTGACCCCAGGAGCTCACAATCTAATCCCATCACACAATGTATCACTCCCATCATCCCTGACCCCAGGAGCTCACAATCTAATCCCATCACACACAATGCATCACCCCCATCATCCCTGACCCCAGGAGCTCACAATCTAATCCCCTATCACACACAATGTATCACTGCCATCATCCCTGACCCCAGGAGCTCACAATCTAATCCCATCACACACAATGTATCACTCCCATCATCCCTGACCCCAGGAGCTCACAATCTAATCCCATCACACACAATGCATCACCCCCATCATCCCTGACCCCAGGAGCTCACAATCTAATCCCCATCACACACAATGTATCACTCCCATCATCCCTGACCCCAGGAGCTCACAATCTAATCCCCCATCACACACAATGTATCACTGCCATCATCCCTGACCCCAGGAGCTCACAATCTAATCCCCCATCACACAATGTATCACTCCCATCATCCCTGACCCCAGGAGCTCACAATCTAATCCCCCATCACACACAATGTATCACTCCCATCATCCCTGACCCCAGGAGCTTACAATCTAATCCCCATTACACACAATGTATCACTCCCCCCCATCCCTGACCCCAGGAGCTCACAATCTAATCCCCCCCATCACACACAATGTATCACTCCCATCATCCCTGACCGCAGGAGCTCACAATCTAATCCCCCACCACACACAATGTATCACTCCCATCATCCCTGACCCCAGAAGCTCCTGACCCCAGGAGCTCACAATCTAATTCCATCACACACAATGTATCACACCCATCATCCCTGACCCCAGGAGCTCACAATCTAATCCCATCACACACAATGTATCACTCCCATCATCCCTGACCCCAGGAGCTCACAATCTAATCCCCCCATCACACAATGTATCACTCACATCATCCCTGACCCCAGGAGCTCACAATCTAATCCCCCATCACACAATGTATCACTCCCATCATCCCTGACCCCAGGAGCTCACAATCTAATCCCATCACACAATGTATCACTCCCATCATCCCTGACCCCAGGAGCTCACAATCTAATCCCATCACACACAATGCATCACCCCCATCATCCCTGACCCCAGGAGGTCACAATCTAATCCCCCCATCACATACAATGTATCACTCCTATCATCCCTGACCCCAGGAGCTCACAATCTAATCCCCATCACACACAATGTATCACTCCCATCATCCCTGACCCCAGGAGCTCACAATCTAATCCCCCATCACACACAATGTATCACTGCCATCATCCCTGACCCCAGGAGCTCACAATCTAATCCCCCCATCACACAATGTATCACTCCCATCATCCCTGACCCCAGGAGCTCACAATCTAATCCCATCACACACAATGCATCACCCCCATCATCCCTGACCCCAGGAGCTCACAATCTAATCCCCCCATCACACAATGTATCACTCCCATCATCCCTGACCCCAGGAGCTCACAATCTAATCCCCCATCACACAATGTATCACTCCCATCATCCCTGACCCCAGGAGCTCACAATCTAATCCCCATCACACACAATGTATCACTCCCATCATCCCTGACCCCAGGAGCTCACAATCTAATCCCCCATCACACACAATGTATCACTGCCATCATCCCTGACCCCAGGAGCTCACAATCTAATCCCCCATCACACAATGTATCACTCCCATCATCCCGGACCCCAGGAGCTCACAATCTAATCCCCCATCACACACAATGTATCACTCCCATCATCCCTGACCCCAGGAGCTCACAATCTAATCCCCCCCATCACACACAATGTATCACTCCCATCATCCCTGACCGCAGGAGCTCACAATCTAATCCCCCACCACACACAATGTATCACTCCCATCATCCCTGACCCCAGGAGCTCACAATCTAATCCCCCATCACACACAATGTATCACTCCCATCATCCCTGACCCCAGGAGCTCACAATCTAATCCCCCATCACACACAATGTATCACTCCCATCATCCCTGACCCCAGGAGCTCACAATCTAATCCCATCACACAATGTATCACTCCCATCATCCCTGACCCCAGGAGCTCACAATCTAATCCCACATCACACACAATGTATCACTCCCATCATCCCTGACCCCAGAAGCTCACAATCTAATCCCCCCATCAAACACAATGTATCACTCCCATCATCCCTGACCTCAGGAGCTCACAATCTAATCCCCCCATCACACACAATGTATCACTCCCATCATCCCTGACCGCAGGAGCTCACAATCTAATCCCCATCACACACAATGTATCACTCCCATCATCCCTGACCGCAGGAGCTCACAATCTAATCCCCATCACACACAATGTATCACTCCCATCATCCCCGACCCCAGGAGCTCACAATCTAATCTCCCATCACACAATGTATCACTCCCATCATCCCTGACCCCAGGAGCTCACAATCTAATCCCCCCATCACACACAGTGTATCCCTCCCATCATCCCTGACCCCAGGAGCTCACAATCTAATTCCCCCATCACACACAATGTATCACTCCCATCATTCCTGACCCCAGGAGCTCATAATCTAATCCCCCCATCACACAATGTATCACTCCCATCATCCCTGACCCCTGGAGCTCACAATCTAATCCCCCCATCACACACAATGTATCACTCCCATCATCCCTGACCCCAGGAGCTCACAATCTAATCCCATCACACAATGTATCACTCCCATCATCCCTGACCCCAGGAGCTCACAATCTAATCCCCCATCACACAATGTATCACTCCCATCATCCCTGACCCCAGGAGCTCACAATCTAATCCCCCCATGACACAATGTATCACTCCCATCATCCCTGACCACAGGAGCTCACAATCTAATCCCCCATCACACAATGTATCACTCCCATCATCCCTGACCCCAGGAGCTCACAATCTAATCCCCCCATCACACAATGTATCACTCCCATCATCCCTGACCCCAGGAGCTCACAATCTTATCCCCCCATCATACACAGTGTATCCCTCCCATCATCCCTGACCCCAGGAGCTCACAATCTAATCCCCCCCCATCACACACAATGTATCACTCCCATCATCCCTGACCCCAGGAGCTCACAATCTAATCTCCATCACACACAATGTATCACTCCCATCATCCCTGACCCCAGGAGCTCACGATCTAATCCCCCATCACACACAATGTATCACTCCCATCATCCCCGACCCCAGGAGCTCACAATCTAATCCTATCACACAATGTATCACTCCCATCATCCCTGACCCCAGGAGCTTACAATCTAATCCTATCACACAATGTATCACTCCCATCATCCCTGACCCCAGGAGCTTACAATCTAATCCTATCACACAATGTATCACTCCCATTATCCCTGACCCCAGGAGCTCACAATCTAATCTCCCCATCACACACAATGTATCACTCCCATCATCCCTGACCCCAGGAGCTCACAATCTAATCCCCCCATCACACACAATGTATCACTCCCATCATCCCTGACCCCAGGAGCTCACAATCTAATCCCCCATCACACAATGTATCACTCCCATCATCCCTGACCCCAGGAGCTCACAATCTAATCCCATCACACAATGTATCACTCCCATCATCCCTGACCCCAGGAGCTCACAATCTAATCCCCCATCACACAATGTATCACTCCCATCATCCCTGACCCCAGGAGCTCACAATCTAATCTCCCCATCACACACAATGTAGCACTCCCATCATCCCTGACCCCAGGAGCTCACAATCTAATCCCCCATCACATAATGTATCACTCCCATCATCCCTGACCCCAGGAGCTCACAATCTAATCCCCCATCACACACAATGTATCACTCCCATCATCCCTGACCCCAGGAGCTCACAATCTAATCCCCATCACACACAATGTATCACTCCCATCATCCCCGACCCCAGGAGCTCACAATCTAATCCCACATCACACACAATGTATCACTCCCATCATCCCTGACCCCAGGAGCTCACAATCTAATCCCCCCATCACACACAGTGTATCCCTCCCATCATCCCTGACCCCAGGAGCTCACAATCTAATTCCCCCATCACACACAATGTATCACTCCCATCATTCCTGACCCCAGGAGCTCATAATCTAATCCCCCCATCACACAATGTATCACTCCCATCATCCCTGACCCCAGGAGCTCACAATCTAATCCCCCATCACACAATGTATCACTCCCATCATCCATGACCCCAGGAGCTCACAATCTAATCCCCCCATCACACACGATGTATCACTCCCATCATCCCTGACCCCAGGAGCTCACAATCTAATCCCCCCATCATACACAGTGTAGCCCTCCCATCATCCCTGACCCCAGGAGCTCACAATCTAATCCCCCCATCACACACAATGTATCACTCCCATCATCCCTGACCCCAGGAGCTCACAATCTAATCCCCCCATCACACAATGTATCACTCCCATCATCCCCGACCCCAGGAGCTCACAATCTAATCCCCCCATCACACACAATGTATCACTCCCATCATCCCTGACCCCAGGAGCTCACAATCTAATCCCCCCATCACACAATGTATCACTCCCATCATCCCTGACCCCAGGAGCTCACAATCTAATCCCCCCATCACACACAATGTATCACTCCCATCATCCCCGACCCCAGGAGCTCACAATCTAATCCCATCACACAATGTATCACTCCCATCATCCCTGACCCCAGGAGCTCACAATCTAATCCCCCCATCACACACAATGTATCACCCCCATCATCCCTGACCAGAGGAGCTCACAATCTAATCCCCCCCATCACACAGTGTATCACACCCATCATCCCTAACCCCAGGAGCTCACAATCTAATCCCCCTTCACACACAATGTATCACACCCATCATCCCTGACCCCAGGAGCTCACAATCTAATCCCCCCATCACACAGTGTATCACTCCCATCATCCCTGACCCCAGGAGCTCACAATCTAATCCCCCATCACACAATGTATCACTCCCATCATCCCTGACCCCAGGAGCTCACAATCTAATCCCATCACACACAATGTATCACTCCCATCATCCCTGACCCCAGGAGCTCACAATCTAATCCCCCCATCACACAATGTATCACTCCCATCATCCCTGACCCCAGAAGCTCACAATCTAATCCCCCATCACACAATGTATCACTCCCATCATCCCTGATCCCAGGAGCTCACAATCTAATCCCCCCATCACACACAATGTATCACTCCCATCATCCCTGACCCCAGGAGCTCACGATCTAATCCCCCCATCACACACAATGTATCACTCCCATCATCCCTGACCCCAGGAGCTCACAATCTAATCCTCCATCACACAATGTATCACTCCCATCATCCCTGACCCCAGGAGCTCACAATCTAATCCCCCATCACACACAATGTATCACTCCCATCATCCCTGACCCCACGAGCTCACAATCTAATCCCCCATCACACAATGTATCACTCCCATTATCCCTGACCCCCGGAGCTCACAATCTAATCCCATCACACAATGTATCACTCCCATCATCCCTGACCCCAGGAGCTCACAATCTAATCCCCCCCATCACACAATGTATCACTCCCATCATCCCCGACCCCAGCAGCTCACAATCTAATCCCACCCATCACACAATGTATCACTCCCATCATCCCTGACCCCAGGAGCTCACAATCTAATCCCCCATCACACAGTGTATCACTCCCATCATCCCTGACCCCACGAGCTCACAATCTAATCCCCCACCACACACAATCTATCACTCCCATGATCCCTGACCCCAGGAGCTCACAATCTAATCCCCCATCACACAATGTATCACTCCCATTATCCCTGACCCCCGGAGCTCACAATCTAATCCCCCTTCACACACAATGTATCACTCCCATCATCCCTGACCCCAGGAGCTCACAATCTAATCCCCCATCACACACAATGTATCACTCCCATCATCCCTGACCCCAGGAGCTCACAATCTAATCCCCCATAACACAATGTATCACTCCCATCATCCCTGACCCCAGGAGCTCACAATCTAATCCCCCACCACACACAATCTATCACTCCCATCATCCCTGACCCCAGGAGCTCACAATCTAATCCCCCACACACACAATGTATCACTCCCATCATCCCTGACCTCAGGAGCTCACAATCTAATCCCCCTTCACACACAATGTATCACTCCCATCATCCCTGACCCCAGGAGCTCACAATCTAATCCCCCACACACACAATGTATCACTCCCATCATCCCTGACCTCAGGAGCTCACAATCTAATCCCCCTTCACACACAATGTATCACTCCCATCATCCCTGACCCCAGGAGCTCACAATCTAATCCCATCACACAATGTATCACTCCCATCATCCCTGACCCCACGAGCTCACAATCTAATCCCCCACCACACACAATCTATCACTCCCATCATCCCTGACCCCAGGAGTTCACAATCTAATCCCCCCATCACACACAATGTATCACTCCCATCATTCCTGACCCCAGGAGCTCACAATCTAATCCCCCTTCACACACAATGTATCACTCCCATCATCCCTGACCCCACGAGCTCACAATCTAATCCCCCACCACACACAATCTATCACTCCCATCATCCCTGACCCCAGGAGCTCACAATCTAATCCCCCCATCACACACAATGTATCACTCCCATCATCCCTGACCTCAGGAGCTCACAATCTAATCCCCCAACACACACAATCTATCACTCCCATCATCCCTGACCCCAGGAGCTCACAATCTAATCCCATCACACACAATGTATCACTCCCATCATCCCTGACCCCAGGAGCTCACAATCTAATCCCCCCATCACACAAAATGTATCACTCCCATCATCCCTGACCCCAGGAGCTCACAATCTAATCCCATCACACACAATGTATCACTCCCATCATCCCTGACCCCAGGAGCTCACAATCTAATCCCCCCATCACACAAAATGTATCACTCCCATCATCCCTGACCCCAGGAGCTCACAATCTAATCCCATCACACACAATGTATCACTCCCATCATCCCTGACCCCAGGAGCTCACAATCTAATCCCCCCATCACACACAATGTATCACTCCCATCATCCCTGACCCCAGGAGCTCACAATCTAATCTCATCACACACAATGTATCACTCCCATAATCCCTGACCCCAGGAGCTCACAATCTAATCTCATCACACACAATGTATCACTCCCATCATCCCTGACCCCAGGAGCTCATAATCTAATCCCCCCATCACACAATGTATCACTCCCATCATCCCTGACCCCAGGAGCTCACAATCTAATCCCCCCATCACACACAATGTATCACTCCCATCATCCCTGACCCCAGGAGCTCACAATCTAATCTCATCACACACAATGTATCCCTCCCATAATCCCTGACCCCAGGAGCTCACAATCTAATCTCATCACACACAATGTATCCCTCCCATAATCCCTGACCCCAGGAGCTCACAATCTAATCCCATCACACACAATGTATCACTCCCATCATCCCTGACCCCAGGAGCTCACAATCTAATCTCATCACACACAATGTATCACTTCCATCATCCCTGACCCCAGGAGCTCACAATCTAATCTCCCATCACACAATGTATCACTCCCATCATCCCTGACCCCAGGAGCTCACAATCTAATCCCCCACCACACAATGTATCACTCCCATCATCCCTGACCCCAGGAGCTCACAATCTAATCCCATCACACACAATGTATCACTCCCATCATCCCTGACCCCAGGAGCTCACAATCTAATCCCCCCATCACACACAATGTATCACTCCCATCATCCCTGACCCCAGGAGCTCACAATCTAATCCCCCATCACACAATGTATCACTCCCATTATCCCTGACCCCAGGAGCTCACAATCTAATCCCCCCATCACACAATGTATCACTCCCATCATCCCTGACCCCAGGAGCTCACAATCTAATCCCACCACACACAATGTATCACTGCCATCATCCCTGACCGCAGGAGCTCACAATCTAATCCCATCACACACAATGTATCACTCCCATCATCCCTGACCCCAGGAGCTCACAATCTAATCCCCCCATCACACAATGTATCACTCCCATCATCCCTGACCTCAGGAGCTCACAATCTAATCCCCCCATCACACACAATGTATCACTCCCATCATCCCTGACCCCAGGAGCTCACAATCTAATCCCACATCACACAATGTATCACTCCCATCATCCCTGACCCCAGGAGCTCACAATCTAATCCCCCATCACACAGTGTATCACTCCCATCATCCCTGACCCCAGGAGCTCACAATCTAATCCCCCATCACACAATGTATCACTCCCATCATCCCTGACCCCAGGAGCTCACAATCTAATCCCATCACACACAATGTATCACTCCCATCATCCCTGACCCCAGGAGCTCACAATCTAATCCCCCCATCACACAATGTATCACTCCCATCATCCCTGACCTCAGGAGCTCACAATCTAATCCCCCCATCACACACAATGTATCACTCCCATCATCCCTGACCCCAGGAGCTCACAATCTAATCCCCCATCACACAATGTATCACTCCCATCATCCCTGACCCCACGAGCTCACAATCTAATCCCCCACCACACACAATCTATCACTCCCATTATCCCTGACCCCAGGAGCTCACAATCTAATCCCCCATCACACAGTGTATCACTCCCATCATCCCTGACCCCAGGAGCTCACAATCTAATCCCACCACACACAATGTATCACTGCCATCATCCCTGACCGCAGGAGCTCACAATCTAATCCCATCACACACAATGTATCACTCCCATCATCCCTGACCCCAGGAGCTCACAATCTAATCCCCCCATCACACAATGTATCACTCCCATCATCCCTGACCTCAGGAGCTCACAATCTAATCCCCCCATCACACACAATGTATCACTCCCATCATCCCTGACCCCAGGAGCTCACAATCTAATCCCACATCACACAATGTATCACTCCCATCATCCCTGACCCCAGGAGCTCACAATCTAATCCCCCATCACACAGTGTATCACTCCCATCATCCCTGACCCCAGGAGCTCACAATCTAATCCCCCATCACACAATGTATCACTCCCATCATCCCTGACCCCAGGAGCTCACAATCTAATCCCATCACACACAATGTATCACTCCCATCATCCCTGACCCCAGGAGCTCACAATCTAATCCCCCCATCACACAATGTATCACTCCCATCATCCCTGACCTCAGGAGCTCACAATCTAATCCCCCCACCACACACAATCTATCACTCCCATCATCCCTGACCCCAGGAGCTCACAATCTAATCCCCCACCACACACAATCTATCACTCCCATCATCCCTGACCCCAGGAACTCACAATCTAATCCCCCCCCCCCACACACACACAATGTATCACTCCCATCATCCCTGACCTCAGTAGCTCACAATCTAATCCCCCTTCACACACAATGTATCACTCCCATCATCCCTGACCCCACGAGCTCACAATCTAATCCCATCACACAATGTATCACTCCCATCATCCCTGACCCCAGGAGCTCACAATCTAATCCCATCACACAATGTATCACTCCCATCATCCCCGACCCCAGGAGCTCACAATCTAATCCCCCACCACACACAATGTATCACTCCCATCATTCCTGACCCCAGGAGCTCACAATCTAATCCCCCCATCACACACAATGTATCACTCCCATCATCCCTGACCCCAGGAGCTCACAATCTAATCCCCCCATCACACACAATGTATCACTCCCATCATCCCTGACCCCAGTAGCTCACAATCTAATCCCCCATCACACAATGTATCACTCCCATTATCCCTGAACCCAGGAGCTCACAATCTAATCCCCCCATCACACACAATGTATCACTGCCATCATCCCTGACCCCAGGAGCTCACAATCTAATCCCATCACACACAATGTATCACTCCCATCATCCCTGACCCCAGGAGCTCACAATCTAATCCCCCATCACACACAATGTATCACTGCCATCATCCCTGACCCCAGGAGCTCACAATCTAATCCCCCCATCACACACAATGTATCACTCCCATCATCCCTGACCCCAGGAGCTCACAATCTAATCCCCCATCACACACAATGTATCACTCCCATCATCCCTGACCCCAGGAGCTCACAATCTAATCCATCACACACAATGTATCACTCCCATCATCCCTGACCCCAGGGGCTCACAATCTAATCCCCCATCACACAATTTATCACTCCCATCATCCCGTACCCGAGGAGCTCACAATCTAATCCCCCATCACACAATGTATCACTCCCATCATCCCTGACCCCAGGAGCTCACAATCTAATCCCCCCATGACACAATGTATCACTCCCATCATCCCTGACCCCAGGAGCTCACAATCTAATCCCCCATCACATAATGTATCACTCCCATCATCCCTGACCCCAGGAGCTCACAATCTAATCCTCTATCAAACACAATGTATCACTCCCATCATCCCTGACCCCAGGAGCTCACAATCTAATCCCCCCATCACACACAATGTATCACTCCCATCATCCCTGACCCCAGGAGCTCACAATCTAATCCCCCGATCACACAATGTATCACTCCCATCATCCCTGACCCCAGGAGCTCACAATCTAATCCCCCACCACACAATGTATCACTCCCATCATCCCTGACCCCAGGAGCTCACAATCTAATCCCCCATCACACAATGTATCACTCCCATCATCCCTGACCCCAGGAGCTCACAATCTAATCCCCCATCACACACAATGTATCACTCCCATCATCCCTGACCCCAGGAGCTCACAATCTAATCCCCCGATCACACAATGTATCACTCCCATCATCCCTGACCCCAGGAGCTCACAATCTAATCCCCCATCACACAATGTATCACTCCCATCATCCCTGACCCCAGGAGCTCACAATCTAATCCCCCATCACACAATGTATCACTCCCATCATCCCTGACCGCAGGAGCTCACAATCTAATCCCCCCATCACACACAATGTATCACTCCCATCATCCCTGACCCCAGGAGCTCACAATCTAATCCCCCATCACACAATGTATCACTCCCATCATCCCTGACCCCAGGAGCTCACAATCTAATCCCCCATCATACAATGTATCACTCCCATCATCCCTGACCCCAGGAGCTCACAATCTAATCCCCCCATCACACACAATGTATCACTCCCATCATCCCTGACCCCAGGAGCTCACAATCTAATCCCATCACACACAATGTATCACTCCCATCATCCCTGACCCCAGGAGCTAACAATCTAATCCCCCATCACACAATGTATCACTCCCATCATCCCTGACGCCAGGAGCTCACAATCTAATCCCCCCATCACACACAATGTATTACTCCCATCATCCCTGACCCCAGGAGCTCACAATCTAATCCCCCCATCACACACAATGTATCACTCCCATCATCCCTGACCCCAGGAGCTCACAATCTAATCCCCCATCACACAATGTGTCACTCCCATCATCCCTGACCCAAGGAGCTCACAATCTAATCCCATCACACACAATGTATCACTCTCATCATCCCTGACCCCAGGAGCTCACAATCTAATCCCCCCCATCACACAATGTATCACTCCCATCATCCCTGACCCCAGGAGCTCACAATCTAATCCCCCCATCACACAATATATCACTCCCATCATCCCTTACCCCAGGAGCTCACAATCTAATCCCCCCATGACACAATGTATCACTCCCATCATCCCTGACCCCAGGAGCTCACAATCTAATCCCCCATCACACAGTGTATCACTCCCATCATCCCTGACGCCAGGAGCTCACAATCTAATCCCCCATCACACAGTGTATCACTCCCATCATCCCTGACGCCAGGAGCTCACAATCTAATCCCCCCATCACACACAATGTATCACTCCCATCATCCCTGACCCCAGGAGCTCACAATCTAATCCCTCATCACACACAATGTATCAATCCCATCATCCCTGACCCCAGGAGCTCACAATCTAATCCCATCACACACAATGTATCACTCCCATCATCCCTGACCCCAGGAGCTCACAATCCATTCCCCCATCACACACAATGTATCACTCCCATCATCCCCGACCCCAGGAGCTCACAATCTAATCCCCCATCACACACAATATATCACTCCCATCATCCCTGACCCCAGGAGCTCACAATCTAATCCCCCATCACACAATGTATCACTCCCATCATCCCTGACGCCAGGAGCTCACAATCTAATCCCCCATCACACACAATGTATCACTCCCATCATCCCTGACCCCAAGAGCTCACAATCTAATCCCCCCCATCACACACAATGTATCACTCCCATCATCCCTGACCCCAGGAGCTCACAATCTAATCCCCCATCACACACAATGTATCACTCCCATCATCCCTGACCCCAGGAGCTCACAATCTAATCCCCCATCACACAATGTATCACTCCCATCATCCCTGACCCCAGGAGCTCACAATCTAATCCCCCATCACACACAATGTATCACTCCCATCATCCCTGACCCCAGGAGCTCACAATCTAATCCCCCCATCACACACAATGTATCACTCCCATCATCCCTGACCCCAGGAGCTCACAATCTAATCCCCCATCACACAATGTATCACTCCCATCATCCCTGACCCCAGGAGCTCACAATCTAATCCCATCACACACAATGTATCACTCCCATCATCCCGACCCCAGGAGCTCACAATCTAATCCCATCACACAATGTATCACTCCCATCATCCCTGACCCCAGGAGCTCACAATCTAATCCCCCCATCACACACAATGTATCACTCCCGTCATCCCTGACCCCAGGAGCTCACAATCTAATCCCCCATCACACACAATGTATCACTCCCATCATCCCTGACCCCAGGAGCTCACAATCTAATCTCCCCATCACACACAATGTATCACTCCCATCATCCCTGACCCCAGGAGCTCACAATCTAATCCCCCCATCACACACAATGTATCACTCCCATCATCCCTGACCCCAGGAGCTCACAATCTAATCCCCCATCACACACAATGTATCACTCCCATCATCCCCGACCCCAGGAGCTCACAATCTAATCCCCCATCACACACAATATATCACTCCCATCATCCCTGACCCCAGGAGCTCACAATCTAATCCCCCATCACACAATGTATCACTCCCATCATCCCCGACCCCAGGAGCTCACAATCTAATCCCCCCATCACACACAATGTATCACTCCCATCATCCCCGACCCCAGGAGCTCACAATCTAATCCCATCACACAATGTATCACTCCCATCATCCCTGACCCCAGGAGCTCACAATCTAATCCCCCATCACACACAATGTATCACTCCCATCATCCCCGACCCCAGGAGCTCACAATCTAATCCCCCATCACACACAATGTATCACTCCCATCATCCCTGACCCCAGGAGCTCACAATCTAATCCCCCCATCACACACAATGTATCACTCCCATCATCCCTGACCCCAGGAGCTCACAATCTAATCCCCCATCACACAATGTATCACTCCCATCATCCCTGACCCCAGGAGCTCACAATCTAATCCCATCACACACAATGTATCACTCCCATCATCCCGACCCCAGGAGCTCACAATCTAATCCCATCACACAATGTATCACTCCCATCATCCCTGACCCCAGGAGCTCACAATCTAATCCCCCCATCACACACAATGTATCACTCCCGTCATCCCTGACCCCAGGAGCTCACAATCTAATCCCCCATCACACACAATGTATCACTCCCATCATCCCTGACCCCAGGAGCTCACAATCTAATCTCCCCATCACACACAATGTATCACTCCCATCATCCCTGACCCCAGGAGCTCACAATCTAATCCCCCCATCACACACAATGTATCACTCCCATCATCCCTGACCCCAGGAGCTCACAATCTAATCCCCCATCACACACAATGTATCACTCCCATCATCCCCGACCCCAGGAGCTCACAATCTAATCCCCCATCACACACAATATATCACTCCCATCATCCCTGACCCCAGGAGCTCACAATCTAATCCCCCATCACACAATGTATCACTCCCATCATCCCCGACCCCAGGAGCTCACAATCTAATCCCCCCATCACACACAATGTATCACTCCCATCATCCCCGACCCCAGGAGCTCACAATCTAATCCCATCACACAATGTATCACTCCCATCATCCCTGACCCCAGGAGCTCACAATCTAATCCCCCATCACACACAATGCATCACTCCCATCATCCCTGACCCCAAGAGCTCACAATCTAATCCCCCCCATTACACACAATGTATCACTCCCATCATCCCCGACCCCAGGAGCTCACAATCTAATCCCATCACACAATGTATCACTCCCATCATCCCTGACCCCAGGAGCTCACAATCTAATCCCCCCATCACACACAATGTATCACTCCCATCATCCCCGACCCCAGGAGCTCACAATCTAATCCCATCACACAGTGTATCACACCCATCATCCCTGACCCCAGGAGCTCACAATCTAATCCCCCATCACACACAATGTATCACTCCCATCATCCCTGACCCCAGGAGCTCACAATCTAATCCCCCATCACACACAATGTATCACTCCCATCATCCCTGACCCCAGGAGCTCACAATCTAATCTCCCCATCACACACAATGTATCACTCCCATCATCCCTGACCCCAGGAGCTCACAATCTAATCCCCCCATCACACACAATGTATCACTCCCATCATCCCTGACCCCAGGAGCTCACAATCTAATCCCCCATCACACAATGTATCACTCCCATCATCCCTGACCCCAGGAGCTCACAATCTAATCCCATCACACAATGTATCACTCCCATCATCCCTGACCCCAGGAGCTCACAATCTAATCATAACCATCACACAATGTATCACTCCCATCATGCCTGACCCCAGGAGCTCACAATCTAATCCCCCATCACACAATGTTTGACTCCCATCATCCCTGACCCCCGGATTGGGGCTGGTGTCTTGTCTTTATTATTGTATTCCCATTTCAGGATCTCTTATTGCTGTCAGTGAATGGAACACATTCATTGCTTACATCTTCAAGCTAAAAACATGTCCAGGTGTAATCCTTCTCACAGCTGAGGGTTTGTTACAGTTGCATGCAGTCTACAAAATCGTTTGGAGATAAAAAAAAGCGTCCATTTAAGTCATAAAGCAAAAATAATGGAAGTTCACTACACATGCAAAGAGCTCCTTCTGACAGACAGCGCACCAGATACTACACCGTCATCAAAAATACCTCCAAGTTCCCGAAAAAACAAATCAACTGACAGCAAGCAAGAGTAGGCCCATGTCTGGGGGGGGGGGGGACCCCGAAGTAAGGACATAATCAATCCAACTTTCTGGGATTCTGAGCCGGAGGAGCGGGCCGCATCCGAAAATACAATCTACATGCCTGCTGAATAACAAAAAACTTGCTCCTCTCCCCTGAAAATACCCCAGGAAGCGGACCCTTGGGCTCGGGAATAGAAGGGGCGGCAGAAACATGCACTAACTCCCGCTGCTCCTGGGCCAACATACGACTGGACAGGTCTTGGATCACGACCACTAAACCCTGCAGCTGACTTGTGAGGGCACTCATGGCCTCATTGGAGAGCAATGTTAAGGGCCAGTTTTTATGTTACGGTATACTACTGTGGGGGGTCTGGAACGCAGACCGTAATGCGAATGTTGCCTGTATCCAAATTAAGAGGAAATATTATATAGAGTACTCATAGAGAACCATAATAACCACTACACATAAGACCGTCTAGTGATCAGAATGAATTCTGTTTATTGTTGTACATTGCTAGTTTATATGCAAGTTGTAAAGAAGGCGTTTCCAAATGTTACATGATGCCTGGTTACAAAGTACATTTGGCAACTGTAAATCAACAAGCCAAATGTTACCTGATGCCTGGTTACAAAGTACATTTGGCAACTGTAAATCAACAAGCTTTTCTAAACAAAAGGTATCAACAAAACTGTTTGAAGTAGACATGGAAACAGTTACAGTGTGATAATACAGGTTTTGTTAATTACATTTCTTGTTTGGGAAGAACTGTAATCTTCAAAGTTCATCAGCAATTTGCACATCAAAAGAGGGGACATTGTTTCTAATTTTCTCATAGACAAAACTGGTTCAGCCACCTACTCGGAAGTCAGCACAAAGTTGGTAAGTTGGTATTCAGTAAGATAACTGAATAAAATCTAATTTAGTCATACATTTGGTATTTTAAAATCAATATTTAAATAAACGCTTGAATATACCTTTTTACATATGATTCTATATCCAAATTCTACTAGCAACTTCCGGAATGTTTTACATATAATACATAACATTATATAACCAAATAACTAATGTCACATTCATTACACTGTTTCCTTATCTTTCTTATGTTAGGTTATTGATTAATAATGATTGACCCCTATCATTCCCCCATTTGGACATCAGAGCCACCATTATCTCCTGGTTCTGTCACCCATAGGTGCCGGGTTCCCAGGTAGGAATGGTGCACTCTATGTCCATCAAGATATGAAGACATAATATCAAATATTGCAAGTCAATCAAGTTTACAATACAGTAATCTTAGATTTATCAACATCAATATCGTCATTGTCATATTAGACACTTAAAGGGGTGTATTTTTGGGTATGTCTCAAAAAGTCTCTACAGGAGTAGGGACAGATAATAGACAAGTCCGCAAAATGTCCTCTCCACTCCTGAGGTTGGGCATACATGTGTGGGAAATATTTGCCCATCCAGTCCATCGCTTCTCCATGTGGATCGTTCGTAGTGGTGTTTCCCAATAAGAAGACAGTCCAATAAGACAAATGCAGAAGTCAAAATCAAAATGTCCATTACCTCCCCCACCCAAACAACGCCGGGATCCCACCCATCACTTTTCCTCTGGCTCGGGAACTTTCTTGCAGTGGGAGGCATGTATCCACTTTTACAGAAGTAGGCGTTGACGACAGAACTTGGTATGGTCGTCAAACCTTGGGTCCAAGGCCTTTACTACGTGTCTTTTTGTGACCACCCAATCTCCAGGTGGCAAGAAATGAGTCCCCTCTAGGTTGTCAGGGTCTGGAATTGGGGAAAACACTAGATCGGGTGTTATTTTCAGTTTACGACATAGTTCTTGTACATTTTCAATAACCTTATCACACTCCCGCTGTAGGGCCTGTGGATGGTACAGGCCTAATCTTGGCATAGAGCCAAACAACACTTCTTTTAACTTAAGCATATAATTTTAGTTCTTTCAACTTTGTTAAACTCTGCGGGTGATATGGAGTGTAAAACGCTTGTTCCACCCCAAGGCTGACATAACCTTTCGCATCACTTAACCTGTAAATTGTGTACCTCTGTCACTCTCAATTGTCTCTAGTACCCCAAATCTACAAACAAGTTCTGACACAAGTTTAGCCACTGTACATTGTGCGGTGGCTTTGAACAGGTCCACGCACACAAGGACGTACTCATACCTGCCTGATTTGGGAAGCTGGATGTAATCGATTTGTAATCTCTGAATAGGATACAGTGGTCACTTCACATGCCTTCACATATGCCTTCGCCAACCTGTCCAACCCTGGAGCATACCATACCTTGTCCATAACAGAAACCATGGCATTCCGAGAGGCATGCACTTTCCCGTGAGCTAGGACGGCAAGGTGGGTGTAGGCAGCCGCTGTTACATCATCTACGTCCCGTAGGACGCCAAATCCCAAATCAACAAGAGTGGTGGGACCAAGATCCAACTTACAGCACAAGGGGTCTTGCGTCCTGTCCTAGGAGAGCTGCAGCCTTGGCTGCCCTATCCCCCTGTTCTCTGGTGACTGCCCCTGCGTGTGTGCTTTAACCTTTATTATGGCCACCTGTCCTGGCAACATGATAGCTTAATGGGCTTGCCTTGTGCCGTGAGAAAGCTCCTGGACCGCCAGATGGGTCCATAATCGTGTGCAGTACCAAAGGCGTACCTGGAATCAGTGTAGATGCTGGCAGTGGTACTTTTCGCAATCGTACAGGCCTCAGTTCCTGCGCTGACATGTATGGCGGCAGTGGCTTTTGTACAAGTATCTCATTCAGTGTGACTACTTCAAAACCTGTTACAAACCTTCCTTCGTCATTCAGGTATCTAGATCCATCCACAAACATTTCAAGGTGGGGGTTTAGGAGGGGTTTGTCAGTGACATGTGCGAACCCAGCTGTCACAATCATGCTGGTGTTCTGCGTCAAAGGCCTCCTCTTCATCATCAGTCAGAGAATTTGCAAAAAGCTGGTCCTCTGTACTTACTCCCCCATTTGAATCAGTGTCACCTAATGGCAATAAGGTGGCCGGATTCAAAGTGGTGCAACGTTGAAATGAGACATTGGATGAAGAGTGTACTGCAAG
Source organism: Eleutherodactylus coqui (assembly GCA_035609135.1). Classification (NCBI taxonomy): domain Eukaryota; kingdom Metazoa; phylum Chordata; class Amphibia; order Anura; family Eleutherodactylidae; genus Eleutherodactylus; species Eleutherodactylus coqui. The sequence goes on from JAYJKI010000243.1 coordinate 400,283, forward strand.
TTCCATTTTGATCTGTCTAGCACGGGACAGATGTCTACGGCTTACCTGTGTCAGGATACCATGTATGTCATGTGGGGTGTAGATCACCATGGTGTGATCTAAGAAGTTTCTCTTTGCTGGCTTTGCAGCCATTCTACTCTGATGGAGGAAACACAAAAGGCTTAGTGATGCATTGAGGTAACTATTTGTGTCAGCAGTACATAAAAGAAAATAAAAAACAAATCATCAACATATTACAAGAGGGCGGTGCCCTCGGGAATTGGCCAGGCGTCTAATACCAGTTTCATCATTCTGGTGAACTGGTATTGGGCTATACTGAGCCCCTTGTGGCAGCACTATCCAACAGTACTGCTTTCCTCTGAAATTAAATACAAACAAATACAGACAGTCTGTCGAGGTCCGTCTGACTGGTAGCCCAAAGGCTCAAAGGAATGACACTAAGAACTTGTTTCTCTGCGTGCGTAAAAGTGAAGACAGGTAGAGGTGTCGCTAGGTCTGCTGTCATCCGACCGAAGGTCGGGTGACTTTCAGACCTGGGGTGTATACGAGCCTCACCGGACGAGTGAAGTTCGATACAAGATCCCAAGGATCCCATCATTTCGGTTCCCAATATGCTTTCAGGACTTTCCAGCACAAGGAAGCGCATGAGGCATCGTGACCCTTTAAACATTACCTCTAGTGGTTCAGTTTCTGCCAGCTGAATCGGCACTCCTGAAACCCCTTGCACCAATTACTGCTAGATAATCAAGCTGGTATTCTATTAAAATAGATCAGAACCTTGTAGCAAAAAAAAAATTAAAAATTAAAAATTTAGAAATTGCTGACCTGCAATACCTGGATCACCTATGTCAGATATCCAGTTTCTTGGGCTAAGCAATGACTCAGGAATTGGAGTTTGTCTTGGAGGTGACTTACTATTTGTCAGGACCTGCGGAAAGCTGAGTTTCTGCAGTGGCTATCAAGACAAATACATGAGCCGGATCTACCAAGAGAGCAGTTAGTTTACAAACCTCCTCTGAACTGTAACTTGAGGTCTCAACCCGTACCGATCCATCCGGTGAAAATTTGATGGATGCAGATAAGGCTTGTAAGATATTAGTACAAATAACAGACATGAATTACAACAAGGCAGAATAATCCACAAACATGTATTCATATTGGAATATGATATTCTTTAAGCAAATTCATTATTAATCTGATCCTGCCTGCAATGTCTCATCAAATTTGAGAAGAAAAAAAATTTCCTAACTGCCCAAGCTCCTCACCCCCTCCTTTGTAGACAAAAGAAGGATGAAACATTACCTACTTTTACATTATCTAGCTCCACTCCTTCGATGCTGGTCGTTTGCATGTCTCTCTTACAGAACATTCTCTCAGAGACAGTGCAGTACTAACAGCATTTAGCAGTGATATAGACGTCCAACCAATCACAGAACTGACATTTACACAAAAAGCAAAAATATATATATATATATCTTAAAATCCCTATGTTCTCTATTTTTAAGACCGTATAATTCACATAATTCATTACAAGTTTCTTATTTCATCAGCGTCTTTCTTCCTTTCTATGACACTGAATTTTATCTCTATGAAACGGAACAATAGCTAAGATATTAATAAGCAATTAGAACATTCAGACTTTAAACAGCATTAATTATTAGTAATTACTAGACGTATACTTCTCTCCTAGGCTGGTCTGTGTTGAGGGTGGAAGACCTCTTCCTATTGTTCTTCCCTCCCATCTCCTTACATCACCTAGCTCCACCCCCTGTGGTCTGGCTCAGCGTTTGGTCTTTCTTGCCTCATTTAGTTTCTAGCCACCGGACAGTATATACCATATAACACAAGTATCTCATGTGAAGTAGAAACTGGGATTGTATTTACTGTTCATAGAACTTCCCATATTGAACAAAGTATATATATATTTAATATAATACAACATAGGGGCTTTTTCCTGTGTGGCCAAATATAACCAATTCTCAATTCACATTTCTTTGCAAAGACAAGTAGGCCCTCTAGTCTACAGAGAAACTTCTCCAGACAGATAGCAAAGCTGTATAACAGGTTCCACTGCCTGTAAACATCTTCTATTGTGTGTAAATAACCTGGGCTGACTATTTAAGATTAACCCAGAATGTAATACACTTGCCCCCACCTTACAAAACTGCAAATTCACACTCACTAAGGGGTTTTATTTTTTTTATTTTTTTTTTTTTTTGTGTTTTTTTTTCATTCCTATACGGACTGATAATATGTGAAGTAGAAATTGGGATTGTATTTACTGTACACCAGACTTCCAATAATGAGCGAATTATGTATAGATAAGAAAAACTCTTAGTACCGCGGTTTTTACACAATTTGCTCAGAATAGGCTATCCAATGACAAACATAATACAACTTATGCCCATTTCCACCTACATACTTATATTCACCACTCCAGATAGCAACTATTATTACCGTGCATTGTTAAACCTTCTACCTTTCCTTAACTCATTGACTTGTTTTTTTTTCTTTACTATAACCTTCAGCTAAAATTGCTTACATCAACTTTACACTCAGGAGAAAAAAAAAAACACCACACAGTATATATACTTCATTGTTCTTTTGAACCCCCACAGATGTGAGTGGGGTATAACTTTCTTACACTTAGAAATTAGACATTACAAGAACACTAAGACGTACAACAAAGATTAGTTTACATAACAACAAGACTTACAAGACAAACAATAGTGGTTATTTGTCACATAATTGTCCACAGATTTTGCATGAACTTACTTTATGTCCCAGAGGGACACAATCTATAAGAGGATTCCCTTTCTCTGATAACCCCTTACTGCCGTATCTATACTTGCCTTAATCCATCTGTCTAACATATTTTTATACAACCTTTTGACTATCTCTGAATCTTTTCCCCAAACTTGCTGGTCTAAGACTCCCAAAATTCTAAACACCTTACTACATTCTTCTTCCCACAGCTAACGTGCCTTCTTTGTCTTTTACTATTTCTCTAGCTGATTTCCATATAGGCATACTACTTGCCCTGTACGTTTCCCATATTGTCTGTTCCTTTATCTAAACCGGCGTCTCTGATATCTTTCATATGCTTTTTCCCGTACTGTTACCAGAACTCATACTTAAAGGTTCCTGCTTTTCTAAGTCCTATCTTTCTATATTTTATACACTTGTCTGCAATCGTCTCCCCCTTCCCTTTCTCACACAGCTTATGGCACACAGAACCTTATTTGTCACACAGGTTTCTATTTGTCACACAGGTTTCTATTTGTCACACAGGCTTCTATTTGTCACACAGGCTTCTATTTGTCACACAGGTTTCTATTTCACACAGGCTTTTATTTCACACAGGCTTTTATTTCACACAGGCTTTTATTTCACACAGGCTTCTATTTCACAGAGGCTTTTATTTCACACAGGCTTCTATTTCACAGAGGCTTTTATTTCACACAGGCTTCTATTTCACAGAGGCTTTTATTTCACACAGGCTTTTATTTCACACAGTACACTAAGGACCCCTGGTCCTGGAATAGTTTTACGGACTCCTTAAGGGGGGGGTTTAGGGGAGACCAGACCTCTCTTCTAAGGGAACTTCTGGTGATATTATAACAGACTCAGTAAAAGCGAATTATGGCTAACACGACACAGACTATCAACGTACAGATTTCAACAATTACTACAGGCAACATGGCAATATACACACAAGGGTTCTTCCGTCTAGCACGGTCACTAAGAACACCGTAAATAACAGGCAGAAGCGTCCTATATAACATACAGCAACTCACCCCCTGTCGACACGAGACTTGAAGTCAGGAGAGCCCAGAGCTTGAGTGGTAAGTCAAGAGCTTACCGTATACCGGTGTTTTGTAGATCTGGGGTCCCGTGGCCTCTCGTCCGGCTGGTCGGCAGGTAGTGTCGTCAGGTATCGGCTGCAGGTAAGGAGTTAGCTTCTGCCCCACTTGTCGGGCGCCAAATAAACTGTGGGGGGTCTGGAACGCAGACCGTAATGCGAATGTTGCCTGTATCCAAATTAAGAGGAAATATTATATAGAGTACTCATAGAGAACCATAATAACCACTACACATAAGACCGTCTAGTGATCAGAATGAATTCTGTTTATTGTTGTACATTGCTAGTTTATATGCAAGTTGTAAAGAAGGCGTTTCCAAATGTTACATGATGCCTGGTTACAAAGTACATTTGGCAACTGTAAATCAACAAGCCAAATGTTACCTGATGCCTGGTTACAAAGTACATTTGGCAACTGTAAATCAACAAGCTTTTCTAAACAAAAGGTATCAACAAAACTGTTTGAAGTAGACATGGAAACAGTTACAGTGTGATAATACAGGTTTTGTTAATTACATTTCTTGTTTGGGAAGAACTGTAATCTTCAAAGTTCATCAGCAATTTGCACATCAAAAGAGGGGACATTGTTTCTAATTTTCTCATAGACAAAACTGGTTCAGCCACCTACTCGGAAGTCAGCACAAAGTTGGTAAGTTGGTATTCAGTAAGATAACTGAATAAAATCTAATTTAGTCATACATTTGGTATTTTAAAATCAATATTTAAATAAACGCTTGAATATACCTTTTTACATATGATTCTATATCCAAATTCTACTAGCAACTTCCGGAATGTTTTACATATAATACATAACATTATATAACCAAATAACTAATGTCACATTCATTACACTGTTTCCTTATCTTTCTTATGTTAGGTTATTGATTAATAATGATTGACCCCTATCACTACCCTTGATACGCCAGCCTGGGTACCCTAGATATCACCCACAACCCCTGTCCCTGCCTACTTGCCTTCACTCCTGGCTAACCCCAGGAGGCAACTGGGCGGCGGTCCCTACTCTTACTAAGGACTGAAAAAGGGACGCTGGCGTACCTGGATGGAAAGGGTAGAATACCGACAGAAAAGGCAGATGTAAATAACCAACATAACAATACTAAGCAGAACCGAGGCGGATGGAGAAACCTGGCGGATAATAGCAAGGTATAGCAGACAAGCTGACAGGAGCAGGAGACCAACTGAGGCAGACTAGCTAGCACACTGAGGGAAACCAAAAACTGGCAGTGACTGCAAGTCTCTGGTCGACCTTTAAACAAAAGCCTCCGCCCAGGGGCAGAGAGAGGGGGACAGCCAACTACCAACAGAAAACAAGAGGGAGCTTGTGCACGGCAGCTGCACTCACAGCGCCACCAGCACCACGCCGGCCAGGTACCCGCGCCCCGGCAGCCGGAAAGCAAGCCGGGGGGGACGTGCCTCGACCATGCGACCCTGCACACCACTGGCCTGGTAGGACCAGAACCGCCGCATGGTAAGAGAAGATCAGTTGATGTTCCATCTACTTTCTGAGAAAAAACCGATACAAAACAGGAATGTAAAAGTTCTTCCTTCTCAACATCATTCTTAACCAATTCCCCATTTTCATCCTGTAAGAATCCAATAACATCTGTGACTTTTCTTTTGCTTTTGACCCCACAAATCCTTTTTATTGCTTTTGGCCCCTCTTACAAGCCTCCATTCATTATCACCTTTACCTTCTCTGGCCCTTGCCCTACAGTGTCTGCAGACCCCATTATATTCTTCTTTAGATATTCCCCCTCTTCCCATTTGATAAACATATTTTTCTTCCTCTCTAACATGTGTACAAGTTCTGTGTTCATCCATCCGGGTCTCTTTAAATGCTTCTCATTCTTCCTTCTTTTAGGGATTGGTAACGATTGAGCTTTGAGAATCTCGTTTCACAATATTTCCCAACCTTCTTGGACATTTCTGGGTATTTGCCCTCCCTCAGTGTGCAGCAGGTCATTGTTACAAGGCTTGTATAAAGAGTTTCACTTTGGCTTGAAGGAATGCTGCTTTCCAGTAGGTGGCACTGTAGAGGTATTATTCCATCTCCCGTATTTGCATATTACCCAGAGGAGCATTAACAGCCTTTTGAGTCTCCTCACTCACCATCTAGGTGCTCTCCCTAAGGAGAAGAGATAACGTTTCTGACCCCTGGCTTTGTATTAAACACAGCCCTTAGTAATTCCCGGAGCAGCAGACTTCGTGGCAGTTCACACAGCCATCTAAGTAACCTCTGCAGCACAATAACTCACTTGTGCTTGTGCTCCTACATGTCTCATCTGGTTGCAGCGCTAGTTGGGAGCATACACCACTAGTAACTGTGATGGGATGCATGACCGCGACTCCTTACACGAGGCCCCACACGCTTTTTGAAAAGTCGCCCAGCGTAGAAGTGCAGAAAGACACCATTTTAGCACATGTACCAAAACAGTGACTTTTGTACCCCAGAAAATTGGCGTAAAAAAACCAATGAATATGTTCCAGAGCTCCTCATCATAGCGGTCAGCACCATTCCGTCTGCTCACTGTCTGAGGAGAATCTCTTGCTCTCTGTGGTCTCTCAGTATCAGAGTGTCTCACACTCCGACAGTTTCACGTCCCTCAGACTGCTCTGCTGGGCACCGGTGTCAGGGTCCTGGTTCTGTCCTGAGGAAACTTGTCTCCAGCTGACACATTTTACCTCCCAATCTCTCACGCCTTACACTTTTCCCGCTTCCTGTCTCACTCACTGGAGTCGATGGGAGATTTAGTCTTCACCTTTAGGGAAACTGTAGGGCAAGTGTCAGAAAAGCTAAAGCTAATAATGAATTGATTCTTGCAAGAGAGGCCAAAAGCAATAAAACAAGAATTTTGGGGGTCAAAGAAAAATCAAAGATGCTGTTGGATGCTTACAGGTTGAAAATGGTGAATTGGTTAAAAATCATGTTGAGAAGGACGAACTACATTCTTATTTTGTATCCGTTTTTCCTCAGAAAGTAGATGTAACATCAGCTGAGTTTCCTTGTGCTATTGGGGGAATATAAGAATGCAGGTTATCTATAAGCAATGAGATGGTGAGGGAACACTTAGCTAACTTACATGAATTCAAGTTACAAGGTCCGGATGAATTACATCCTAGGATACTAAAGGAAGCAGCAGAGGTAATTGCTGAACCACTCACTGGAATCTGTGACAATCCCTGGAGAACAGGAGAAGTCCCAGAAGATTGGAAAAGGGCAAATGTTGTTCCTATCTTCCAGAAAGGGAAGAAGGTGGATCCAGGAAACTACAGGCCTGTGAGCCTGACTTCAATACTGGGAAGGATCTTTGAACAAACTATTAAACAGCATGTATGCAAGTACTTGGATGAGAATGGAGTAATTAACCAGAGCCAGCATGGGTTTGTAACAAAGAAGGCATGCCAGACAGATCTAATGTCCTTCTATGACAGAATCACTGACTGGGTTAATCAGTGAAATGCGGTGGATATAGTATATCTTGGCTTTAGTAAAGCATTTGACAAAGTATCTCACACCATACTTCTGGGAAAAAAATGACCAAATCTGGGATTGACAAGGCAACTATTAGGTGGATTCACAGCTGGCTGAGTGATCGTACTCAAAGAGTGGTCATAAATGGCTGCACATCCAAGTGGAAGAATGTATCAAGTGGGGACCACAAGGCTCTGTCCTAGGCCCAGTGTTGGTCAACATTGTTATAAATGATCTGGAGGAGGGAATTGTGGGAAACTGATCAAATTTATTGATGACACAAAGCTAGGAGGGATAGCTAACACTAGGGAAGAGAGACAGAGGATTCAAAAAGATCTAGAAAAGCTTGCACAGTGGTCGGCGACTAACAGAATGGTATTTAACAAGGAGAAATGCAAAGTCCTACATCTGGGCAAGAAAAATGAAGAAAGCGCATACAGAATGGGAGGAATTGGGCTAAGCAGCACATGGGAAAAAGACTTGGGTATACTAATAGGTCATAGACTGAACATGAGTCAACAATGTGATGCAGCAAACAAAAAGGCAAACACAATTCTGGGATGTATTAAGAGAAGCATAGAGTCTAGATCACGTGAGGTCATTATCCCCTCTACTCCTCCTTAGTCAGACCCCATCTGGAATACTGGGTCCAGTTCTGGGCACCCCACTTTATAACAGACATAGACAAACTGGAGCAAGTACAGAGAAGAGTTACCAAGATGGTGAGCGGTCTGCAAATCATGTCCTATGAGGAACGGGTAAAGGATCTGGGAATGTTTAGCAGAAGAGAAGGCTGAGAGGAGACTTAATAGCGGTCTACAAATATCTGAAGGGCTGTCACAGTGCAGAGGGATCAGCCCTATTCTCATCTGCACAAGGAAAGACTAGAAGCAATGGGATGAAACTGAAAGGGAGGAGACACAGATTAGATATTAGACAGTGAGGGGGATCAGTGAGTGGAACAGGTTGCCATGGGAGGTGGGAAGTTCTCCTTCAATAGAAGTCTTCAAACAAAGGCTGGACAGACATCTGACTGGGATGACTAGTAATTATTAGGACATTATAGTCCCAGTGTTTCTGGTGGCACATCACACACACAGCAGCTTGATTACCACACAATACAAACACACCTTGCCTCCTCCCACAGCAGTGACATCACCACAGGTTCTTCAGCCCACCGCATCTCTGTGGTGGTGGTAGGTCAGTGTGTTCTGCTAGGACTGCTGAGTTGTAGGAAATTATAGTACCAGTGTGTCTGGTGTTGCAATGCGCCACCCAGCTCTGCTACATGTTACATGCATTATGATCCTCACACACACAGCTCTGCTACATGGTACATTACACACAAAACTCTGCTACATGTTACATGCATTATGATCCTCACACATCACACACACAGCTCTGCTACATGTTACATGCATTATGATCCTCACACATCACACACACAGCTTTGCTATATGGTACATTACACACACAGGTCTGCTACATGTTACATGCATTATGATCCTCACATATCACACACACAGCTCTGCTACATGGTACATTACACACACAGCTCTGCTACATGTTACATGCATTATGATCCTCACACATCACACACACAGCTCTGCTACATGGTACATTACACACAAAACTCTGCTACATGGTGTGTTTTATATGTGTTGTAGGACCTTTGAGGATGTCACCAGCGGGGCGGAGCGATGATGTTACCAGGGGTGGAGCATAAGAAGCACTCGGTATTATTGTATCTTGATGCCACCGGAAACTAGGGGTGTGACAGGAGGAATGCCCCACTCATAGCCCCAGCTTCCGATTGGCTCAAGCATTGAAGGTCCTAGCAGTGTCCACGCTCCATTGCAGCCTTCCTGTCCGTGCAGTTAGATAGCTGTGTCCCCATTCCCCTTACTCAGGGTAATAGCAGTGCTGTGCTGCCGCTCTCTCGGTGTCCGCTGCTGGCCAGTGCAAGGAGGCCCCTAGGATAGGCGCTGTGCCGCCGCTCCCTCGGTGTCCTGCGCCGCAGCCCAGTGCAGGGAGACCACCTGGAAAGCTGCTGTTCCACCGCCGCTGCCCAGTGCAGGGAGTCCGCCGACAGTTAAGAAGAAGGCTCTGTGCCAAGGGGGTAAGCCGCTGGAGCACCAGTTACGCCGCTGTAACTTGTTAGTGACTTCCAGGACCTGAGAGGGTGGCGTGGCTGACCTGTCAAATACCCTGTATCTTGTCACCATCCACAGTTCCGGTGGCGTCAAGATACAAGAATACCGAATCACTCACACACATACATACAGACAAGTGGTCGTTAGTAGTTTGATTTAGTGAATCCTGCACTAAGCAGGGGGTTGTACCCGATGACCCAGGAGGACCCGATAACCCTGGAGTAGCCGATAACCCCGTAGGACCCGATGACCCCGGATGACCTGATGACCCTGGAGGACCCGATGACCCTGGAGATCCCTATGACCCTGGACGACCCGATGACCCTGGACGACCCGATGACCCCGGAGGACCCCATGACCCCGGAGGACCCCATGACCCCGGAGGACCCCATGACCCCGGAGGACCCCATGATCCTGGAGGACCCCATGATCCTGGAGGACCTGATGACCTTGGAGGTCCCTTCCAACTGCCACTTTAGTCTTCCCCTCCACAGTTCGGCTGTAGTATTTGCCCAGCTTCCCCCACCACAGTCTTTGCACTCACAGTGGCTCTTGTGTAGTCTTCGCCCCTATAGTTTATTCCACTGTATTCTTCGCCTGCACGGTTCAGCTCTGTACTTCTTGCTCCTCCCATTTCCCCCATTTTCGTCTTCGCCCCCACAGTCCATCGCGATGTTGTCTGGCAGCTCCACATTTGGGTTGCACACAGGATAAAACTCTCACTTGTTGTCGGTTGTCAGAGCTTCTCGTCATTGCGGTGTGTAACTGTTCAGCGCCATTGTTTGCGGTGCGTGACGTGAATGACATACGTGTCTGCCTTTACAACAGGAGGGTCCTTGATTGTTGGTCATTGCAGCCAGCAGGGCAGGACGCTCCCATACCACCGCTGCTGCCTCCAACCGGGCGACACAAGAAGTGAGCGCCAGCGCCTGGCACCCTGTCGGATCCTGGCATTATGGCAGACAGAACCTTCCAGGATCTTCCCGCTCATTAACCCCCTCCTGCCTGCTGGGATACCCAGGAGGACCTCATCACCGTATACCAGCAGAGAACACGGGCACCTTGCCCGCTCCCACCATTTTTAGCTGTCAGCTTCAGGAACGTCTGAAGTCTCATGACGGCAAATGCTGCATTCTGTCATGGCTGAGATTTTGTTTCTGTTGCAGCCTGTACAGATAAGTACAAGTCCCAGTGCAGAGCCAGATGGAAAGACGTCTCATCTCTGCTGGGAAGACAGTGAACCCCAAGACCTGAGCCCCCACAATCTACTCACAGGAGGCAGGAAGCTGAGATATGAGGGGTTGTCAGCAGGGGCCCTGCACTGTGGAGCTGCCCAACATATGGGGGGACACCGTGGTTAGTGGGTTCTCACAGTTTATCCACCATCAGAGTACAGACATCCCACAGCTAACTGGAGTCCAGCAAAATTACAAATGCAGCTCCAGAGGTGACTGGAGTGTAAGACATGAGGTAACAGCAGAATAGTGACTGCAGCTCTGGAGGTGACTGGAGTGATAGACATGATGTAACAGCAGATTAGTGACTGCAGCTCTGGAGGTGACTGGAGTGTAAGACATGATGTAACAGCAGAATAGTGACTGCAGCTCTGGAGGTGACTGGAGTGATAGACATGATGTAACAGCAGATTAGTGACTGCAGCTCTGGAGGTGACTGGCGTGATAGACATGATGTAACAGCAGATTAGTGACTGCAGCTCTGGAGGTGACTGGAGTGATAGACATGATGTAACAGCAGATTAGTGACTGCAGCTCTGGAGGTGACTGGAGTGATAGACATGATGTAACAGCAGATTAGTGACTGCAGCTCTGGAGGTGACTGGACTGATAGACATGATGTAACAGCAGATTAGTGACTGCAGCTCTGGAGGTGACTGGAGTGATAGACATGATGTAACAGCAGATTAGTGACTGCAGCTCTGGAGGTGACTGGAGTGATAGACATGATGTAACAGCAGATTAGTGACTGCAGCTCTGGAGGTGACTGGAGTGATAGACATGATGTAACAGCAGATTAGTGACTGCAGCTCTGGAGGTGACTGGAGTGATAGACATGATGTAACAGCAGAATAGTGACTTCAGCTCTGGAGGTGACTGGAGAGTAAGACATGATGTAACAGCAGAATAGTGACTGCAGCTCTGGGGGTGACTGGAGGAGAAGACCTGATGTAACAGCAGAATAGTGACTGCAGCTCTGGGGGTGACTGGAGGATAAGACACGATGTAACAGCGGAATAGTGACTGCAGCTCTGGAGGTAACTGGAGTGTAAGGCAGGATTAATCAGTACATCCGCGAGGCACAGTGCTGCCTGTGGTTCTCTGTCGATGTACCGGCACATGAGCGGTGATGCTGCCTTCTGTAATACTAATGGGTTTTTGCCCCTCTGGTTATTCCTGGGCTGAGGAGCTGACACTCATTGCACTACCTCCCTGTTAGGAGCAGCGGAGCGCAGGGCTGCAGCTCCCAGTCAGCACCTCAGATTTATGTATGTCCTGAGTGGATATTCCTGAGGCTCCGCCCTGCTGGTGTGGCGCAGCGCCAGGAATGGCCGCACGCACGCCTCAGGGAAACAGCAGAGCACTGACACTAATCTGCCTTTTTGGGGACCCCTGACTGCGAGGGGGTGAAAATGAGTGAAGTCAGATACAACCTCAACGTTCCCGGAATATTAGGGAGCCGCGTACCCCGATGTGAATGGCGACTTCTGACGCCGTATAGCAGGATTTGGGGAGGTTTATTACAGCCGGCATTTGGATTCAGACTCTTTGGAGCATCTCGGACTCTCCTTGAGCTAGAACGTGACGTCCACACATCGTAACATAGTAGGCTGAAGGGAGGCCACGTCCATCCAGCTCAGCCTGTAGCCACACCTCCTTGTTGATCCAGAGGAAGGCAAAAACCCCAAGAGGCAGGAGCCAATTTACCCCATTCTGGGGGAAGAAATTCCTTCCCGATTCCCTAATGGCAGTCGGAATAATCCCCGGACCAACCTCTGATAGTTCCTCCCTGCCTGTGAGACCCGGATCACCAACCCCGCTGGTCACCTACTGTCTATATCCTGTAATATCACAGAAAGACATCCAGTCCCTCTTAACCTCCTCTATGGATCCTGCCATCACCACGTCCTCAGGCAGAGAGTTCCACAGTCTCACTGCTCTTACAGTAAAGAACCCCCTTCTGTGTTGGTGATGAAACCTGCTTTCCTCCCTACCACGAAGCCCCCCCCCCCCCTGCCCGTTCTGAAGTAGTGAAACTAGTAAAAAGATGGAAATTTTAGCACATACGGCGACACAAAATTAGCTACTATTTTATGCCAATATTCTGATAAATTCCTCTATTTCAATTCATCTGTCTCTTCAAGTTCTCTGTTTGCTGTCAGTGAATGGGAAGGCCTTACTACTGCTATTATTTACATTCAGCAACTGCACATTGGTCCTGCTCACACTGCTGAGGGTCTGTTACACTGTAGATGAGGAGTTAACCCCTGCACTCCCCCACCACACTGCCATGCCTGAGTTGGGGACAGCGGTCCCTGTGGTTCGTCTAATATGTTTAACCCTTTCCAATCCAATTTTGGATTCAGGGTTTCCTAAAAGGCTCTTTTTTGGCTGTTTTACTACGGTGCCGTCTGCTGGCTAAAGCCAGTGTGTGTGAGCTAGAGAGGCTCCGACAGCGGAGTGGCTGGCAATAGACGGTAAGAATACCCTGTCGGAAGTCTTCTGACATTGGAGCTGCACAAGCTTCAATCAGCATGTAGGAAGACGTCAGATAGTGGATTGGAAAGGGTTAATGTCCATTGTGGGGTTACCTTACAGACAGCTTCCTGTTGCTGCTGCTAATTCTCATCCTTCTCATCTCTTCCACCATATTTGTCTTCTCCTTTGGGGCTTCTCTTGTAGACTTCTCACACTGACCAATGAAAATAGAGATGATTCTTAAGGTGCAAGTAGGGGGCCACAGCAACGCGTCTGTATGCTAAGCTATACTCCTTGTGGCCCTTCACAGTAGCAGTGTCCATTAGTCACTCCCTCACAGTAAGGGTGCCCCTGAATGACCCCTCACACTACTGGTGCCCCTCAGTGACATCCTCACAGTAATAGTGCCCCTCAGTGACCCCCTCACAGTAATAGTGCCCCTCAGTGACCCCCTCACAGTAATAGTACCCCTCAGTGACCCCTCACAGTAATAGTACCCCTCAGTGACCCCTCACAGTAATAGTGCCCCTCAGTGAACGCCTCACAGTAATAGTGCCCCTCAGTGAACGCCTCACAGTAATAGTGCCCCGCAGTGAACGCCTCACAGTAATAGTGCCCCTCAGTGACCCCCCACACTAATAGTGCCCCTCAGTTACCACCTCAAAGTAATAGTGCCCCTCAGTGACCACCTCAAAGTAATAGTGCCCCACAGTGACCCCTCACGGTAATGGTGCCCCTCAGTGACCCCTCACGGTAATAGTGCCCCTCAGTGACCCCTCACTGTTATACTGCCCCTCAGGGACCACCTGACAGTAATAGTGCCCCTCATTGACCACTCAAAATAATAGTGCCCCTCAGTGACCCCTCATAGTAACAGGGCCCCTCAGTAACCACCTCAGAGCAATAGTGCCCCTCAGTGACCCACTCACAGTAACAGTGCCCCTCAGTGACCCACTCACAGTAATAGTGCCCCTCAGTGACCCACTCACAGTAATAGTGCCCCTCAGTGACCCACTCACAGTAATAGTGCCCCTCAGTGACCCCTCACAGTAATAGTGCTCCTCAATGACCACTAACAGTAATAGTGTCCCTCAGTGACCACCTCACAGTAATAGTGCCTCTCAGTGACCCCCTCACAGCAATAGTGCCCCTCAGTGACCGCCTCACAGTAATAGTGCTCCTCAATGACCACTAACAGTAAAAGTGCCCCTCAGTGACCCCCTCACAGCAATAGTGCCCCTCAGTGACCGCCTCACAGTAATAGTGCCTCTCAGTGACCCCCTCATAGCAATAGTGCCCCTCAGTGACCGCCTCACAGTAATAGTGCCCCTCAGTGACCACCTCACAGTAATAGTGCTCCTCAATGACCACTAACAGTAATAGTGTCCCTCAGTGACCACCTCACAGTAATAGTGCTCCTCAATGACCACTAACAGTAATAGTGCCCCTCAGTGACCACCTCACAGTAACAGTGCTCCTCAATGACCACTAACAGTAATAGTGCCCCTCAGTGACCCCCTCACAGTAATAGTGCCCCTCAGTGACCACCTCACAGTAATAATGCCCCTCAGTGACCACCTCACAGTAATAGTGCCTCTCAGTGACCCCCTCATAGCAATAGTGCCCCTCAGTGACCGCCTCACAGTAATAGTGCCCCTCAGTGACCACCTCACAGTAATAGTGCTCCTCAATGACCACTAACAGTAATAGTGCCCCTCAGTGACCACCTCACAGTAATAGTGCTCCTCAATGACCACTAACAGTAATAGTGCCTCTCAGTGACCCCCTCACAGTAATAGTGCCCCTCACTGACCCCTCACAGTAATAGTGCCCCTCAGTGACCTCATCACAGTAATAGTGCCCCTCAGTGACCCCTCACAGTAATACTGCCCCTCAGTGACTGCCTCACAGTAATAGTGCCCCTCAGTGACCCCTCATAGTAACAGGGCCCCTCAGTAACCACCTCAGAGCAATAGTGCCCCTCAGTGACCCACTCACAGTAATAGTGCCCCTCAGTGACCCACTCACAGTAATAGTGCCCCTCAGTGACCCACTCACAGTAATAGTGCCCCTCAGTGACCCACTCACAGTAATAGTGCCCCTCAGTGACCCCTCACAGTAATAGTGCTCCTCAATGACCACTAACAGTAATAGTGTCCCTCAGTGACCACCTCACAGTAATAGTGCCTCTCAGTGACCCCCTCACAGCAATAGTGCCCCTCAGTGACCGCCTCACAGTAATAGTGCTCCTCAATGACCACTAACAGTAAAAGCGCCCCTCAGTGACCCCCTCACAGCAATAGTGCCCCTCAGTGACCGCCTCACAGTAATAGTGCCTCTCAGTGCCCCCCTCATAGCAATAGTGCCCCTCAGTGACCGCCTCACAGTAATAGTGCCCCTCAGTGACCACCTCACAGTAATAGTGCTCCTCAATGACCACTAACAGTAATAGTGTCCCTCAGTGATCACCTCACAGTAATAGTGCTCCTCAATGACCACTAACAGTAATAGTGCCCCTCAGTGACCACCTCACAGTAACAGTGCTCCTCAATGACCACTAACAGTAATAGTGCCCCTCAGTGACCCCCTCACAGTAATAGTGCCCCTCAGTGACCACCTCACAGTAATAATGCCTCTCAGTGACCACCTCACAGTAATAGTGCCTCTCAGTGACCCCCTCATAGCAATAGTGCCCCTCAGTGACCGCCTCACAGTAATAGTGCCCCTCAGTGACCACCTCACAGTAATAGTGCTCCTCAATGACCACTAACAGTAATAGTGCCCCTCAGTGACCACCTCACAGTAATAGTGCTCCTCAATGACCACTAACAGTAATAGTGCCTCTCAGTGACCCCCTCACAGTAATAGTGCCCCTCACTGACCCCTCACAGTAATAGTGCCCCTCAGTGACCTCATCACAGTAATAGTGCCCCTCAGTGACCCCTCACAGTAATACTGCCCCTCAGTGACTGCCTCACAGTAATAGTGCTCCTCAGTGACCACCTCACAATAATAATGTCTCTCAGTGACCCCCTGACAGTAATAGTGCCCCTCAGTGACCCCCTCACAGTAATAGTGCCCCTCAGTGACCACCTCACAGTAATAATGCCCCTCAGTGACCACCTCACAGTAATAGTGCCCCTCAGTGACCACCTCCCAGTAATAGTGCCCCTCAGTGACCACTTCCCAGTAATAGTGCCCCTCAGTGACCCCTCACAGTAATAGTGCCCCATAGTGACCACGTCACAATAATAGTGCCCCTCATTGACCACTCAAAATAATAGTGCCCCTCAGTGACCCCTGATA
Organism: Eleutherodactylus coqui; assembly: GCA_035609135.1. Classification (NCBI taxonomy): domain Eukaryota; kingdom Metazoa; phylum Chordata; class Amphibia; order Anura; family Eleutherodactylidae; genus Eleutherodactylus; species Eleutherodactylus coqui. The sequence goes on from JAYJKI010000243.1 coordinate 416,810, forward strand.
GTAACAGGGCCCTTAAGTGACCACCTCACAGTAATAGTGCCCCTCAGTAACCAGCTCAGGGCAATAGTGCCCCTCAGTGACCCACTCACAGTAATAGTGCCCCTCAGTGACCCCTCACAGTAATAGTGCCCCTCAGTGACCCCTCACAGTAATAGTGCCCTTCAGTGACCGCTTAACAGTAATAGTGTTCCTCAATGACCACTAACAGTAATAGTGTCCCTCAGTGACCACCTCACAGTAATAGTGCCCCTCACTGACCCCTCACAGTAATAGTGCCCCTCAGTGACCTCATCACAGTAATAGTGCCCCTCAGTGACTGCCTCATAGTAATAGTGCCCCTCAGTGACCACCTCACAATAATAATGCCTCTCAGAGACCCACTCACAGTAATAGTGCCCCTCAGTGACACCCCTCACAGTAATAGTGTCCCTCAGTGACCACCTCACAGTAATAGTGCCTCAGTGACCCCCTGACAGTAATAGTGCCCCTCAGTGACCCCCTCACAGTAATAGTGCCCCTCAGTGTCCCCCTCACAGTAATAGTGCCCCTCAGTGACCACCTCACAGTAATAGTGCCCCTCAGTGACCACCTCACAGTAATAGTGCCCCTCAGTGACCCCTCACAGTAATAGTGCCCCTCAGTGACCACCTCACAGTAATAGTGCCCCTCAGTGACCACCTCACAGTAATAGTGCCCCTCAGTGACCACCTCACAGTAATAGTGCCCCTTAGTGATTACCTCACAATAATAGTGCCCCTCATTGACCACTCAAAATAATAGTGCCCCTCAGTGACCCCTCATAGTAACAGGGCCCTTAAGTGACCACCTCACAGTAATAGTGCCCCTCAGTAACCACCTCAGAGCGATATTGCCCCTCAGTGACCCAATCACAGTAATAGTGCCCCTCAGTGACCCCTCACAGTAATAGTGCCCCTCAATGACCCCCTCACAGTAATAGTGCCCCTTAGTGACCCCCTCACAGTAATAATGCCCCTCAGTGACCCCTCACAGTAATAATGCCCCTCAGTGACCACCTCACAGTAATAGTGCCTCTCAGTGACCCCCTCACAGTAATAGTGCCCCTCACTGACCCCTCACAGTAATAGTGCCCCTCAGTGACCTCATCACAGTAATATTGCCCCTCAGTGACCCCTCACAGTAATACTGCCCCTCAGTGACTGCCTCACAGTAATAGTGCTCCTCAGTAACCACCTCCCAATAATAATGCCTCTCAGTGACCCCCTGACAGTAATAGTGCCCCTCAGTGACCCCCTCACAGTAATAGTGCCCCTCAGTGACCCCCTCACAGTAATAGTGCCCCTCAGTGACCCCCTCACAGTAATAGTGCCCCTCAGTGACCACCTCACAGTAATAGTGCCCCTCAGTGACCACCTCACAGTAATAATGCCCCTCAGTGACCACCTCCCAGTAATAGTGCCCCTCAGTGACCCCTCACAGTAATAGTGCCCCTTAGTGATTACCTCACAATAATAGTGCCCCTCATTGACCACTCAAAATAATAGTGCCCCTCATTGACCCCTCATAGTAACAGGGCCCTTAAGTGACCACCTCACAGTAATAGTGCCCCTCAGTAACCACCTCAGAGCAATATTGCCCCTCAGTGACCCAATCACAGTAATAGTGCCCCTCAGTGACCCCTCACAGTAATAGTGCCCCTCAATGACCCCCTCACAGTAATAGTGCCCCTCAGTGACCGCCTCACAGTAATAGTGCCCCTCAGTGACCACCTCACAGTAATAGTGCCCCTCAGTGACTCCTCACAGTAATGATGCCCCTAAGTGACCCCCTCACAGTAATAGTGCCCCTCAGTGACCCTCTCACAGTAATAGTGCCCCTCAGTGACTCCTCACAGTAATGATGCCCCTCAGTGACCCCCTCACAGTAATAGTGACCCTCTCACAGTAATAGTGCCCCTCAGTGACCCCTCGCAGTAATAGTGCCCCTCAGTGCACCCTCACAGTAATAGCGCTCCTCAATGACCACTAACAGTAATAGTGTCCCTCAGTGACCACCTCACAGTAATAGTGACCCTCTCACAGTAATAGTGCCCCTCAGTGCCCCCTCACAGTAATAGTGCTCCTCAATGACCACTAACAGTAATAGTGCCCCTCAGTGCCCCCACACAGTAATAGTGCTCCTCAATGACCACTAACAGTAATAGTGCCCCTCAGTGACCCCCCCCCCCCACAGTAATAGTGCCCCTCAGTTACCTCTCACAGTAATAGTGCCCCTAAGTGACCCCCTCACAGTAATAGTGCCCCTCAGTGACCCCCTCACAGTAATAGTGCCCCTCAGTGACCCCTCGCAGTAATAGTGCCCCTCAGTGCACCCTCACAGTAATAGCGCTCCTCAATGACCACTAACAGTAATAGTGTCCCTCAGTGACCACCTCACAGTAATAGTGACCCTCTCACAGTAATAGTGCCCCTCAGTGACCCCCTCACAGTAATAGTGCCCCTCAGTGCCCCCTCACAGTAATAGTGCTCCTCAATGACCACTAACAGTAATAGTGCCCCTTAGTGCCCCCTCACAGTAATAGTGCTCCTCAATGACCACTAACAGTAATAGTGCCCCTCAGTGATCCCTCACAGTAATAGTGCCCCTCAGTGACTGCCTCACAGTAATAGTGCCCCTCAGTGACCCCCTCACAGTAATAGCACCCCTCAGTGACCCCCTCACAGTAATAGCGCCCCTCAGTGACCACCTCACAATAATAATGCCCCTCAGTGACCCCCTCACAGTAATCGTGCCCCTCTGTGACCCCCTCACAGTAATAGTGCCCCTCAGTGACCCCCTCACAGTAATAGTGCCCCTCAGTGATCCCTCACAGTAATAGTGCCCCTCAGTGACTGCCTCACAGTAATAGTGCCCCTCAGTGACCCCCTCACAGTAATAGTGCCCCTCAGTGATCCCTCACAGTAATACTGCCCCTCAGTGACTGCCTCACAGTAATAGTGCCCCTCAGTGACCCCCTCACAGTAATAGCACCCCTCAGTGACCCCCTCACAGTAATAGCGCCCCTCAGTGACCACCTCACAATAATAATGCCCCTCAGTGACCCCCTCACAGTAATCGTGCCCCTCAGTGACCCCCTCACAGTAATAGTGCCCCTCAGTGACCCCCTCACAGTAATAGTGCCCCTCAGTGACCCCCTCACAGTAATAGTGCCCCTCAGTGACCCCCTCACAGTAATAGTGTCCCTCAGTGCCCCCTCACAGTAATAGTGCCCCTCAGTTACCCCTCACAGTAATAGTGCCCCTCAGTGATCCCTCACAGTAATAGTGCTCCTCAATGACCCCCTCACAGTAATTGTGCCCCTCAGTGATCCCTCACAGTAATAGTGCCCCTCAGTGACTGCCTCACAGTAATAGCGCCCCTCAGTGACCCCCTCACAGTAATAGCGCCCCTCAGTGACCCCCTCACAGTAATAGTGCCCCTCAGTGACCCCCTCACAGTAATAGTGCCCCTCAGTGACCCCCTCACAGTAATAGTGCCCCTCAGTGACCCCCTCACAGTAATAGTGCCCCTCAGTGACCCCCTCACAGTAATAGTGCCCCTCAGTGACCCACTCACAGTAATAGTGCCCCTCAGTGACCACCTCACAGTAATAGTGCCCCTCAGTGACCCTCATAGTAATAGTGCCCTTCAGTCACCCCTCATAGTAATAGTGCCCCTCAATGACCCCCTCACAGTAATAGTGCCCCTCAGTGACCCTCTCACAGTAATAGTGCCCCTCAGTGACTCCTCACAGTAATGATGCCCCTCAGTGACCCCCTCACAGTAATAGTGACCCTCTCACAGTAATAGTGCCCCTCAGTGACCCCTCGCAGTAATAGTGCCCCTCAGTGCACCCTCACAGTAATAGCGCTCCTCAATGACCACTAACAGTAATAGTGTCCCTCAGTGACCACCTCACAGTAATAGTGACCCTCTCACAGTAATAGTGCCCCTCAGTGCCCCCACACAGTAATAGTGCTCCTCAATGACCACTAACAGTAATAGTGCCCCTCAGTGACCCCCCCCCCCCCCCCCCACAGTAATAGTGCCCCTCAGTTACCTCTCACAGTAATAGTGCCCCTAAGTGACCCCCTCACAGTAATAGTGCCCCTCAGTGACCCCCTCACAGTAATAGTGCCCCTCAGTGACCCCTCGCAGTAATAGTGCCCCTCAGTGCACCCTCACAGTAATAGCGCTCCTCAATGACCACTAACAGTAATAGTGTCCCTCAGTGACCACCTCACAGTAATAGTGACCCTCTCACAGTAATAGTGCCCCTCAGTGACCCCCTCACAGTAATAGTGCCCCTCAGTGCCCCCTCACAGTAATAGTGCTCCTCAATGACCACTAACAGTAATAGTGCCCCTCAGTGCCCCCTCACAGTAATAGTGCTCCTCAATGACCACTAACAGTAATAGTGCCCCTCAGTGATCCCTCACAGTAATAGTGCCCCTCAGTGACTGCCTCACAGTAATAGTGCCCCTCAGTGACCCCCTCACAGTAATAGCACCCCTCAGTGACCCCCTCACAGTAATAGCGCCCCTCAGTGACCACCTCACAATAATAATGCCCCTCAGTGACCCCCTCACAGTAATCGTGCCCCTCTGTGACCCCCTCACAGTAATAGTGCCCCTCAGTGACCCCCTCACAGTAATAGTGCCCCTCAGTGATCCCTCACAGTAATAGTGCCCCTCAGTGACTGCCTCACAGTAATAGTGCCCCTCAGTGACCCCCTCACAGTAATAGTGCCCCTCAGTGATCCCTCACAGTAATAGTGCCCCTCAGTGACTGCCTCACAGTAATAGTGCCCCTCAGTGACCCCCTCACAGTAATAGCACCCCTCAGTGACCCCCTCACAGTAATAGCGCCCCTCAGTGACCACCTCACAATAATAATGCCCCTCAGTGACCCCCTCACAGTAATCGTGCCCCTCAGTGACCCCCTCACAGTAATAGTGCCCCTCAGTGACCCCCTCACAGTAATAGTGCCCCTCAGTGACCCCCTCACAGTAATAGTGCCCCTCAGTGACCCCCTCACAGTAATAGTGTCCCTCAGTGCCCCCTCACAGTAATAGTGCCCCTCAGTTACCCCTCACAGTAATAGTGCCCCTCAGTGATCCCTCACAGTAATAGTGCTCCTCAATGACCCCCTCACAGTAATTGTGCCCCTCAGTGATCCCTCACAGTAATAGTGCCCCTCAGTGACTGCCTCACAGTAATAGCGCCCCTCAGTGACCCCCTCACAGTAATAGCGCCCCTCAGTGACCCCCTCACAGTAATAGTGCCCCTCAGTGACCCCCTCACAGTAATAGTGCCCCTCAGTGACCCCCTCACAGTAATAGTGCCCCTCAGTGACCCCCTCACAGTAATAGTGCCCCTCAGTGACCCCCTCACAGTAATAGTGCCCCTCAGTGACCCACTCACAGTAATAGTGCCCCTCAGTGACCACCTCACAGTAATAGTGCCCCTCAGTGACCCTCATAGTAATAGTGCCCTTCAGTCACCCCTCATAGTAATAGTGCCCCTCAATGACCCCCTCACAGTAATAGTGCCCCTCAGTGACCCCCTCACAGTAATAGTGCCCCTCAGTGACCCCCTCACAGTAATAGTGCCCCTCAGTGACCCCCTCACAGTAATAGTGCCCCTCAGTGACCCCTCACAGTAATCGTGCCCCTCAGTCACCCCTCATAGTAATAGTGGCCCTCAATGACCACCTCACCCCTCAATGACCACCTCACAGTAATAGTGCCCCTCAGTGACCCCCTCACAGTAATAGTGCCCCTCAGTAACCCCCTCACAGTAATAGTGCCCCTCAGTAACCCCCTCACAGTAATAGTGCCCCTCAGTAACCCCCTCACAGTAATAGTGCCCCTCAGTGACTACCTCACAGTAATAGTGCCCCTCAGTGACCCCCCTCACAGTAATAGTGCCCCTCAGTGACCCCCCTCGCAGTAATAGTGCCCCTCAGTGACCCCCCTCACAGTAATAGTGCCCCTCAGTGACCCCCCTCACAGTAATAGTGTCCCTCAGTGCCCCCCCTCGCAGTAATAGTGCCCCTCAGTGACCCCCCTCGCAGTAATAGTGCCCCTCAGTGACCCCCCTCACAGTAATAGTGCCCCTCAGTGACCCCCTCACAGTAATAGTGCCCCTCAGTGACCCCTCACAGTAATAGTGCCCCTCAGTTATGCCCTCATAGTAATAGTGCCCCTCAGTGACCCCTCACAGTAATAGTGCCCCTCAGTTATGCCCTCATAGTAATAGTGCATTTCAATGACCTACATGAAGATGTCCGGCTCCCTCCAGCACCATTTCTTAATATCCTCTTGTTATTTTGCTCGCTCGCGGTATTGATGAGCGTGTTCTGCCTTTAATTTACCTTCATTGTATTTTTCGTTTATTAGTGGCTGGAAATCTGCTTTGTGTTTGCCTGATTGAATCAGCGTCGGCGCCCTCATCAGTAATGCCCAGGCCTGTCAGTGTAAATATCGCAATTCTCATATACAGGGCTGCGTAATTTACTTACTCACACGGTCATCGGAGACGCTGCTCACAATTAGAGAAAGCAGCGCAATTTGAAAACGAGTTACAATTGATTGTGTTTCAGTAGAAATGAAGTTTGGAACGCGCTAATTAGATTGGCTCTAAACATCTGAGCCACAATAAGGCGAGCGACGAGCGGGGGGCCACTTCCCCAAGAAGACACCGTGATGTTTACCAAAAAGAACATAATGTAATATATAGAAGAGAATTAGAGGAACGCGCTAATGACACCATTATTTCTCTGAGGTGAGAAGCAATATCCTTCCCATTAAGGTGCAATTATGGTCCGGGAGTGGGGAGCAGTGCTTGAATCCTGCATAATGGAAGGTGCCTACAGGGAGAGAACCAAGGAGGGGGCTATAGCGAGAGAACCATGTAGGAGCCCGATGGACATGGCACCATGGGGGCCCCTTTACAGAATAAGCCATAGAATGGCCCTATAAAGGGGGAACCATGGAGAGACCCTATTGAGAGGTAACCATGAAGGGGCTGTATAGAGAGAGGGAACCATGAAGGGGACTATAGAGAAAGAAGAACAGAGGAGCCTTATAGAGAGCAGACCATGGAGGGGCCTACAAAAAGGGAACCATGGAGGGAGCTATAGAGACTGAATTGCGGAGAGACCTTATAGAGACAAAACCATGAAGGGTGCCTACAGAGATGGAACAATGGAGGGGGCCTATGGAGAAGGAACCATGAAGAAGCCCTATAAAGAAGGAATTATAGAGGCGTCCCATAGAGTTAGCACCATAGGTGCCCTATAAAGAGCAAACTATAGAAGGGGCCCTATAGAGAGGGAACCATGGAGGGTCCATATAGAGAAGAAAGAACAGAAGAGCCCTATAGAGAGGGGACTATGAAGAGGGCCTACAGGAAGGGAGCCATGGAGGAAGCTACAGAGACTTAAATTGGAGAGACCCAATAGAGACAAAACCATGGAGGGGGCCTGTGGAGAACGAACTGTGGAGGGTCCCTATAGAGAGTGAACCATGTAGGGGCCCTATAGAGAAAGAAGAACAGAGGAGCCCTATGGAGAGCGGACTATGAAGGGGCCTACAAAGAAGGATCCATGGAGGAGCCCTATAGAGAAGGAACCATGCACAGGGCCATATAGAGAGGGACACAGAGAGGCCTCATAGAAAAGGAGCCATGGGGGACATATAGAGAGAAGGAACCATGCAGGAACCCTATAGATAATGAACCATGGAGGGGTACTATAAAGAGGGAAAATGGAGGGTGCTTATAGAGAAGAAACCATGGAGGATCACTATAAAGAGGGAAGCATTGATGGGTGCTATGGAGAAGGAACTATGGAGGGGCCCTATAGAGAAGTAGCAATGGAACCCTATAGAAAGGAAACCAACGGAGGGGCCTTATAATGAGAGGGAATCATGAAGGCATGCTATAAAGGGGGAACCATGGATGGGCTCTATGGAGAGGGAACAATGGATGGGGCTTTATTAAAACAGGACCATGGAGGAGCCCTTCAAAAAAAAAAATATGGAAGGGCAAACAGAGAGGAAACCATAGAGGGGCCTATAGAAAGAGAACCATAGAAGGGCCCTGTAGAGAAGAAATAATGGAGGGACACTGTAGAGAAGAAATCATGGAGGGGTCTACAGAGAGAGAACCATGAAGCGGCCTACAGAGATAGAACCATGGAGGGACCCTATAAAGATGAAACCAGGAAGGATCCCTATAGTGAGGGGACAATGGAGGGGGACTATAGACATGGAACAACGGAGGGGCTCTACAGAGAGGAAACCATGAAGGGACTCTAAAAGGATGGACCATTGAGTGGGCCTATAGACATACAACCATGGAGCAAGCTTATAGAGAGGGGACCATGGAGGGGGCCTATAAAGACAGAGCCATGGAGGTGCCCTTTAGAAACACAAAGTGGAGGGGCCCTATAAAGCAGGAACTATGGAGGGGCTCAATAGAGACATAACCATTGAGGGCCCATTAGAGAGGGAACCATGGTAGAGCCCTATTAAGAAGGAACCATGGAGGGGCCCCATAGAGAAAAAAAATGGAGGGACCCTTAAAGAGGGAATCACAGAATGGGCCCAATAGATACAAAACCATAGAGGGCCCTGTATAGAGGGAACCATGGAGGGGCTCTTTAGATGGGGAGCTATAGAGGGCCCTTTTGGAGGAGTGTTGTACACTTACACAGATGATGACCCCCTGTTGCGCGTAGAGAAGAAACCATAGAGGAGGACTATAGAGTGGAGACCATGATAGAGTGGCTCTATCAAGACAGAACAATGAAGGGGTCCAATCGAGAAGGAACCATGTAGGGGCTCTATAGAGATGGACTCATAAAGGGGTGTCATACATAGCACACAGATGTTGACCACCACTTGATGCGCATATGAGTACAGTGGCTGACCGATGTCCCCGACAGGATGAGCAGCCATTTTAGGCTACATTCATATGACACTTACTCCAGATGTCCAGCAGTCATGAAACTGGGATTGGGATGGGTCACTGGAACGCAAACTGTGTTGGCCATTATAGGTAGTTGCTGGAATGAAGGCCAGTGGGTGTCCATTTCACCAGGTTTACGTTCATTAGCTTGATTCTGAAATATCCTGAAGATCTGCATCCTGGGCCGGTAAATGGCGGATGGGTGAATATTAGAGATGAGCGAGCATGCTCGTTCGAGCATTAGCATACACGAAGGTACTCGTTACTCGAGCGAGCACCACACGGTGTTCGAGAAGATTTCACCCTCTCCTCGACATGTTTAGCATCTTTTTCAGCCAATAAAGATGCAGGGAAGGCTTTGGCACCTCCTGCTATGAAGTGCCAACCCTACGCACGTCTATAGCAGTGATTGGCTGCCCAAATCAGGTGACCTGGGATCATAAAAACTGAGGTCACCTGATGCTCGCCTCACACGGAGGCTGGATTAGCTGAGAGACAGAGCTGCTGTGAATGAGGGAGAGCGGTAGTGTAGGTTAGAAGGAGCGTGTAGGCAGGGATCCATCTTCAAATAACCCAACAGTCCTTTTTAGGACTACAACTCCACTTCTGTGCATCATCAGTTTGGCTGGCTGGGACCAGTAGTGCGCACAAAGCATTCACAAGCATCCCGGCTGTATTCTGCATACTGTTACCGGCTCTATACAGTATACAGCTACTGGTGTACACAGACTATATAGGAACTAACAAAACTCCTCTCATTTTTCATATTTTTATTTGTTTTTGGCTGAAAGCATCTGCATAGTCGGCCCGAGTGTTATATAGTGCAGATGGAGAGGACGCACAGGACTGCACACATTTTACACTGTCTATTTTTGCTTGAAGCGTACGTGAAATACCTCGCAGTTTGCGCAGCATTTTGACGCAGTGCATTACACCACATGATGAAGACTAGTGTTATGGGATCCTACCCAATGATACATCAGCCCGGGTGCCCTAGATCTCACCCACAACCCCTGTCCCTGCCTGCTTGCCTCCACTCCTGGCTAACCCCAGGCGGGCAACTGGGCGGCGGTCCCTACACTCGCTAGGGACCGAGAGGAGGGACTGGCGTACCAAGATGGAACTGGGTAGAATACCGACAGGAAGGGCAGATGAACTAATCCAGCAGTAAATAACCGCAGACCGAGGCAGATGGGATGACCTGGCAGAACTAGCATACAAGCTGAAAAACAGGAGAAGGGACAAAAGGTTTCAATAAGGACTTATGAAAGACGCCGTGAACCCTCCATGTAGTTGGCAAGTCCAGTTCATAGGCGAGAGGATTCACTACACGCGTGATGACAAAGGGCCCCACATAATGCGGCGCCAGCTTCAAGGACGGGACCTTTAATTTGAGATTTCTAGAAGACAAATATACCTTCTGTCCCATCCTGTACGGTTCAGATACTGACAGACTCCTCCCACTACGCATCTGCATACGAGGCCCCGCTGTTTCCAGGTTCTTCTGTACTTCTTTCCATACCCCCTGCAGCGCATCTGTGGCGACATCAGCTGCAGGACAGACAGATGGAGTAGGGATCGCTGTAAGGAAGCGAGGATGCTGACCGTATACGCAAAGGAATACAGATACCCCAGTGGAGGAACAAGTACAGTTGTTTAGTGCAAACTCTGCCAACGGCAGGAACTCTGCCCACTGATGAGCCTTTTCGCCAGCAAACAACCCTAGATATTGCACTAAATCCTGGTTCTTCCGCTCCGTCTGACCATTAGTTTGCGGGTGGAATGCTGAGGAGAAGGAAAGCGACGTTCCCAGGTTTCTACAGAAGGCTCGCCAAAATTGTGCAACAAACTGAACCCCGCAATCGGATACGATGTTCTCGGGAACCCCATGTAGGCGAATGATTTCTTTTACAAAAATTTTGGAAAACTCTATCACAGAAGGAAGCTTCTTTAACGTCACGAAATGAGCCATCTTTGAGAACCGGTCTACAACAACTAGGACAGTGGTGAACTTCTGAGACTCAGGTAGATCGGTGATAAAATCTACCAATACCTGCGACAACGGACAAAAAGGTACCGGTAACGGTCTCAGCGGCCCCTCCGGACGCCGACGCCGGCTTTTACTGCGTGCACAAACAGAGCATCCCGTAACAAAGTCGCGGATCTCCCGAGACATGCCTGGCCACCAGTAGTGTGTAGTAGAAAGATCCAGAGTCCCCTGAACCCCCGGATGGCCTGCGAGAACAGATGAGTGAGACTCTTCAATGACTCTGAGACGCAAGGTCTCTGGCACAAACCATCTGCCCTCCGGTACCCCCGAAGGGGCGTCCTGCTGACAGTTCTGTAGTTGGGGGATGAGGTTGGTTTCTACCTCTGCGACCACCACCCCAGGTGCCAAGATATTCTCAGGAGTAACTGTCTCACTTTCTGGTGACCTGAAACTCCGTGAGAGGGTGTCTGCCTTCACGTTCTTCTCCTCGGGAATGTAACAACGAGGTTAAACCTGGCGAAAAACAATGCCCACCTGGCCTGACAAGTGGTGAGACTTTTACCATTGGCGAAATATACCAAGTTTTTGTGATTGGTATACACGGTAATGGGGTGTCTAGCTCCCTCAAGATGGTGTCGCCCATTTGATTACCAGTAACTAACGGTTCCCCACGTCATAGTTACGTTCTGCCGAGCTAAACTTCCGTTAAAAGAACGCACATGGACTATACCCGGATCTCCCAATGACCTCCTGAGACAACACAGCTCCTGCTCCTACCTCAGACGCATCTACCTCAACGAAAAAATGGTCGCCACGCGTCCGGCTGTACTAGCACCGATGCAGTAGTAAATGCTCTTTTTAGACGACTGAAAGCCTCTAGGGCCTCTGGCGACCATCTTACCAAGTCGGCCCCTTCTTGGTAAGATCAGTCAAGGGTTGAGCAATAACAGAATAATTCTTAATGAGCTTTCCGTAAAAATTTGTGAAGCCTAAAAACCGCTGGAGAGCTTTCAGGTTATCTGGTCTGACCCATTGGGAGATTGCTGCCACTTTATCAGACTCCATCCGAATCTCTGTGGGTGAAATCACATAACCAAGGAAGGACATTTGTTTAGAACCAAATGTACATTTCTCCAACTTGACAGAAAGTTGGTACTTATGCAAACGGGTCAGAACCAACCTCAGGTGCCGCTCATGTGAATCCCAGTCTGGGGAATACACCCGAATGTCGAGATATATGACCAAAAATATCCCCAGGAAGTCGTGGAAGACCACGTTTACAAATCCCTGGAACACAGCGGGGGCGTTACAGAGTCCGAAGGGCATGACTAGACATTCAAAATGTCCGAACGAGATGTTGAACGCGGTCTTCCACTGATCTCCCTCTTGGATGCGAATTAAATTGTAAGCCCCCCTTAAAGGGGTTGTCCCGCGCCGAAACGGGTTTTTTTTTTTTTTAAACCCCCCCCCCGTTCGGCGCGAGACAACCCCGATGCAGGGGTTAAAAAAACCACCCGCACAGCGCTTACCTGAATCCCGGCGGTCCGGCGTCTTCATACTCACCTGCTGAAGATGGCCGCCGGGATCCTCTGTCTTCATGGACCGCAGGGCTTCTGTGCGGTCCATTGCCGATTCCAGCCTCCTGATTGGCTGGAATCGGCACGTGACGGGGCGGAGCTACACGGAGCTACACGGAGCCCCATTCAGAAAAGAAGAAGACCCGGACTGCGCAAGCGCGGCTAATTTGGCCATCGGAGGGCGAAAATTAGTCGGCACCATGGAGACGAGGACGCCAGCAACGGAGCAGGTAAGTATAAAACTTTTTATAACTTCTGTATGGCTCATAATTAATGCACAATGTACATTACAAAGTGCATTAATATGGCCATACAGAAGTGTATAGACCCACTTGCTGCCTCGGGACAACCCCTTTAAGTCCAATCTGGAAAACCAGTGGGCCCCTACCACCTGATTCAACAAGTCCAAAATCAGGGGCAAGGAGCACTGGTTCTTCAATGTGATTTTATTTAAAGCCCGATAATCCACACAAGGCCTCAATGTCCCATCATTCTTCTCTACAAAGAAGAGACTTGCCCCGGCAGGGGACCTGGACGGCCTGATATGTCGTTTGGCCAGAGACTCTGAGATATAGGACTTAAGGGCTTCATGCTCATGCCCAGACAAATTGAAAATGGCTCCCTTAGGGATGGGACTGTCGGGGATCAAATCAATACCACAGTCCCACTCCCTATGGGGAGGCAAAGTCTCAGACAGCTTCTTGGAGAATACATCATGAAAATCAGACAAATACTCAGGGATAAGTATGGCATCTGCTGGACACATGGATATAGTAGCTAAGTGACTATAACAGGACAACCACCAATGTGTCAATACCCGAGTGGACCAATCAAATCTGGGATTGTGCAGTGCCAACCAGGGCATACCAAGCACTATATCAACAGATATCCTTTCCATAATCAGGAAGGACAGATTCTCAGAATGGAGAACACCCACAGTGAGCTGTAACATGGGAGTCCTCCATTGTACAACCCTGCAGACAGAGGGGTAGAATCAATACTAGTGAAGCGTATACGAATCTTTAACGCTGAGAATTCAGTCATCAGCGGTCTGACAAAACTTAAACTAATCAAATTGGCCGCAGCACCCGAATCAATAAAAGCTTGACCGGACCGAGAGAAATTCCGGAAGCCAATCTGACAAGGCACCAACAGCTTAGGGAGTACCTCTGATCCTAGGCGATATTCCCAAAGATCATATAGGATCTGAAGTTTTCCGCTGGTTCAGGCTGATGTTGCAGATGCTTCTGAGGACAGGTCGCTACCCGATGTCCGGCTTTCCCACAATAGAGGCAGAGACGATGAGTCATCTGAAACCGTCGCCAATCCTTGGGATTTAGTTGGTCCACTTCCATAGGCTCGGCACCAGAAGTTGGCACGGGAGAAGTAGGAGCGGGTCTGCCGGACTCCCTAGTTTTACAGGCCTGTTGTTCCTTTTGTCTAGATCTCAGTCTCCTGTCAGCTTTGACCGCCAGTTCCATCGCCTCACTAAGTGTTGCGGGAGCGGGATGGGAAATAAGTAGATCTTTGACAGCATCAGAAAGGCCAAATAAAAACACATCTTTGAGGGCACCATCGTTCCAAGAGGTGTCACCGGCATACTGTCTAAATTTAGAGCAATAGTCCTCTACCCACTGCTGCACTGACGTAGAGACATGAGATGAGAGACCGCCAACCTCGCACGGTCCGGCTTGGATTACACACACAAAACCCTGCAACTGACTTGTGAGGGCACTCATGGCCTCCACTGGAGAGCAAAAACAAACCCCGCTGGGCAATTTTAAGGGCCAGTTATTATGTTACGGTATCCTACCTGATAATACACCAGCCCGGGTGCCCTAGATCTCACCCACAACCCCTGTCCCTGCCTGCTTGCCTCCACTCCTGGCTAACCCCAGGCAGGCAACTGGGCGGCGATCCCTACACTCACTAGGGACCGAGAGGAGGGACTGGCGTACCAAGATGGAACTGGGTAGAATACCAACGTGACGGGCAGATGAACTAATCCAGCAATAAATAACCGCAGACCGAGGCAGATGGATAACCTGGCAGAACTAGCAAAACAAGCTGAAAAACAGGAGACTGCCAGAGGCAGGATGCTAGCACGCTGACAGAAACCAGTAACTGGCAATGAATGCACCTCACTGCCAGCCTTATAAACAGAAGTCTCCACCCAGGGGCGGAGAGAGGGAGGCGCCACCTCCCAGCAGGATCCAACATACAGGAAGTCATGCACGGATCCTCAATCACAGGCGCACGCGTGCGTGGTGCGGACCAACCACCCGCACCCCCGGCAGCCTGACAAAAAGCCGGGGGGAGGCACCCCAACCGTCGGACCCAGCGCCCGGCCATCCCAGGAGGACCCGCCGCCGCCGCATGGTAATACCGAGGTTCTGGCCGGGGTGAAACAGTGCCTGGTTTGGCCACTGTAATTTCTTCATAGTACATACTGTCTTTTCCTGGGGCACTGGTTACAAAGCCCCTCGGGGAGAGGCAGGGCCTGGGACAGGCGGTAGCTTGCCTGTCGGTGGACCGCCACCTGGATCCCATTAAGCAAGTATGACCTCTATGTTAAGAAATCTTTCAGGGGTTCACCTGTACTCTGGGTAAAAAAATCTTTTGTTTTAGAATGGGTTGCTACATTGTTGAGATGTGTAGGAGTGCTGGCATCTGAGTCCCCTTTATGCCCACGTTTGTGGTTCGTCAAATTTTGTGACGGAGGTGGCATGGGATTGGAATGATGATCGTACGTCAATTTATTATCAATTCTAATCAGCATAGTGGGATATCGCCCACAATTTCAAAGGGGGTCACTGCCTGGCCCTGTGAACCCTCAGCAGTGTATGTCTCTGGTTCCTCCTCATCCAAGACGTACTTATAAATAGGCATGAGGGTGGTGTGGCTATGAAGCGACTGTGTGGCATGAGGACAGCCGGACGCTGCGCTGGGAAAAATTTCAGTACACTGTGGATGCAGGCTCTTGGGGGGGGTTGGACAGCAATGCCAGCATGTAACACAGGAGAAGAGGCAGATGTGTCACCCGCAGGCGGTGATTGGCCTTCGTTGCACCTATTGTGGTGCTTGGCAAAGATGTGCCAGTGCGTGTGCCTTGCTGATTATGGTCTGTCCCAATCAGCAAGGCACACGCGCTGGCACATCTTAGCCAGGTTCTTGCCCACAATTTGGCTTAATAGTGCGACCTGGGAGCCTCAGATGCAGCCATGCATGCTGCCCCTGCCCTTCCTTATCCGTTTCTGTGGTGTTTCCATCACTTTCTGATGTTTTCAGGTGATTCACACAACCTCCTCTATGCTTGAGTCTCCCATTGACTTCAATAGGGTTCGTTACTTATTCCACAGTGCTTACATAGACAGGGGATACAGAAAGACAAAATACAAACATTACAGAACCGCGGTTACATAGTAATCAGCTGATGGAGACAATAGGGGTGCGGGTCCTGCTCCAACGAGCTTACATACTACAAGTAATGGGGTGATACTAGACCAGAGAACCGGAAGTCTAAGTCTCTAGGGTCCATCTTTCTCTTGCAGATGTCTCTTTGTTCATAGCACCAGGAGACTTTACACTAGAAAGTAACCAGATGATGGACTGCGCTTCACAAGACGATCCACAGCCGTCCGCAGGAAATCTCTCTTATTATAGAAGTTATGGATAATTTACAAAAGGAATTCTGGGTAATTTGAAAATGAAACAGAAAGTGACAAAATTAAAGTCTTCACACCTGACAGCCAGCTTGGAGCCAAGTTCATATCCCGCCACACAACATTATCATATGTGATACAAGATGCATTAAATGTTAACATACATAGATTAGTACGGGGCCCCGGGCAAGCGCTCATCAGGCCCATGCGTTACAATGGCACTTAATGTTATGCATAAAGGGTTAATGACTAGAGATGAGCGAGCACACTGGTCCGAGCCTGATGCTCGCTCGAGTATTAGGGTACTCGAGATGCTCGTTACTGGAGACGAACACCACGCGGTGCTCGAGTCAGTTCCATTTCCTGCCCTGCATGTTTAGCGCCATTTTCTGGCCAATAGACATTAAGGGAAGGCATTACCGCTTCCTCCTGTGACGTGCCAGCCCTCTCCTCCCCCCTGCAGTGAGTGGCTGGTGAGATCAGGTGACCGCCGAGTACTTAAAGCGGTCCCGCCCGCGGCTTGCCTCAGACACACGCTGGGAGAGATCAGGGAGAGTGCTGCTGCTGATATAGGGAGAGTGTTAGTGTAGGATCCAGTCTACAAGAACCCCAGTGGTCCTTCTTAGGGCTACATCTCACCGTGTGCATTTTACTTGGTGCCTGCTGGGAGTTGTAGTGCTACCATATTTGTATTATGCAGCTAGGCCTGTTTGCAGCCTTTTGTAATATTTTTTTCTGGCTGGAGTGTGCAGTAAAATAACGCTCTGACCGTGAAAGTGCACGCACATAATTCCTGGCCTCCTGTGAACAAACTTATTTATACCGTTCTGTGTCTGCAGTGCATTAGACAGCGGTCTCACCGCTAAACAGTACTGTAATATTACCAGGGCCACTGCAAAGTATTTCAGCTCTGCCGCTGTGCAGAGCGTCTCACAATACCCTTTCCTTGGTGGGGTTGAGATCGCCGCAGTTAGCAGCACTATCCACTGGCTTTACAGTCTTCTCCCCCTCCACACAGCCTCTATTATCTACAAGTCTCTTGGAGCGGTAAATTACCCCTAGGTATCAGCGCAAGACACAAGTCCCGGCATAGAGCCTCCGCTATCTACAAGTCTCTGTGTGCGGTGAATTAGCCACAGTTGTCAGCGCTGTACAGTGGGGTAATTTATTTGAGCCCTGCTCTATTCTTAATCCGCCATGATGAGGGGTAGGGGTAAGGGTCGAGGACGTGGACGCGGACGTCCAAGTGAGGGTGTGGGCACAGGCCGAGTTCCTGGGCGTGGTGAATCACAGCTGGCTACTGCGGGATTAGGAGAGAGGCAAGTTTCTGGGGTCCCCAGCTTCATATCCCAATTTACGGGTCCGCGTGGTAGACCTTTATTACAAACAGAGCAGTGCGAGCAGGTCCTGTTGTGGATGGCAGAAAATGCACCCAGCGATGTATCGACCACCCAGTCTTCTACGCCGTCCACTACTCCCAGCCTAGGGACTGCAACTCTGAACGCTCTGGCTGCTGCTCCTCCTTCCTCCCAGCCTCCTCACTCCATGAAAATGACATATTCTGATGAGCAGGCAGACTCCCAGGAACTGTTCTCGGGTCCCTGCCATGAGCGGGAAAAAATGGTTCCTCTCCCACCGGAGGAGTTTGTCGTGACCGATGCCCAACCTTTGGAAAGTTCCCGGGGTCCAGGTGATGAGGCTGGGGACTTCCGGCAACTGTCTCAAGAGTTTTTTGTGGATGAGGATGATGAGACACAGTTGTCTATCAGTGAGGTAGTAGTAAGGGCTGTAAGTCCGAGGGAGGAGCGCACAGAGGATTCGGAGGAAGAGCAGCAGGACGATGAGGTGACTGACCCCACCTGGTTTGCTAAGCCTACTGAATAAAGCCTACAGAATAAAGTAAACAGACGGAAATATATATCTTAGCAAAAATGTGTCCAGTATGTTTAAACATATTTGAGATATTACAGTTGAAAATGTGAAAAAATGACAATTTTTTCACATTTTTCCCAATATTGGCACCTTTAATAAATAAACACAAATTCTATTGGTCTATTTTTACCACCTAAATGAAGCACAACATGTGGCGAAAAAACAGCATCAGAATCCCTGGGATCTGCAGAACCTTTACGGAGTTATATGTTAAGTGACACATGGCAGATTTCAAAAATTTGGCTCCATCACTAAGGGGTTAATGTTTTATTTATTATTTACACTTTTTACTATTATGTTGTAAATCCTCGTATATCATGTAATTTCAATCCTTCTTTCCCTCATTTTATATATTTTCTTATGATTATTGCTGTTTTTCATTAAACACAGCTGTTGCTAACTGTTATCACATTTATCAAAAAAAAGGTCCCCAGAACTACACATATATCTCCTGGACAAGTATGTTGTCATCTCCTTCATAAAAGGGGTTTATATTCCCACAACCGTCACATCCCCGCCTCCATGGCGCCGACCAAAGCCGCCTTCTCCCTGGATTAGACGCGCTTGTGCTTTCTGTCCGGCTCCGGCGTGCTCACGCCGCAGAGGTCTTCTGCGCATGCGCAGAAGACCTGTGCGGCGCGAGCACGCCAGAGCGGCCCCTTCAGCGCAAGCGCGTCTGACAATCCAGGGAGAAGGCGGCTTTAGTCGGCGCCATGGAGACGGGGACGCCAACAGCGGGGGGGGGGGGGGTAAGTGTATAACTTCTGTATGGCCAATATTTAATGCACGATGTACATTACAAAGTGCATTAATATGGCCATACAGAAGTGTATAACCCCACTTGCTATCGCGGGACAACCCCTTTAAGAGGACTGCCACTACTTTGGGGGCCAGTATTACCATTGGGGTCACTATGGGAGGGCAAGTTCAAATAGAGAAATAGTTTCACCAACAGCACACAGACGATGTACTAACCCACAAATTGTACGCTACGCACCAGGGAATCTGAGCCCTGATTCCAATAGAGTCCACAGAAATAACAGAATTCGTGTCAGCTTGACGAAGACCCTATGAGGTCGCAACGTTGACTTTTATGAATATGGAAGAGATTTTTATCTATACTGTATATTTGCTGCCATGAATTCTCTATGGGAAGGCCATTATCACTATTGGGCCACTAAAAGGGGACACTCTAACTTTGTGGGGCCACAGAGGGGCATTAGTAAAATAAGGCAGTTACAGGGAGGTCTATTGGGGGTGGTGGATGGATGGAAGGAGCGACTGACGTCAGGGGGGTCTGAGTCCAAAAAATGAAAGTGAATATCACCAAACAGAGTAAATGCCCCCGATGATTGCTGGAGGTGACCTCACTGCAATTACTATCACTGTGTCCAGCTAATACCTGACTATTATATGGTGACTGTGTGGTGGCCCAGAGTTAGCAGGGCCCCTTCATAATGTTATACTGTATGTCTGTCTCATGCCATTGTCTTGTCAGTGTCTTATGTGTAGTATGCATCAGAGTTAAGTATATTGCACTTCTGCAGGATTGAATGGGTTAATGTCTGGGTTATGTCTGGAAAATGTATCACTGTGTGAGTCATGGGACTATGTAGTATATATATGTATCTGTTTGCAAGGAAGAGGTAGTTAGTTGATTAGTTAGTTGGAGAGAAGTCTAGCCTGTGCAAGAGAGAATAGAGGAGTACTTCTGACAAGTTAGCAAGTGAGAGAAGTTCTGCTGAGTGAGCCACACCGACAGAGATCGGTCCGTGTGAGGAGAGCATGGAGGAAGTCGAGCAATTTCCTTCTGCTTGGCCTAGGCCCTGTCTACCCAGGATGTGCCGGTGCTATCACTTAGCACTAAGTGAGAGAGGAGGACCGCTGCTTGGTGAGAGAGAGGCACAAGAAGTGTGAGTGCTGACTGGTAGAGAGTAAGAGAGAGAGAGTCACCGGGAGCAGGATCACACTGATAACTAGGACTGTGGATCATCCGCATTGCCCCGAGAATCCTCCCTGTCGCACCACCTTATCTTGTTGTATCTGTGCCAAGTTGATGCTGTGAATTGACTTTGCTGGAGTTACAGTAAACGGACATTACCAAACGTTTCCGGTTTGTCCAGAATGTTTCCCTGTACGTGGACTACTTCATTCTATCGTCACGATTTACCGCAGAGGACAAACCGGTGGCGTCACGCGTGACATTTAGATTTCAGGTAACCTCCGGTTACTTTTTCCTGTGATCTCCCCCAGCAGTAACGTGGTCGGGTCCCAAGCTACCCCCAGAGGAGAAGATGGTAGAGCCCCGTGACAAGGCCTTTCTCTAGCCCGCTATCTCCTTGGCTGTGGGCCTGCTCCTTGGACGCTGCAACTGCTTTCTTTAGAGCTGAGCTTCTGCATCTGAGTGCATCGTGTTATAAAGGTTGTCTTACAGAATATATATAACTATACTTCATGGGGGTTCCTGAATTCTATGTGTGCCCCTGACTACAGAAGAACATCAGTAGCAGAGAACCACCTGTACATATTTATGAAGGCATCAGCGGCCAGTGCCCCAATATGGTGGATTCAAAAAGATCTAGAAAAGCTTGCACAGTGGTCGGCGACTAACAGAATGGTATTAAACAAGGGGAAATGTAAAGTCCCACATCTGGGCAAGAAAAACGAAAAAAGCACATACAGAATGGGAGGAATTGGGCTAAGCAGCAGCACATGTGAAAAAGACTTGGGTATACTAATAGATCATAGACTGAACATGAGTCAACAATGTGATGCAGCAGCCAAAAAGGCAAACACAATTCTGGGATGTATTAAGAGAAGCATAGAGTCTAGATCACGTGACGTCATTATCCCCCTCTACTCTTCCTTAGTCAGACCTCATCTGGAATACTGGGTCCAGTTCTGGGCACCCCACTTTAAAAAAGACATAGACAAACTGGAACAAGTTCAGAGAAGAGTTACCAAGATGGTGAGCGGTCTGCAAATAATGTCCTATGAGGAACAGTTAAAGGATCTGGGAATGTTTAGCAGAAGAGAAGGCTGAGAGGAGACTTAATAGCTGTCTACAAATATCTGAAGGGCTGTCACAGTGCAGAGGGATCAGCCCTATTCTCATCTGCACACGGGAAGACTAGAAGCAATGGGATGAACCTGAAAGGGAGGAGACACAGATTAGATATTAGACAGTGAGGGGGATCAGTGAGTGGAACAGGTTACCACAGGAGGTGGGGAGTTCTCCTACAATGGAAGTCTTCGGAGGCTGGACAGACGTCTGTCTGGGATAATTTAGTGATCCTGCATTGAGCAGAGGGTCGGACCCGATGACCCTGGAGGACCCTTCCAACTCCACCATTCTATGATTCTATGTGGTGGGAGTTCTATATTACATGTATGTCATTGGGGTTCCAGCTGACACATATATGATTAAATTACATGTATATGGTCGGGGTCTAGGTGGCATTTATGTGGTCAGGGCTCTAAGTTACATGAATGTAGTCAAGGCTTTAGGTTATGTGGTTGTGGCTCTAGGTTACATGTATGTGGTTGGGGCTCTGGATTACATCTATGTAACATAGTAACATAGTATGTAAGGCTGAATGAAGACAATGTCCATCTAGTCCAGCCTTCTATCCTCCTGTGTTGATCCAGAGGAAGGCAAAAAAAAACCAAGGCCAGAAGCCAATTAGCCCTTTTGGGGAAAAAATTCCTTCCCGACTCCCTAATGGCAATCAGACTGTTCCCTGGATCAACCCCTAATAGTTCCTACCTGCCTGTATACCCGGATTGACAATTAACCTAAGACTTGTATTCTATAATGTCCTTCCTCTCCAGAAAGACATCAAGTCCCCTTTTAAACTCCTCTATGGATCCTGCCATCACCACGTCCTCAGGCAGAGAGTTCCACAATCTCACTGCTCTTACAGTAAAGAACCCCCTTCTGTGTTGGTGATGAAACCTGCTTTCCTCTACACGTAGCGGATGCCCTCTTGTTACCGCCGCAGTCCTGGTATAAACAGATCCTGGCAGAGATCCTTGTATCGTCCCCTCATGGATTTATACAGTTATTTGGTCGCCCCTTAGCCGTCTGTTTTCCGGGGTGAATAATCCCAGTTTTGGTGCCTCTCTGGGTATTCCAGTCCCGTCATTCCATGTATTAGTTTAGTTGCCCTCCTTTGAACCCCTCCAGCACTGTAACATCTTTCCTGAGCCCCGGTGACCAGAACTGTACACAGTATTCCATGTGGGGCCTGACAAGTGCCTTATATAGTGGAAGGATAATGTTCTCGTCCTTCGCCCCTATACCTCTTCTACTGCACCCCAAAACTTTATTAGCTTTTGCAGCAGCTGACTGGCATTGGTTACTCCAGTTTAGTCTACTATCCACTAGTACCCCCAGGTCTTTTTCCATATCACTCTTCCCTAGTGGTACCCCATTAAGTGAATATTGATGACATCCGTTCCTCCTGCCCATGTGCATAGTCTTACATTTTTCAACATTGAACTTCATTTGCCATTTCCCCCCCCAAGCCCCCGGCTTATCTCAGCCCGTTTGTAGCCGCACATTGTCCTCCGTTGCATTAATTACATTGTATAATTTTGTATCATCTGCAAATATTGATATTTTGCTGTGCAGCCCCTCTATCAGGTCATTGATAAATATGTTGAACAGAGTGGGGCCTAATACTGAACCCTGTGGCCCCCACTAGTGACTGTGGTCCAATCAGAGTACAAACCATTTATTACCCCCCTCTGCTTTCTATCTCTGAGCCAATTTTTTACCCACTTATACACGTTTTCACCCAATCCGAGCTTCTCATTTCGTATATTAGCCTATTATGTGGCACGGTGTCAAAGGCTTTAGAGAAGTCCAGATATACGAGATCAATAGATTCTCCCCGGTCCAGCTTAGAGCTTACTTCATCGTAGAAACTGATCAGATTTGTCTGACATGACCGACCCTTCATGAATCCAGGCTGGTGAGGAGTTATTCCGTTGTTCTCCTTGAGGTACTCATCGATGGCGTCTCTCAGAATCCCCTAGAAAGTTTTTCCCGTTACTGAAGTGAGACTTACTGGCCTGTAGTTACCAGGCTCACTTTTGCTCCCTTTTTTGTAAATTGGAACCACGTTGGCAATGCGCCAATCCAATGGTACTACACCGGTCTTGATAGTGTCTAGAAATATTAGGTATAGCGGCCTAGCTATCTCGTCACTTAGTTCCCTTAGTATCCTTGGGTGTAATCCATCTGGGCCCGGCGATTTATCAATTTTAGTCTTCTTTAGTCGCTTCCGCACCTCCTCCTGCATTAGGTATGAGATATTTTGTGAGGGGTTCATTTTATTCCCCTGTATCTCGTGTGGCATTTCCTTTTCGTTTGTGAATACACTTGAGAAGAAACTGTTTAGTAGATTTGCGTTTCCTCCGTCATCTTCAATGATTTCTCCTGCATTATTTTTTTAAAGGGCCAGCGCTCTCCCTGCAAATCCTTTTGCTGTTAATATAGTTGAAAAATAGCTTTGGGTTGTTGGGGATCTAGGTTACATGTATGTGGTTGGGGATCTAGGTTACATGTATGTGGTTGGGGCTCTAGGTTACATGTACGTGGTTGGGGCTCTAGGTTACATGTATGTGGTTGGGGCTCTAGGTTACATGTATGTGGTTGGGGATCTAGGTTATATGTATGTGGTTGGGGCTCTAGGTTACATGTATGTGGTTGGGGATCTAGGTTACATGTATGTGGTTGCGGATCTAGGTTACATGTATGTGGTTGGGGATCTAGGTTACATGTATGTGGTTGGGGCTCTAGGTTACATGTATGTGGTTGGGGCTCTAGGTTACATGTATGTGGTTGGGGATCTAGGTTACATGTATGTGGTTGGGGCTCTAGGTTACATGTATGTGGCTGGGGATCTAGGTTACATGTATGTGGTTGGGGCTCTAGGTTACATGTATGTGGCTGGGGATCTAGGTTACATGTATGTGGTTGGGGCTCTAGGTTACATGTATGTGGCTGGGGATCTAGGTTACATGTATGTGGTTGGGGATCTAGGTTACATGTATGTGGTTGGGGCTCTAGGTTACATGTATGTGGCTGGGGATCTAGGTTACATGTATGTGGTTGGGGCTCTAGGTTACATGTATGTGGCTGGGGATCTAGGTTACATGTATGTGGTTGGGGCTCTAGGTTACATGTATGTGGTTGGGGCTCTAGGTTACATGTATGTGGTTGGGGATCTAGGTTACATGTATGTGGTTGGGGCTCTGGGTTACATGTATGTGGCTGGGGATCTAGGTTACATGTATGTGGTTGGGGCTCTAGGTTACATGTATGTGGTTGGGGCTCTAGGTTACATGTATGTGGTTGGGGCTCTAGGTTACATGTATGTGGCTGGGGATCTAGGTTACATGTATGTGGCTGGGGATCTAGGTTACATGTATGTGGTTGGGGAATCTGTATTCACTCTATACTTTCACATCCAGTTTTTTTTCTTTTCAACCCAATGCAAAATTTTCTGCTTAAACATCTGGAACATCACTGCTGCCCCCTACTGGATGAAGCTGACGTGTTCCTATAGAGTTCAGATCTGTCAGACACTTTGTCATTAGTTGACCCTTTGTTATAGCCTCCTCATCAGAAATCTTCTAGAATTAATTAGATACTTTTAAGCTCCTTATATTGGATGGTGGAGCGGCTGGCAGATCCCCGACCCTGCCAGTGAAGGATGGTGGAGAGGCTGGCAGACCCCCTGGCTATGCCAGTGATGTGAGAACAATGGAGGAGGCTGCAGATGTCTGACAGCCAGTATGGACGCGTTGTCCGGGGGGGCCGGGGGGTTAAGCACTTCCTTTGTTACCTAATACTTAAATGCTACCACTTATTCGGAGCTGAAACTGATCTGCATCACCGAGCGTGCAGGACTCTAACAAAGTGTGTTTATGTTAGGGACTAAGCGAGTGGACCGAGCAGGTGGCTCCTTGCAGCCTTAATCTCCTCTGCCTTGACTCGATGTTGGCTGAGAACCAAGACATGGAAGCGTTTCTGCACACAGGCGCTGCCAACCGCAGATACGCTGGGGGAATATCTCCGAGAGGCCGATGGCTGCGCTGTAAGATCTGCAGCAAATGTAATAGAAATGACGCCCAGAAAGGGGGTCCGCGGCCTCTGCTGCCTCTCTGTGGCCTGTCTGGGACATCTCTGCTGCCTCTCTGTGGCCTGTCTGGGACATCTCTGCTGCTTCTCTGTGACATCTCTGCTCCTTCTCCTTGACATATCTGTAGCCTCTCTGTGCCCTCCCTGCTGCCTCTCTGTGACATCTCTGTGACATCTCTGCGGCCTCTCTGTGACATCTCTGCTGTCTCTCTGCGGCCTGTCTGTGGCCTCTCTGTGACATCTCTGTGGCCTCTCTGTGACATCTCTGCTGCTGCTCTGTGACATCCCTGCTGCCGCTCTGTGACATCTCTGCTGTCTCTCTGTGACATCTCTGCTGCCTCTCTGTGACATCCCTGCTGCCGCTCTGTGACATCTCTGCTGCCTCTCTGTGACATCTCTGCTGCCCTTCTGTGACATCCCTGCTGCCGCTCTGTGACATCTCTGCTGCCTCTCTGTGACATCTCTGCTGCCGCTCTGCGGCCTCTCTGTGACATCTCTGCTGCCGCTCTGTGACATCTCTGCTGCCTCTCTATGACATCTCTGCTGCTGCTCTGTGACATCTCTGCTGCCGCTCTGTGACATCTCTGCGGCCTCTCTGTGACATCTCTGCTGTCTCTCTGCGGCCTCTCTGTGGCCTCTCTGCGCCCTCCCTGCTGTCTCTCTGTGGCCTGTCTGTGGCCTCTCTGTGACATCCCTGCTGCCGCTCTGTGACATCTCTGCTGTCTCTCTGTGACATCTCTGCTGCCTCTCTGTGACATCCCTGCTGCCGCTCTGTGACATCTCTGCTGCCTCTCTGTGACATCTCTGCTGCCCTTCTGTGACATCCCTGCTGCCGCTCTGTGACATCTCTGCTGCCTCTCTGTGACATCTCTGCTGCCGCTCTGCGGCCTCTCTGTGACATCTCTGCTGCCGCTCTGTGACATCTCTGCTGCCTCTCTATGACATCTCTGCTGCTGCTCTGTGACATCTCTGCTGCCGCTCTGTGACATCTCTGCGGCCTCTCTGTGACATCTCTGCTGTCTCTCTGCGGCCTCTCTGTGACATCTCTGCTGCCTCTCTGTGACATCTCTGCTGCCTCTCTATGACATCTCTGCTGCTGCTCTGTGACATCTCTGCTGCCGCTCTGTGACATCTCTGCGGCCTCTCTGTGACATCTCTGCTGCCTCTCTGTGACATCTCTGCTGCTGCTCTGCTGCCTCTCTGTGACATCTCTGCTGTCTCTCTGCTGCCGCTCTGTGACATCTCTGCTGCCTCTCTGTGACATCTCTGCTGCCTCTCTGTGACATCTCTGCTGTCTCTCTGCAGCCTGTCTATAGCTCTGGGGTGCAGCGAGCGCCCAGGTCCCCCTGGTACATTACTGAATGTAGGCATCTGATCTCCCTTCCAATAATACGGTTGGGGTGGCAGCCTGCATTTTGGGGCGTGACGGACTGTCTTGGGGTGATCTGTGCTCCGTACTGCAGGGAATGGAAGCAGCTCACCTCCTTGTCGCTCCTACATTGTGGTCACATGATGGAAGACCCGGGGTGCGGTCCAGTGGATGCCCATTAGCGGTCTGGGAGCAGGCAGAGGGGCGCTGTACAGGAGGCGAGTTTGCGGGCGTTCTGTGCGGGCAGCAGCTTAGACAGTGATGGCTGAGGTTTACATGTGGTCAGCTGTGGAGATACCCCTTATGGGAATTGGTGTTGGGGGTCTAAGGGGGGACCTTGTATTTTACAGCGGTCTAGTTGATTTGACATTATGTGACTGTGTCCCTTTAAAAACAAGTAACAGAGTCTGGAGGACTGAATGAACAGGGGGTCTCTGGTGTGTCCGCTCTGCCTTCTGGGGTCCGGTCAGAGATTACAGTATCAGAAGGCAGAGCGGACACACCAGAGACCCCCTGTTCATTCAGTCCTCCAGACTCTGTTACTTGTTTTTAAAGGGACACAGTCACATAATGTCAAATCAACCAGCACTTAGTTTTATGATAACACTGGTGCAATAAGGGGCTCCCAGCTCCAGGCCTGCCATCATGGGCGCAGTAAGGGAGATCTTCCAGGGTGACAACAGGCCACAGCGTGGAAAGGACTTGGGTGTGCTCTGAATTGTAACATAGCGAGACTACCTACCGGCCATACAGATGTGGCGATCATGAACACAACTGCTGGGGCGCTACCCAAATCGCTCACTGTGTCCTCTGGCGCAATCATGGCGGCCACTGCCACATCTAAAACTGGAGAGGGGCGACACTGAACCTCCGAGATGCAGGGAACACTGATAGAAACCTTCGGGATGCCGGGAACCCTTGAGGTGGCAGCCTTGGAGAACGCGGCATGAAGAGGGAAAGGCTGGCGCTGGCCATGAGGTTGAGAGCTGGAAGACTGTGTGACATGACAGGTCGGCCATGTTCTCTGGCAGACGGACACAGGCCAGAAAAAGTTAGTTTTACAAATGTTCTACATCCTATTCATTTAAAGAATGTGTCAGCTTGTGTGTAGCAGAACCATCAGGCTGACAGTGCCTCTCCGTGCGGCAGTAACCAGCAGGTATTGTGCGCCTCCGTTCATTGCTGGATTTCATGTAGTCTGTGATTGTCTTCTTTTTTGAAAGAGAACCTCCAAGATATATATGATATACGCCGGCTGTATGTATCGCTCTCTCTCTCGCTCTCTCTCATATATATATATATATATATATATATATATATATACTGATCACATGATGTGTTCTTCCCGCTGTGGCCCCTGATGATCCCAGCTACCGGCCGAGCTCCAGGCTGAAAGGAATACGCATAACAGCGCTTCCTCGTGAGAAGAACAGGGTTAACAGTTCTCAGCATTTGGGGGATTTTTGTGGCTTTGAGGAGGAAGTTTGGGTCTGATGGTGATCGATAAACCAACAAGCAGCAACATCAGGTTCCTGTTTTGGGGAAAAGGTCTATTAACCGCACTGACTGCGGTCCAATCAGAGTGCAGGAAGTTTATGTCCCGCACAGTCCCACGGACGCTTAGAGCTATAAATATCGTTACCATGTAACACTTTACCAGATGTGAGCGGCTCCCCGTGCGCAGCAGTAAATGCCAATGTAAATTGTGCCGCTGCCATATCCGACAATGCAGCGCCGCCTGCCAAGACTGGCCGCAGAAAACTCTGACAGGTGTCACTGCAGCTTTAAATGTAGAGTCCCCCACAACTGGCTGCAGTGATACAATGTAGCAAATAGCAAAACCTGTAGCCAAATGGTGAGTAACAGGAAACAATGGAGTATAAACTGAGAGACTGTACTGTTACCCCACTGACCAAGGGGGACCCCAAATAGCACCCCGCCCCCAGCTCTGGAGCCCGGGGGGCGTCTGCCGAGTCTTCAGCAGTGATATGAGGCTCGAGCTCCGCAGTGTCCCCGCATCGCCCAGCAGTTGCAGCAAAATCCCAGGAGAAGCTCAATGTATCCCTATGAAAAATGGCTGCCGGTCGCTAGAAGCCCCTGTAGTCATGGCGATCTCCTGATTTTACTACATGGACACATGACAACGGGGCGGAGTCCTCATTATATTAGCGCCAGTTTTACACCCTATTTAAGAAGCTGCAGCCGAACTTTATCACCAGGGTTTGCAGTACTATAAGTGAGAATTGATCTGTTCTCATCGGCGCTGCGGGGAGGAATAGGCAAACCCCTTATAATACGCCGCACACGTGTGTTCATGTGAACGAGCCCGTAGAGGACGACTTGAAGGATCTGCTCTGGTCTCTATTAGGGGTCTTGGAGGACTTGTTCCTTGTTGGGCACGGTAGATCCGGTCTCAGCGTTGTTCATTTCTTGCTTCCTTGGATCCAGTGGATCTCTGCAGATCATACAATATCCTTTTTCTTGGCTGATCATCAGATTCATCATCTCCTCTTCCAGAAAACCGGATAATTTGCAGATCCTGGGAAGTAGCAGCGGCGGCGCGGTCCTAGCGCTCAGTGACTGCAGCAGGAAAAGAGTTGCTATTCGGCCCATGAATTCCCATCAGAGAGCCGAGGAGAAGCTCTCATTGATTCCTGCCATTTAGCTGCCGGTCCGGGCTGGGGGCGACGCGTCTACAGGTGCAGCACATCGCATTACAACCCTCGAATGTTTTGACCTTGTTACCACTTCTGCTAAACCCGCCAACCCAGTGGAGGAAATAAGCTAATCAGAGAACATTAAAGAAAAGGCGGCTGAACTTGATACAATGTATCAATATGTAACCTCATAACTAATGAAATTACTGGTAACCCGACACAAAATAGTGGAGAGCCAGAATTAAAATCTCTTTTGATAACCCAGAGGCCACTTCCAATGGGCTCTGTGCATTAACAGCCTGAGAGCCAGATTGGATGTGCGGCGCTCCCCGGTGGCCATAAGAGCATGAAATAAAAAGATTTTAGATAAGATTTCATCAGGTAATCAATTGTAAAACCGCAGCGGGCGGAGGCAGCTCATCTAATGGAATGCTAGCTGTCGATGCTAAGTCAATCTCTGGTGCGGAAAGCACATACAGAATATCACGTTACCCCAGAATCACTTACCCTAAAAACACATTAACCCTGCAATGACCGCCACAGCTTCATGGTGCAGATACGGTACCAGCAGTGACACTGCAATGTGCTGGAGGAACCCAAGACGAACAGCAGGGGACCTTTAACAAAGGCAGAACTCTTCTACATCCTGCAGCAAAAATCCACCCATTATTCTGCCCCAAAACCTGCAAGTCTCATTACAGATTTGATGTAATGAGCGCAGAATTTACTGCGGTGCGGAATGCGGGAAAACTCCGCCCATGTGGAAAGCGCCTAAGGAGCGAAACGATGCAGTACCCAGATCCACTGACAGGAGGCACTCTGGTGGTGCCCAAGGACTATGCTGAAAGGTAACAGCTACACCCCCACTACCAACAGCCGATATCAGGGGCGCCACCTCAGTGCTGGCAAAAATGGGTTAAGGAAATCGAAAATAAAAAGTTAAAACTTCCTACCGATGAGTCCCATGCGAGCTCTTCACAGAACTGCTGAGGAGGACTGGAGCACGGGATAATGACACACTGATATTTGGGGTACAGGATAATGACACACTGATATTTGGGGTACAGGATAATGACACACTGATACTTGGGGGACGGGATAATGACAGGCTGACACTTGGGGTACAGGAAAATGACACGCTGACACTTGGGGGACGGGATAATGACACGCTGATACTTGGGGGGACAGGATAATGACACGATGATACTTGGGGGACGGGATAATGGCACGCTGACACTTGGGGGGCGGGATAATGGCACGCTGACACTTGGGGGGCGGGATAATGGCACGCTGACACTTGGGGGGCGGGATAATGGCACGCTGACACTTGGGGGATGGGATAATAGCACGCTGACACTTGGGGGATGGGATAATGGCACGCTGACACTTGGGGGGCGGGATAATGGCACGCTGACACTTGGGGGACGGGATAATGACACGCTGATACTTGGGGGACGGGATAATGACACGCTGACACTTGGGGGGCGGGATAATGACACGCTGACACTTGGGGGACGGGATAATGACACGCTGATACTTGGGGTACAGGATAATGACACGCTGACACTTGGGGGGCGGGATAATGACACGCTGATACTTGGGGGACGGGATAATGACACGCTGACACTTGGGGGACAGGATAATGACACGCTGATACTTGGGGGACGGGATAATGACACGCTGACACTTGGGGGGACGGGATAATGACACGCTGATACTTGGGGGACGGGATAATGACACGCTGACACTTGGGGGACGGGATAATGACACGCTGACACTTGGGGGACGGAATAATGACAGGCTGACACTTGGGGGACAGGATAATGACACGCTGACACTTGGGGGATGGGATAATGATACGCTGACACTGGGGGGACGGGATAATGACACGCTGACACTTGGGGGACGGGATAATGACACGCTGACCCTTGGGGGATGGAATAATGACAGGCTGACACATGGGGGACGGAATAATGACAGGCTGACACTGGGGGGACGGAATAATGACAGGCTGACACTTGGGGGACGGGATAATGACACGCTGACACTTGGGGGACGGGATAATGACACGCTGACACTTGGGGGACGGGATAATGACACGCCGGCACTTGGGGGACGGGATAATGACACGCCGATACTTGGGGGACGGGATAATGACACGCCGACACTTGGGGGACGGGATAATGACAGGCTGACACTTGGGGGACGGGATAATGACACGCTGACACTTGGGGGACGGGATAATGACACGCTGACACTTGGGGGACAGGATAATGACAGGCTAATACTTGGGGGACGGGATAATGACACGCTGACACTTGGGGGACGGGATAATGACACGCTGACACTTGGGGGACGGGATAATGACACGCTGACACTTGGGGGACGGGATAATGACACGCTGACACTTAGGGGATGGGATAATGACACGCTGACACTTGGGGGGATGGGATAATGACGCTGATACTTGGGGGGACAGGATAATGACACGCTGACACTTGGGGGACGGGATAACAACACGCTGACACTTGGGGGACAGGATAATGACACGCTGACACTTGGGGGACGGGATAATGACACGCTGACACTTAGGGGATGGGATAATGACACGCTGATACTTGGGGGGACAGGATAATGACACGCTGACACTTGGGGGACGGGATAATGACACACTGACACTTGGGGGACGGTATAATAACACGCTGATACTTGGGGGACGGGATAATGACACGCAGACACTTGGGGGACGGGATAATGACACGCAGACACTTGGGGGACAGGATAATGACACACTGACACTTGGGGTACAGGATAATGACACGCTGACACTTGGGGGACGGGATAATGACACGCAGACACTTGGGGGACGGGATAACAACACGCTGACACCTGGGGGACAGGATAATGACACACTGACACTTGGGGGGACAGGATAATGACACGCTGACACTTGGGGGACGGGATAATGACACGCTGACACTTGGGGAACGGGATAATGACACGCTGATACTTGGGGGGCAGCATAATGACACGCTGATACTTGGGGGACAGGATAATGACACGCTGATACTTGGGGGACGGGATAATGACACGCTGATACTTGGGGGACGGGATAATGACACGCTGACACTTGGGGGGGTGGGATAATGACACGCTGATACTTGGGGTGATGGGATAATGACACGCTGACACTTGGGGGGACAGGATAATGACACGCTGACACTTGGGGGACGGGATAATGACAGGCTGACACTTGGGGGGACAGGATAATGACATGCTGATACTTGGGGGACAGGATAATGACACACTGATACTTGGGGGACGGGATAATGACACGCTGACACTTGGGGGACGGGATAATGACACGCTGACACTTGGGGGACGGGATAATGACACGCTGACACTTGGGGGACGGGATAATGACACGCTGACACTTGGGGGACGGGATAATGACACGCTGACACTTGGGGGACGGAATAATGACACGCTGACACTTGGCGGACGGGATAATGACACGCTGACACTTGGGGGATGGGATAATGACACGCTGACACTTGGGGGGACGGGATAATGACACACTGACACTTGGGGGGACGTGATAATGACACGCTGACACTTGGGGGACGAGATAATGACACGCTGACACTTGGGGGACGGGATAATGACACACTGACACTTGGGGGGACGTGATAATGACACGCTGACACTTGGGGGACGGGATAATGACACGCTGACACTTGGGGACGAGATAATGACACGCTGACACTTGGGGGACGGGATAATGACACGCTGACACTTGGGGGACGGGATAACGACACACTGATACTTGGGGGACGGGATAATGACAGGCTGATACTTGGGGGACGGGATAATGACATGCTGACACTTGGGGGACGGGATAATGACACGCTGACCCTTGGGGGACGGGATAATGACACGCTGACACTTGGGGGGCCGGATAATGACACGCTGACACTTGGGGGACGGGATAATGACACGCTGACACTTGGGGGACGGGATAATGACAAACTGATACTTGGGGGACGGGATAATGACACGCTGACACTTGGGGGACGGGATAATGACAAACTGATACTTGGGTGACGGGATAATGACACGCTGACACTTGGGGGGACGGGATAATGACACGCTGATACTTGGGGGACGGGATAATGACACGCTGACACTTGGGGGACGGGATAATGACACACTGATACTTGGGGGACAGGATAATGACACGCTGACACTTGGGGGACGGGATAACGACACGCTGACACTTGGGGGACGGGATAATGACACGCTGACACTAGGGGGACGGGATAATGAGACACTGACACTTTGGGGACGGGATAATAACAGGCTGACACTGGGGGGACGAGATATTGACACGCTGACACTTGGGGGACGGGATAATGACACACTGATACTTGGGGGACAGGATAATGACACGCTGACACTAGGGGTACAGGATAATGACACACTGATACTTGGGGGACAGGATAATGACACGCTGACACTAGGGGATGGGATAATGACACGCTGACACCTGGGGGATGGGATAGTTGTAGTGGCTCAGAGTTCGGCACTACAAAAACATTGTGGTACGTTCCTGGTAAATGTGTGTTTAGGACTTCAAGACTGTTTTACTTGATGTTGGCAACCAGCTTAACCTGCCTGACGACCACCCCTGGATCTAATTGGCTGTCAGGTTCCACATTCCCATTGGGTATTCAACCACTCAGCAACAGGGCAGGGATTGGATGGCAGGATAGTTAGGGGTGAGAGAGCCCGTGATTGGTGGAGCAGCTCTCCACTCAGGTTGGTCAGTTTATTCCTGTCAGGAGCAGAGAATTCAGTTTGAGAGGAACTGGAGAGAGACGTCCAGTGCGGTGGGAAGGAGGAGGTGTAGTAGGTGAGAGGAAAGACTGGAATGAAAGGAGAGAGAAGGAAGGATTGTATTAAGAAATGAACGTTATAAAGACAAAGAATTATATATGCAGAAGGTTAGAGAAAGGTAAATTAAGAAAAGAAGGCCGGGACTACATCCCCCATTGTTTCTTTTTCTTTGTTTTTGCCCGGTTTAGGTCTGTTACCGGGGTGCCGTACCCTGCCCGACCAACAGGTGGCACTAAAGAAACGCCAAACTAGGGACTTTAGATATTTAATATTCTGTCGGCTGTTGTATGGTAATGCCACGGAGCCACCGCCGCCATCACATCCTTGGTGCGCACCACATAATGACACTTGGGGGACAGGATGACTACACAGCGGCAGTGGGGTGCAGGACTCTTGGGGGACAGAGTAATGACACACTGAGGAGGGCATGCGTATATTTGGGGGGGGAATGTTTACACCACCTGCCCCTCCATAGATTTCTATTCTCCCCCTCCCCCGTCATGTCGGTGGGTTGTGTTATATAACGTCACATGTCGTTATCTGTGTGGACAGGTGAGATCTAATAATCTGCATCCATTTACCCCTATAATTAATTTTACTGATTGTGGATGAGATTTAAATGGCGCGGTGGAATGTGGCCTCCCGGCCGTGTATCTGGGCAGGACCGCGTTGTGTCTGGTGTGGATGATGGGCGATCCAGTTACTTGTGGAGATCACACAGTCCATTAATCACACAGACATCCCCCAGTCGGACCCTTGTTATATCAGCGCCATCGCTCGACCTCTCAGCCGTACCTTCTCTCCTTCCTGAAGATGATTGATGACGGAGGAGATACATAAGGGGCCGCGCTCCCCAACACATGACATGGAACCTCCTCATCTCCATGTTGTGGGATGTGCTGGAAACCGCCTCTCCTGGGGATCCTGTCCACATCCTCCACTGATCATGAGGGGATCTTATAGATGGGCTGCACTGACATCAATATATGTGTTGATCTTTAATGTTAGACCTAAGAGCAGCACATCGATGGGGTATTCTGCCCTGTGGGCTGGTAGGACAGATGGAATCTTAATGCATAACTAAATGATAAATCAGTCTCTGACCCCGCCTCCTCGCCCTATGGGGGTTATTATAACAATGATCCACACTCTGGATGTAGAATTTATTTTAATGCACTGTTATGTCCGCTCGGCGCGCAGAAGCGCCCCTCCTCCGAACCGAAAACACTCACACATAGTATTTGTAAGGACCAATTGCACCACTCCAGGCAATGATGAAAGGACCTCTGTCCCTTAGTAATCAGGGAAAGTGAGGAACCCCAGCCTAAAAGCGAGGCAATTGTCCTGATAAGGTCATCCCCACTGTCTTCATCTGGGACCTGGCTATCCCTGATCAGGAACCTGGAGAGATGCACTAAACACACAGAGCACGACTCTGTTCACACACACTGGACACAGAACAGGACAGATCACATCTCATGTCTGGCCACCAGCACAGACATAACACACGTCACTGTTCACACCAACATACCAGGTTGTGCATACAACATATAACAGGAATCCCGCCCAGAGCTTACATGCATACAGATGGTAAACCATAGCCAGTCCAAGTGTCCTCACACCAGGGGATAGAGAGTCAGCCACCGTGCTGAGAAACGGGGATCAGTGTCCGGCATCACCCATCTGACACATACAGACGTCTGGGAGTGACACCTGTCCAAGGGAAGGGAAGAGGGGCTCTGCATATGATACAGACAAGGACTACAGGTGTCCAGACCATCTTCAGGGAAGGAGAAAGGGACACTACAGACAAACATGCAACACCAGCTCTGAGTGAGATTAACAGTGACACATAAAGCACTAAAATGACCAGCAATCTCTCACAAGAGTTTGCTGGTATTTATCTGCTACAGACAAAGGGGATTGGCTGGTGGACACACCCAGCCAGCTCATTTAACCTGTAGAACCACAGGTCCAGATGCCCATCCTTAACATCCACTTTCAGAAAAGTCAAATACATTATTTTCCATGTAATCTCCCTACTTTTCAGTACACTTTGTCCATCTGTCAATAAACTTTCGTATTTGGTCATGAAAAAAGCTGTTTTAGGTTGATCTGTGAGCCACAAATGCATCGTCATCTTCACATCCTCATCGGACGTGAATCTTTGCCCTCTTAGGGTCAGGCGACTGGACAGATGACAGTCTGACAAGATCAGGACTATTGGGGGGGGCTTTAACACCTCAAAACAAAGCAGTCCTTTCCTGTTTTTTGAAATGTAGGCTTCGGCTCTTGTGATCGTCAGTGTAACGAGCATTGGTGATTGCTCAACGTTGTTCCTGATAATGTTCCAAAACCGGTCCTTGTGAATCCCAGAAAACCGTAAGCATCCATTTTCCAGCTGACAGTTGACTTTTGAGCTTTTTCTTGGTCGGCGATTGAGGAGGTTTCCATTCCATGGTCTACCGTTTACTCTCAGACTCGTAGTGAGAAACCCAAGTTCTCAGTAATGATTCTTCGTAAGAAACTTTCGCTTCCTTTTGTTTGCAGATGCCCAAACGTTATGTGCTCCTCCGTGAGTTGTTTCAGCCCCATCTAGCACAAACGTTTTGTGGATTGTTGCGTAGACAGAGCCATGGCTGCATAATCCAGAGTCACTCGTCTGTCCAACAGAATCAGTTCACGCGCCGCTCAGTGTCGTCGTCAGTCGTGGACGGGCGTCTGGCTCCTTCTTCATGCATGGCACTTGCACAACCTTCCTGGAACGCCATCTATTCACTTACACTGTTTTCTCCATACTGTGCACAAAGACTTTGATAACTATCGGCACCAGACACCCTCCCACCCCAAAAAACAAAACTCTGCATGCTGCTCTTCTATTCAAATAAGTGGAGCTGCCATGTTTCCTTGCTCTGATGTAAGATGTTCAAACCTGCACAGCGGTGACTGGCAGGACAACGACCTACAACAGAAAGCGCTGATAAGGCTGCGGCCAACAGAAGTTGTAATGTAACTGGAGTGCAGATACGTTTTGACTCCCCCTCATATAATTAGGCAGGAAGCTTGTGCTGCTAAGGACTAAGTGAGAACATTAGTATTTATAATCAGCCCTTCCCTTACGTCATGCCAGCAGCACAACCATGGGGATTTAGCATGACCCGGGGAGGCCCGAATAACCTCCACTGCAGCCACCCCAACCAATAAAGGCGGACAACTTCTTCTTTGGCTAAAATGGCCACAACAGTCAATTTATTAACAAACGGTTCATAAAATTACAATAATCATGCAAAGAACGAGGGAGAGTCCTTGGAGACACAAAACCTGGTGCAACTATAAAAAAAAACATGAAAACCATGCCCCAGCCGGACCAACAGGCTCAAGGGCAACACAAACCACCAATTGGGTGGCTACGACTACTGTCACTTAAGCCGGAGGGAGTCTACTGCCTCCACCCACCCCACCAGCCAAGTAACCACACCAGATACCATACCATTAACACTAAGGAGGGAGTCTTAGCAGGTGAGACCATGCCCACCCAACCCCCCCCCCCCACCACTCACAATTTTCCAACGACTCCAAGGACCCCCACACCCGCCAAAGCCAGCACGGCTTACAACTTAGCCTGCGCCGTCCCCAACAAACCCAATGCCCTCTCTATACCTTCCTGAATCCCAACCACCCACATGTCAATCCCGATGTCATTTAGGTGGACACCATCGGCAGCCCAGTAATTTCCCGCACCTTTCTCCAAATCAATGTGACATATACTTACGCCTCCATTCCTTGCCACGAACGCTGACACGTGCCATTTGAGCTTTATCCTTGCCTGATTAATCCCCTCCATTGAACGGACACCCTGCCAACTCTTCCTTGGAATAATCTCGGACCCCACAATGACCATGAGTGGAAAGAGACTACGAAACGTAAAAAGTCATATTGAATGTCACGGCGCAGCTCACGCACCGGACGACTCCCCAAGTCGTTGCCTCCAACATGCAGTACCAGTATGCCCGGACTCCTGTCCATACTGGCATAGCTCTCTACCTGTCGTAAGACTTGGCACCATTTCATACCCCTAACTCTTAACCTTCTAACTACTGCCACTTTCCTCCTAAAACCCAGCTGTCTCCCCGTAGGCTGCACCTTGGCCCTCTCCGAGGCCCAGTGCACGTAAGAGTGGCGCAGCAGCCACACCAAAGCTGGATACCTGCAACCTGTAATGGGATAGAAAGAAAAACACAAATCATTCCACGATCTACCCCCCACCCAAGATCAAACATTGCATTCATATATATATCTCACACAAACCCCATTAACAATCCGCCAGTTCAGGACGAACATACAACTGGTACCGTCTCGACTCCCATCTCCCTATCCTCTTCGCCACCTCAGCTGATAAACCCCAATTTGCTGCCTCAGTCGCAATCCCAATCCTGAAGGAATGAGACGAATACCGAGCTCCTGCTAACACCAATGCCCACACAACTCTCCACAGAACCCCATTAAACTGATACTGCAACAAAAAGGACCCTGAACTGGGCACATTACGGCCCCTGCACCTGCGCCAAATACACCTTTTTTTCCATTCCCCAACTGGTCCGTTTTCGACCGTCTCAACTAAATTTTCAACACCCCATCCACCATAGCTAAACCACGCTGAGCACCCTTGCTGGGGGACACCATCTCAGTCAGCCTGAATGCCCCAAAAAAGGCAAAAGCACAATGGAATAACCGTTCCTCAAAACTATCCATGCAAACACCTCCCAACAGTGCCTCCATCTTTTCCAACAAAGCGAAAGTAATCGGACGTCTCCTATCTCTAACTATTCTACCCTTCCGGAAACCCCTCAATGCCTGCTGCACTGAGGGCTTTTACCCACTAGCACTTTTTTTATCGCTGTGATAGTTTGTGGTTTTGCGATTTTTTTTGTGATGTAATTTTAACATTAGAAAGTCCCATTGAAAAAAACCGCAGCGATATTGCAGCAATAAAGAAAACGCTAGCGGGTAAAAGCCCTAAAAAAGCCTTGGTCAAATCCCGCCGCCCTCGAGACTTAAACCAGAGGCCAACCCTGCCATGAAGCGATTTACCTTAGCCATCGACCACTCCAGCAGGGCCACGTTCCCCAACCAGGCAAGTAACGCCATCACCTGGTCATCCTCAGACACCTCTTCCCCCAATTCGCTCAACCACCGCTGCCATTGATCCCAAGCCGTTCTGTAAGCCGACCACGTGGCTTGTGCCAGCGAACCAATAATCAACTGCTCTGCCGCACATCGACCACGCTCCAGTGGACAAAGCAGGCCCTCTCACTCCGCATTACGGCACCAACACCCAAAAACAATCCCACTGGAAACGAGAAAGAGCATCTGCTATATTGTTGTCCACCCCCAGAACATGCACCGCTACCACCCATGCATTCAATGACATGCAGGCCAAAACTAAATGCCGCAACAAATCGACTACCGGCGGCGAACGGGCAGTCAGACCATTAACCGCCTGTACTACTCCCATATTATCACAATGGAAGCGCACCTTTTTATGCCTGAACCACTCCCCCCAAACTGAAACCGCCACCACAATCGGAAACAATACCAGCAACACTAAATTCTTCATGGCCCCAAATTGCTGCAAGTCTTCTGGCCATTGACCTGCGCACCACTATCCACGAAAAAAATGCCCAAAAACCAAATGACCAGCCGCGTCAGTAAACATTCACAGTCAAAATTGGCCAGCCCCGGGTCAATAAACAATGATCCCCCATTGTAATTCTCCAAAAAAAGAGGACCAGACCACCAAATCAGCCCGGATCTTGCAGAGATCGGCACGAAGTGATGACCTGCTTTCACCCCAGCCATCGCCCCCGCCATTTTCCTACAAAATACTCGTCCCATTGGTATGATCCGACAGGCAAAATTCAGCTTACCCAGCAATGATCGCAAGTCCCGCAGGGTAACCTTTTTTGACTGAGCCACCTTCCCCAAATCCTGACGCAGCGAGACCAACTTATTGCCCGTTAGCCGGCATTCCATCCTCTTAGTATCAATCGTGATACCAAGAAAACTCAGGCAAGCAACTGGACCTTCTGTCTTTTCAGGCACCAATGGGAAGCCAAATTTGTTAGTGACTGATTGCACCGTAGACAAAAGCGAAATACACACCCTGGAACCTGCCGGACCTACATGCAAGAAATCACCTAAATAATGCAAAATAGATTGCAATCCGGACACATTCCTAACCACCCACTCCAA
Organism: Eleutherodactylus coqui; assembly: GCA_035609135.1. Taxonomy (NCBI): domain Eukaryota; kingdom Metazoa; phylum Chordata; class Amphibia; order Anura; family Eleutherodactylidae; genus Eleutherodactylus; species Eleutherodactylus coqui. Next base: position 457,285 of record JAYJKI010000243.1, read on the forward strand.
AAAGGAACTAATGCCTCAAAATAGGCACAAGAAACTGAGCACCCCATCGGCAAACACTGGTCAACAAAAAACTGCCCCTCCCAAACGCACCCCAACCAATGTACACTATGGGGGTGAACTGACAACAAACGAAACACAGATTCAACGTCAGTCTGAGCCAGTAACGCCGCCTTTCCACACCGCGGCACCCACTTAACTGCTGCATCAAAAGACATGTAAACTACCGGAGTCTGGAGCCATCCCGTCATTCATCGATTCCCCTTTCGGAAAGGACAAATGGTGAATAACCCAAAACTTTCCCAACTCCTTCTTCGGAACCAGCCCTAGCGGGGAAACCACCGAATTAGGAACCGGAACGGCCGCAAGACTTCCTTCCCCAACCTTTCCTTCACCACCACCGGGAATTGTAACGCTGAATGTAAATTCTTCACCAAAAGGGGACATGATGCACCAGTGCCGGAATCCTAAAACCTTCGGAAAACCACCAAAACAGCAGCTGCCCTTTCTCCACATCTGGGTACCTACTTAGAAAGGGGGCCATCTCTGGAACCTTCACCGGCATCCTCCATTTTTCCATCAGCACCCGCGGTTTTCCCCTATCCTCGTTTAAAACATTTAGACGCCCCTTGGGAGGACCGGCTACAAACGAAGCAATTGTGTTTAAAGCGACAACTTGCTCCGAATTTACACTGGCTTTCATTGAACTGCCAGCAAAATCCGCCTTCCGCACCCCTGATGCCCCGCCATTTGCGGCAGAGCTTCCTCCACTGCACCCGAAGACCCGGCACTCCCAGGAAAGGACTGGGAGTAGAAAGGACCCATCCTTCTTGGTCTGAACCGCCACTGTCACACCCCCAACATGTTGTACGTCTGCCATCACCAAATTACCTGGGCCACCTCCGACCCCCGCTTCATACCTACCCCCTTGTGGTATCCACGCTGCCACTGGAGATGAGACTGATAACCCCATCACCCTGTCACTGTCACAACGCTGCAACAGCTCCCTGACATTCCCCAACAACTCCCTTCACTAACCCCCAAATACACCCTTTAACCTACTACCATCCTTATCCAACCTTTCTCCCCCTAACCGCCTTGCATACACATCATCTGACAAACAAGATGTGGAGCCATGCTCACCAGGCTGCATGGAAGCTGGGTCACCACCAGCTGGACCTCCGGGCGTCATCGATACAGCATCGCTGCCAGCCTCCTCCACTTCTCCGTCCTCCGGCTGCCGTTCATCAAGCTTAACAGCTGCCCTCCGACTGGTACCCACTCTTTTTTCTTGCCGCGGGACAATTACTGCCGACCGCACCCTGGCCGTGCTGTTCCCGACTGGACCTTCCGGACTCTCTCGCCGTGCACCGACATCTTCACTCTGCCCTGCCACACCATCTCTGCCTCTGCTGTTTCTGGTGTGCCCCCTGGCCGGCACATCACCGAAGGGGCCACCGTAGGAACTCTCCTCCTCCCTCTGCTCTCCCTGCTGCCCCCAGCTCTCGCAGCCGTTCTGCTCCTCACCGACCGCATCCCAGACGCTCCGCCAGCCGGTACATCACCAGGGGAGACGTCTGTCACTTGGGACTGCTTACTGCTGCCTGGCACTGCAGGCCCCGCCCCCCAACCGGATCGGGGACCCCTGCTCACCGTGCTCACCGGCTGCTTTGTCTGATTCCTCCTGGACAACGGCAGCCTACCCTGAGGCTTAGGGAGGGAACTGCTGCCCAGAGGGTCCCCAGAGGGACTCCAGAGCCGCCGACGAGCTCGTGGGGTGATGCCATCACCCCGCAACCGCGACAGAGGCCTGGCCTGCTGCGACCTGCTCTCCTTAAATAACCCCCCGCCTACTACTTTCCCAACCAATCCCTACACTACCACTCCCTTTTACCAGAAGCTTCCTACACCTCCCTAACGTTAACCCTTTCTTGATTCTTCCCCCCGACCCCTCACCCCCGTGTCATGTCAGGCTTCCACTTGAAGGGGGCCCGTGTCCCCTGTGCTACAGCCCTAACCTGGACATCCCCCCATCAGGAGGGACTTCATGCTGTCGCGTTGTGCTCCCAGGACCCGTATTTCTGGGGTATCCATGGCTGCAGATGTGGGGGGGTTGGCTGGCTGATGGGGTGGCGTTCTCTGGTCTGCCGCATGTACATTCCGTCCGCTCTTACTAGAGGATGCCGGTCATTTGTCCCCTTTGTTGCTCTCCTCATTCTCTGCTTTTTGGAGTCAGGCACATAAATGCACACGATCTGCGGGCGTAAAAAGTGCAGTAAAACACGTACACGCGTGTGAAAATACGCAGCGCCCATTGCACAGATAAGAATCTCTTAGGCCAATTTCATCCGAGCGTACGTGTATTCGCGCCGTGTTTTTTGGAATATGCATTGTGTATTTGCGACCGCAACTGTGTTCATTTGCATGCACAAAAATGTCATGAAGCTCTCAGCCGCTGGGATGGTCCATCAGCTTCATGACTTCAAACTGTTTCCCCGCGCAGAGAGAACACGCCTGTATTGTTCTTACATAACCTAGAAGCACACGCAAAATACACGCATGTGAATGAGCCCACCGAGATCCGGCCTGAAGGGCGTCTTCATCCTGATTCGCAGTCATGAAAATCATTGCCGCAAAACGGGACGAACTGAAGCCATTGATTTCATTGGTTCCGTTTTCACTGGCGGGATTCGCGCCTGTTCGCACTATGTGGGAGCACACACCGCCCCGTCGTCAGGCTTTTGTTTTTCAAACTTGCGTGTAATAGCGCAGAATTTGAACAGCAAAAAAAGACCAAACCGGAGCGGCGAGCGAATCTGCGCATGCACCGGTCTGTTTTAGTCCTAAAGGCACTTTGGAGATTTACCTTCCTAAGAAGACGGACGTCTTGGATCCTGAGGCCGGTGTCACATGGGCACAAGTGCTGCACAATGGGTGTTGTGTATTTGGGTACACATAAATCGTGTTATTGTATAGCGCCAATTTATCCCGCAGCTTTCAGGTCATTTATTCAAGCTGGGGGCTCATTTTACCGACCTCGGAAGGATGGAAGGCGGAGTCAACCTTGAGCCGGCTGAACCACACGGGGATTGAACCCACAAGCTTCAGGTTGTGAGCGAGAGCTTAGGACTGCATTTCAGCTGCCAAGCCTAAGGGCTCATGTCCACGGGGAAAATAGGATTTAGGATCCGCAGCGGATTTCCTGCCCGCGGATCCGCACCCCATAGGGATGCATTGACCACCCGCGGGTACATAAATACCCGCGGATCGTCAATAAAAGTGATTTTAAAAAAAATGGAGCATGAAAAAATCTGGACCATGCTCCATTTTCATGCGGGTCTCCTGCGGGGACGGCTCCCGCGGGCTTCTATTGAAGCCTATGGAAGCCGTCCGGATCCGCGGGAGACCTAAAATAGGAATTTAAAGCATTTACTCACCCGCAGCGGACCGGGAAGCTCTTCTCTTCCTCACGGCCGCATCTCCCTTGCTTCGGCTCGGCGGATGTGCCCGGCGCATGCGCGCGGCACGTCGACGACGTGCCGGCGACGTGCCGCCGGCGTCAGGAATTCATCCGCCGGCCGAAAATGAAGATCCGGCCGTGAGGAAGAGCAGAGCTTCGCCGCCCGCGCCGGATAGGTAAATTCTTTTAAATTGCTATTTTCGGCGCTCATGTCCGCGGGGCAGGAGGGACCCGCTGCAGATTCTCCATGGAGAATCTGCAGCGGATCTGATTTTCCCCGTGGACATGAGGCCTTAAGGTGCAGAATGGGGCTCATGGATGGACTATCCGCATCTGCTCCTCAGTCCTCTTGGTGGCATCTCCGGGCTATCAGGTCTGGGTGCCCAAAGAAAATGGCGGCATCATCGGCTTGTCATCAACGTAAGTTGCAAGAAATGTAAGTCGGGTCCAGCAACTTTAGTGTGAGCACACTGGGGACGGTGATGATGGCGAGCTCGGACTGAGGGAGAATCTCCCAGGGACTGTAATACGGGGAATGCAAGAACTGGGGACGCAGTAAGATAATGGCAGATGTAGGATGCTTGTGGATACGAAGTATTAGTGGTGACGGCGCTCTCCGGGGATGGCAGCGCTGCAGGCGTAGACCGGGTAATGGGAGATTCCCGTGATGTTAAGGTTACTGCTGATGATATTCCCCCTACGGTGTGTGCGCCGCAGTGACACGGAGATCCAAAATGTAGTGCCGCGCTCTGACACCTACGGTTCATGGGGCCGGCAGGTCAACGTGCCGCGGGCCTTCGATAATCTCGAGTACAAGGATGAGTATAAACTATCACGAGGACGGCATGTAGTGGTGACGGAGAGAAGTACCAAGTGCATGGTCCGCCAAAGTAATGGGCATGGCAGCAAGAGACGCCGCAGGAAGTAGCGGAGATGTCTCCTCCCCCGAGGGTGCATTGATTGCAGGCGTTGAGTCCGGAGACTGTTCTATGGAGATACAACGCTGCGCCGTACGTAACACCACCACAAGGGCCGAAGCGCATAGGAGAAGAACCCCAACACACCAGCTCCCATCATGCTGGAACGTTGTACTGGCACGGAACAGCAATCGGCAACCTGTAACTATCCCCGGAGGACGGCAGCTGACCGCATTGGGTGGTCCTGGTTTCCTCCACGACGGTTCACCTGGATGCACTTGAACTCGCTCTTCTACCTCTTCCCCTCTCTGACACCGTGGCAGCCATGGGGAAATACCAACATTAGCCATCCTTCTACCCCGGTACAGGATATCCGGTCTGCCTAAACCACTTCCTGCTTCCGTTCCCTCCCGCGAGCCACCAGCACGGCCTCCTCGCAGCGCGCACTTAAAGTGACATGCACCAAATAAAAGCAAGAATGAGCACCCCCCCTTACAATCCCGCCGTCCCCACATTACAGAGGTGTTGATGCTGGTGGTTATGATACAGAGGCGATGATGATGGACATTAGCAGAACGCGCGGCCGTCTTATCAGTACATCTGCATTTATTTTGGCAGGCTCAGTAGAAATCCCATTAGTTGCTCCCTGTAACGTGTGCTCCATATGACCCCCACAATGTGCGACCCGCTGGGGGCCCCCGAGCCGCTGCCCGTAGTGCGGCTGGATGTAGCTAGCACGCCCAGTAAGGAGGAATGCCGCTCTCGCCCGTCACTGGACATGATGTGTTTTGGTTGGCAGCAGAGAAGAAACACGAGCAGCGGCTCCATTTGTGAGGCTCCATGTTTTCCGAGGCGCTCGCGGCATTCAGGGCTGTTCGCCTTAAGTAGTAGGCTGCGTCACGCACATGCATGCTTTTTGTCCCTTTTCTTATGTATTGACAAATTCAGAGCTGAATGGATGTAAAAACAATGTTGGGGAAGCAATTTTTGCTGTTGGGAAAACACAATTTACTTAAAATTCTGCATTTTTCCTAAAAGTCGACTGTTTTCATCATAACATTTGCCATTATTGGTGATCATTCCTGTGCCTGTGTGCGGGCCATCTAGGTGAAGATGAGGACCACCTCATATGTGATAGCAGGAAGGTGTTCCGTGCCAGAGAGCGCCCCATGAAGGACACCAGAGCAGGGGGAATTGTAATGCTGCAAAAAGTAACATTTTTGTTGATAGCGGGAAGGATAACAGTTTAATTCGTCTGCATGATAAGACCACAGGCACCTTCAAGGAAAGTCACATGACCATTACAGAGGAGCCTAAAGGTCGCCATCTAAAGGCCAATTTACACACACAGATAAGCTTTCAAAAGATAGGCACTAATTGCTATTAGTACTTTATCAGTTTCATTTGCATGCAAATGAGCTTCTGGGAGCTGTTGTGGAACTCAGCGGGAGGTCTGAGCTCTGTAATTAGCTCTATTGTCCATCCACGGACTCCCCGTGGAGAATTCAGCAGCATGGACAGCAGACACAGAGTGTGGTCCTGCTAATCAGCTGTTCTGCTGGAGGGGCTGAGAACTGAGAACAGCTGTAACAATGTTATCAGCTGTAATCAGCTCTCCCCAGGTAGAGCACAGCATGTGGTCCTGCTTTTCTGCTGTTCTGCTGGAGGGGCTGAGAGCTGAGAACAGCTATAACAATGTTATCAGCTGTAATCAGCACTCCCTGGGCAGAACACAGAAAGACTTTTTAAAGTGTTCCAAGCTTAATAATAACTAATATCTATGTCACTGACTGTCTGGAGTTTTGCTTTTGTGCACTAAAACAGACTTGTTTGTAGCTCAGTCATTATTTGTATGATGTTTTATCACCTGTTTGTTCTTATGTTCAAATTATTGTAATTTCCTGGTGTTTTCTGACCAGCAGCGACTAAAGGGGTTATTATTTTACTTCCATCTTGCATTTTAATTATTAAATAAATGTTATTAATTGATACTAAATGTCTCCACGCTGTCAATAAAAGGCAAGCGTACTACGATAAATATGAACATCCTCACGTAGCTGTAATTACCGTCCCCAGGAGGTAAAGCTCAATAATACCAGAACCGAATTCTCCGTAACCAAATACACGAGGTCCCAAATGTGCGAGCCAATGTATAAAATATGATTCTCCCTGACAGGCGGCTCACCCTATTAAGCAGCCGCCACTAATTTGAGTATAACGTTAACGTGCATTAAATGCGCAGCGAGTGGCCGTGTGGAGGCATTGTGAGCCTCTGCCAGTCAGCGCAACTCAACTGAGATACTGATGGTCACATCCAAGTGCGAATCTGGAGGAATCCAGGAGGGGCAGAGGACGCTGCGCCAGAAACCAGAGACCTGCGGCATTACACGGAGCTCTGCCAGAGAGAAACTACCAGTACTAGAAAAGAGCCATCGGGCTGGGAGGTCAGAATAGAGGCGGCGAGTCCTCGTACATCAGCTGATCCGCCAACGCCGTTATTATCTATTCCACAGCAGAACACTAATGTACTCATGGGGCTTTAAAGTCATGGAGCAACGTCAGCGCAGCTGGATGCATGGGTCTGCCACATGTGGAACCCCAAAGCCGGCAAAGTAAGAGGCTGAGAACATGTGGCGGCAAGCAGGAAAGCATTATAACAGTTTCAGACGTTGGCGACACTATCTTGGCTTGTCAGCCCTTGCGGATCAACTCACAGTCCCTTTAGCTACTCAGCAGGCCACAATGGTTTGCACTCACAGTCTCTACGGTGGACTTTGTCTCTTAGCAATACAGCAGGTCACAACTGGTGCTCCCAGAGCTCCATCTTCTGACTGGACACAACTGGTGCTCCCATAGCTCCACCACTGAACTGGACACAACTGGTGTTCCCAGAGCTCCACCGTCTGGCTGGACACAACTAGCGTTCCCGTAGCTCCACTGTCTGACTAAACACAACTGGTGCTCCCAAAGCTCCACCGTCTGACTGGACACAACTGGTGCTCCCAAAGCTCCACCGTCTGGCTGGACACAACTGGCATTCCCATAGTTCGACTGTCTTACTGGACACAACTGGCGCTCCCGTAGCTCCACCATCTGACTGGACACAACTGGCGCTCCCGTAGCTCCGCCATCTGACTGGACACAACTGGTGCTCCCATAGCTCCGCCGTCTGACTGGACACAACTAGTGCTCCCATAGCTCCACCGCCTGACTGGACACAACTGGTGCTCCCGTAGCTCCACCGTCTGACTGGACACAACTGGCATTCCTATAGCTCCACTGTTTGACTGGACACAACTGCTGCTCCCAGAGCTCCACTGCCTGACTGGACACAACTGGTGCTCCCGTAGCTCCACTGCCTGACTGGACACAACTGGTGCTCCCGTAGCTCCACTGCCTGACTGGACACAACTGGTGCTCCCGTAGCTCCACCGTCTGACTGGACACAACTGGCATTCCTATAGCTCCACTGTTTGACTGGACACAACTGCTGCTCCCATACCTCCACCGTCTGACTGGACACAACTGGCGCTCCCGTAGCTCCACTGCCTGACTGAACACAACTGGTGCTCCCATAACTCCACCATCTAACTGGACACAACTGGTGCTCCCAGAGCTCCACTACCTGTCTGGACACAACTAGTGCTCCCATAGCTCCACCGCCTGACTGAACACAACTGGTGCTCCCATAACTCCACCATCTAACTGGACACAACTGGCATTCCTATAGCTCCACTGCCTGTCTGGACACAACTGGTGCTCCCAGAGCTCCACCGCCTGACTGGACACAACTGGTGCTCCCAGAGCTCCACCGCCTGACTGGACACAACTGGCGCTCCCATACCTTCGCCGTCTGACTGGACACAACTGGCGCTCCCATACCTCCGCCGTCTGACTGGACACAACTGGCTCACCCATAGCTCCACCGTCTGACTGGACATTCTCACCTCTGATCAGGAGGCTCCAGTATACCCCCAACTTCTGAACTATGAAAAGAGGGGCAACTGTAACGGCACACATAGCGCACCGCAGCTTGCCTCTTACACCAAGCTTTGACCTCTGTATCCCATAATAGTGACTTTCAATGGCCCCCTCACAGTAATACTAACCCTCTTTAATGGCACCAGTAATAGTAGTGACCCTCATAGTGGCCTCAGTAGTAGTAGTGACCCTGTTAGTGGCCCCTGTATTAACAGTGACCCAAATAGTAGCCCCAGAAGTAATAGTATCCCCCATAGTAGCCTCAGTTGTAATAGTGACCCCCATAGTAACCCCAGTAGGAATAATGACTAGAGATGAGCGAGCACACTGGTCCGAGCTTGCTGCTCGTTCGAGCATTAGGGTGCTCGGGATGCTCAATACTCAAGTCGAACACCACGCGGTACTCGAGTCAATTGCATTTCCTTCCCCGCATGTTTAGCACCATTTTCTAGCCAATAGACATGTGGGGAAGGCATTACCACTTCCTGCTGTGACATGCCAGCCCTATCCCACCCCACAGTAGTGAGTGGCTGGCGAGATCAGGTGACCGCCGAGTACTTAATGTGATCCCGCCTGCGGCTCGCCTCAGACACATGCTGGCAGAGGTTAGGGAAAGTGCTGCTGCTGATATAGGGACAGTGTTAGAGTAGGATCCTGTCTTCAAGAACCCCAACGGTCTTTCTTAGGGCCACATCTGACCGTGTGCATTTTAGTTGGGGCCTGCTGGGAGTTGTAGTGCATTAATTTTTGTATTACGCATCTAGGCCTGTTCCCAGCCTTTCAGTAATAGCGTTCTCAGCCTGCAGTGCCATACAACCAGCTCTCACCGTTACTGGGGTCTGCCTATACTTCTGCTACAGAAATGTTACTGGGGTCCGCCTATACTCTTGCTACAGAAATGTTACTGGGGTCCGCCTATACTCTTGCTACAGAAATGTTACAGGGGTCCGCCTATACTGTTACTACAGAAATGTTACAGGGGTCCGCCTATACTCTTGGTACAGAAATGTTACTGGGGTCCGCCTACACTTCTGCTACAGAAATGTTACTGGGGTCTGCCTATACTTCTGCTACAGAAATGTTACTGGGGTCCGCCTATACTCTTGCTACAGAAATGTTACTGGGGTCTGCCTATACTCTTGCTACAGAAATGTTACTGGGGTCCGCCTATACTCTTGCTACAGAAATGTTACTGGGGTCTGCCTATACTCTTGCTACAGAAATGTTACTGGGTCCGCCTATACTCTTGCTACAGAAATGTTACTGGGGTCCGCCTATACTCTTGGTACAGAAATGTTACTGGGGTCCGCCTATACTCTTGGTACAGAAATGTTACTGGGGTCCGCCTACACTCTTGGTACAGAAATGTTACTGGGGTCCGCCTACACTCTTGGTACAGAAATGTTACTGGGGTCCGCCTATACTGCTGCTACAGAAATGTTACTGGGGTCCGCCTATACTCTTGCTACAGAAATGTTACTGGGGTCCGCCTATACTCTTGCTACAGAAATGTTACTGGGGTCCGCCTATACTCTTGGTACAGAAATGTTACTGGGGTCCGCCTATACTCTTGGTACAGAAATGTTACTGGGGTCCGCCTATACTCTTGGTACAGAAATGTTACTGGGGTCCGCCTATACTCTTGGTACAGAAATGTTACTGGGGTCCGCCTATACTCTTGGTACAGAAATGTTACTGGGGTCCGCCTACACTCTTGGTACAGAAATGTTACTGGGGTCCGCCTACACTCTTGGTACAGAAATGTTACTGGGGTCCGCCTATACTGCTGCTACAGAAATGTTACTGGGGTCTGTCTATACTGTTACTACAGAAATGTTACTGGGGTCTGTCTATACTGTTACTACAGAAATGTTACAAAGTGGGCGCAGGGTAACCTTCTTTTAGAGAAGCACAAGACGTTAGGACATAGAAGCGTTTCAGGCCGCAGCGCCCCTTCCTCGGTATTTGCTGGAGACACACTCTGCATAGACACATGGTAAAACATCAAATGACGGTCACTGGGTGTGAGGGGAGAGTATGCCGGAAGCAGGATGAATGTCAAATGGAACAAAGTAACAAGGATCGAGAGGGTCGGAGACCAAAAGAAGGAGCAAAGAAGAAAAAACTGTCAATAAATCAGCACATAAAGTAAGCTTCTTCATAAGATGGCGGCGCCCGCACCCAGTGTATGGTCTGATGATGGATGGTCGGCTGCAGCAGTTAGGACCCCCCCCCCCCCCCCCCCCCCCGAAAACATATTTCACTGAGATACTTGCTTATTTCTTCCTGGGTATTGCTCCACCCCCTCTTGAGTCAGGCTCCTCCCCCACACACTTGACTCAGACTGCGCCCAACCTTGTGCCAACGCAATCCCTACATTGCAGCACTAACCTGTGGGGTCAGCTCTATCATTCCTGCCCAGCATAGGGACCACTCAGGCAACGTCCACGGGGGCCACGACAGAGACTGATACAACCACCAGCTGCATAATACACATCAGCAGCGCTGCTATAACCGGAAGTCACTGCAGCAATTCTCTAAATAGCGTTCTCCTAACTTCACAAGGCTGACATTCCTACCGCCGTCACACACCACACCACCGTCTTCCATACTCCTCCTCTTTTTGCCCAGACGGGCTCTTCTTATATTTGGCTGCCGGCGATGTGAAACTGTCAAGTGGGTGGTCCCTACTGCTCGCTATCAATGACTGACATTAATAAAGGGTATAACGGAGATCCTCAATTCTCCAAACGACAAACTGGGGTGTCAAAGTCCGGCTATTTCCGTGCGTTCCGGTTTATTGGCGTGTCGCGGTCATGTCCCAGTTATTGGCAAAGAAAGCCTCCTGGCGGCGAAGTGTGAATGAGCCTGGAGTTCATGTTTTCAGGGTGATTTATGTTCTCCACAACGCGGCCGTTTCAGCGACAGCTGCTCCTTATCTTACTAATTAGAGGCGCGCAGGTCGCCGCCGTCATTACGGCCTCCGGCTGTTTATTTTTTCTAAGACTCGTTTATTATAACAAGTGCATTTTTCGGAGCCCGCGGGGATTCATTGTTTTTCGAAGCCGGTTATTTCATTGTGACACGCGGCTCGTAAAGCTCCCCTTCCTGAGGATTCTGCCACATATTGTACGCGTCTTACAAACACGCAGCGCCGCCATATTAGCCGGGGAGCGCTGCAGCGGAGGGACAAGATTGTAGGGCCTCTAAACACTCTACAATGGAGGCTTCTGACACTTGTGGTTCAACTGGTTGCCTGTGAATAAGCACTGGTATCAGAGTACGTCCGGCGATGGGCGTCTGTGTGCGTCCCGCAATGGGCGTCAGCGTGCGTCCCGCGATGGGCGTCAGCGTGCGTCCCGCGATGGGCGTCTGCGTGCGTCCCGCGATGGGCGTCTGCGTGCGTCCCGCGATGGGCGTCTGCGTGCGTCCCGCGATGGGCGTCAGCGTGCGTCCGGCGAGGGGCGTCAGCGTGCGTCCGGCGAGGGGCGTCTGCGTGCGTCCGGCGAGGGGTGTCTGCGTGCGTCCGGTGATGGGCGTCAGCGTGCGTCCGGCGATGGGCGTCAGCGTGCATCCGGCGATGGGCGTCAGTGTGCGTCCGGCGATGGGCGTCAGTGTGCGTCCGGCGATGGGCGTCTGTGTGCGTCCGGCGATGGGCGTCAGTGTGCGTCCGGCGATGGGCGTCAGTGTGTGCGTCCGGCGATGGGCGTCTGTGTGCGACTGGCCGGTAGTATTCAGAGGCTGAAAACTCGTTCTGACGTCATACATCAATTGGCATGTACGCACACCTGACAGCTGAGGGGTTGTTACAAATCACTCTTCTACTAATAGTTTGTTAGAATGTATCAGTTTGGGGCCCAGGATTATGGATACTGGATACACTGTAACAAACCCTCAGCTCTGAGCAGGAAAAGTCAAGGTTTGTATTCACATTTTAATTTTTTTAAGATAATGCCAATTTAGCGATAGCTTCAGTCTGCGTCCGGCGAGTAGCGCCAAAGTGCGTCCAGTAAGCAGTATCCATATACAATCGATATAGAAGTCCGGCAGCATTAATGGCAGATAAGAAATACCAAAACTTTATTGTTCCATATTAAAAAGATGAACGCCAAGTCTTGGCGAAGACCCCTAAGGTGGAAGCGTTGTCCGTTTGGTATTTTTTACCTGCCGTTAATGCTGCCGGACTTCTATATCGATTGCATTCATTTGGGGGTGTTTTTCGGCTCACTGACCCCAGAGCGGCGCTGCATGTTGTTCCTCCCCGTCCTATTTGGACTTTATTTCTTCAGTGAGTGCTGCTGGGTTCCACACTTAGGGCTAGTATCCATATACACCCGGCGAGTAGCGGCAGTGTGTGTCCGGTGACTGGTATCCATATACACCCGGCGAGTAGCGGCAGTGTGTGTCCGGTGACTGGTATCCATATACACCCGGCGAGAGCTGTCAGTGCGCCCGGCGAGTGATAAATCCTTTTCCGTGCCTATTACGCTCTCATGTTGCACGTGATTTTCGCCTTTCCCATTAGTCGCCCCCGGACACTTTCATCTCTGGATTGCGTTACCCCTGCTCCATTATGTGATACACTTAGTCGCCGGCCGAGCGCCTCGTCCACCATATTCTCCTTATCATTCAGCAGAAGGGTCCGGTCTGGCGATCGCTATGTGGGCCGCAGACCTGCGCTAACAAGTGTAGGAGCTCATTAATCTGTCTCGTGTTCCGCCACGTCCCCCAACGCTCTCGTTTCTCAGCGGCCGAGACATGAAGACGACTCCTGAGCGCAGACAAACGCTGAATGTTCTACTTTTAATATGTCGTCGCCCCTCCTGAGCGCCCTGCACTGGGGACAGCGATAATGAGCCCCTCTCCTTCCGTGTCATTGGCTTTGATCCTCATGATGACATCCGTGATTGCAGTGCGCCAACTGCTCCTGGATCATGTGACTGCGGAGAATGGCAGCGCTGACATCAGTAAGCACCCGGTTCTGTAGATCAGGCTTTTATATTAACCCCTTAAGGACCAAGCGTGAAAATTTACAGCGCTTGGTCCGGGGCTTTAATCCCCAACGATAGCAGACGTACAATGTGGATTAAAGCCTCTGCTGCAATCAAGCAGGTCATTCGTTATAACCGAGGACCCAGAGGAGAAGGGAGAAGCGAGTTTCAACCACTTCTCCCTTCTCGGGTACATAGCACTCAATGAGAAGTGGAAGTTTTTCTTCCACTATGTGACCGCTGGGTGCCGCCGTTACAGCAGACCTGGAGGGTCTCAGCAGACCCCGATCAGCTCTGCCAGTAACTATTGTCAGTACAGGGGGGGGGGATGTTTCCCTGTTACTGCGGCTCCTATGGATGCCTCAGCTACAGGGGGAAAAGGAATAAAATGGGAATGTCCCCCAGAGGTGTTATATGACGTCATGGGGGTCATAGATGGGAAAAAAATATATACATAAGAAAATGACCCGATGCCATCAGCGTAGCCCTGTGATCCAAAACCATACAGACTATATAGTATCAAAACGTCCGATACAACGTGAGGAACCCGATCCCGTACTTAAATAAATATACGAATTTAAAAAACTAAAAATGTTTAAAATGTTTTTTTTTTGCTTTTTACCCAAAATAAAACAAACAAATAAAAAAGAAGAAAGATGTAATAACATCGCCCTATATGTAACGAGAAGAAAACGCAGGAAAACTCCTAAAACAGTGTCTGGTCCTTAAGGGGTTAAACACCGAGCAGCGTGAACCGGCGGCAGGTAAGTAGATGGCGCCCGTGCTCGTATTATTCTGAGGTGCTACAGCATTTCAGAACAAACACACAGGCGCAGTCTACATACCGGGCCCCGGCGCACGCTGCTCTGGTGACAAGTTCACTTTAAGGATTTTTGCTAATGCATTTTATTCTTTAATGTCCCGATTAATATTTAAGAAACTCCTAAAACCCTGTAATTCTCACACTGACCACTAGGACTAATAATAGTCAGGCACAGCTTACCTCCTCCCTTCCCTGCACACTGGATAGTAGAACTAATAATAGTCTGACACAGCTCACCTCCTCCCTTCCCTGCACACTGACCACTAGGACTAATAAAAGTCTGACACTTCCCATTCTGTAAAGAAAACTTCTAAGTCGTCATCTCATTATCATTACAGGCAGAATTACACTGAGAGGTAACACCTGTATATATATAACACAGGATCCACCATTCACAATAGTCACAGCTCACCTCCTCCCCTCCCTGTACAGACAGGATTACACTGAGAGGAGACACCTATATATAGATAACACAGGATCCACCATTCACAATAGTCACAGCTCACCTCCTCCCCTCCCTGTACAGACAGGATTACACTGAGAGGAGACACCTATATATAGATAACACAGGATCTACCATTCACAATAGTCAAAGCTCACCTCCTCCCCTCCCTGTACAGACAGGATTACACTGAGAGGAGACAGCTGTATATAGATAACAGAGGAGCCACCATTCACAATAGTCACAGCTCACCTCCTCCCCTCACTGTATAGACAGGATTACACTGAGAGAAGACACCTATATATAGATAACACAGGACCCACCATTCACAATAGTCACAGCTCCCCTCCTCCCCTCCCTGTACAGGTAGGATTACACTAAGAGGTAACACCTATATATAGATAACACAGGAGCCACCATTCACAATAGTCACAGCTCACCTCCTCCCCTCCCTGTACAGGCAGGATTACACTGAGAGGAGACACCTATATATAGATAACACAGGAGCCACCATTCACAATAGTCACAGCTCCCCTCCTCCCCTCCATGTACAGACAGGATTACACTGAGAGGCGACACCTATATATAGATAACACAGGAGCCACCATTCACAATAGTCACAGCTCACCTCCTCCCCTCCCTGTACAGGCAGGATTACACTGAGAGGAGACACCTATATATAGATAACACAGGACCACCATTCACAATAGTCACAGCTTACCTCCTCCCTTCCCTGTACAGACAGGATTACACTGAGAGGAGACACCTATATATAGATAACACAGGATCCACCATTCACAATAGTCACAGCTCACCTCCTCCCTTCCCTGTACAGACAGGATTACACTGAGAGGAGACACCTATATATAGATAACACAGGATCCACCATTCACAATAATCACAGCTCACCTCCTTCCCTCCCTGCACAGACAGGATTACACTGAGAGTAGACACCTGTATATAGATAACACAGGACCACCATTCACAATAGTCACAGCTCACCTCCTCCCTTCCCTGTACAGACAGGATTACACTGAGAGGAGACACCTATATATAGATAACACAGGATCCACCATTCACAGTAGTCACAGCTCACCTCCTTCCCTCCCTGCACAGACAGGATTACACTAAGAGGTGACACCTACATATAGATAACACAGGACCCACCATTCACAATAGTCACAGCTCCCCTCCTCCCCTCCCTGTACAGACAGGATTACACTAAGAGGTGACACCTACATATAGATAACACAGGATCCACCATTCACAATAGTCACAGCTCACCTCCTCCCCTCCCTGTACAGGCAGGATTACACTGAGAGGAGACACCTATATATAGATAACACAGGATCCACCATTCACAATAGTCACAGCTCACCTCCTTCCCTCTCTGCACAGACAGGATTACACTGAGAGGTGACACCTACATGTAGATAACACAGGAGCCACCATTCACAATAGTCACAGCTCACCTCCTCCCCACCCTGTATAGACAGGATTAGACTGAGAGGTGACACCTATATATAGATAACACAGGATCCACAGTTCACAATAGTCACAGCTCACCTCCTCCCCTCCCTGTACAGACAGGATTACACTGAGGATACACCTATATATAGATAACACAGGAGCCACCAGTCACAATAGTCACAGCTCACCTCCTCCCCTCCCTGTACAGACAGGATTACACTGAGAGGAGACACCTATGTATAGATAACACAGCCACCATTAATAGCCACAGCTCACCGCCTCCCCTCCCTGTACAGACAGGATTACACTGAGAGAAGAGACACCTATACACAGATAACACAGGAGCCACCATTCACAATAGTCACTGCTCACCTCCTCCCCTCCCTGTACAGACAGGATTACACTGAGAGTAGACACCTGTATATAGATAACACAGGATCCACCATTCACAATAGTCACAGCTCACCTCCTCCCCTCCCTGTACAGACAGGATTACACTGAGAGGAGACACCTATACACAGATAACACAGGAGCCACCATTCACAATAGTCACTGCTCACCTCCTCCCCTCCCTGTACAGACAGGATTTCACTGAGAGGAGACACCTATGTATAGATAACACAGCCACCATTAATAGCCACAGCTCACCTCCTCCCCTCCCTGTACAGACAGGATTACACTGAGAGAAGAGACACCTATACACAGATAACACAGGAGCCACCATTCACAATAGTCACTGCTCACCTCCTCCCCTCCCTGTACAGACAGGATTACACTGAGAGGAGACGCCTATATGTAGATAACACAGGATCCACAGTTCACAATAGTCACAGCTCACCTCCTCCCCTCTATACAGACAGCATTACACTGAGAGGAGACACCTATATATAGATAACACAGGATCCACCATTCACAATAGTTACAGCTCACCTCCTCCCCTCCCTGTACAGACAGGATTACACTGAGAGGAGACGCCTATATGTAGATAACACAGGATCCACCATTCACAATAGTAACAGCTCACCTCCTCCCCCCTATACAGACAGCATTACACTGAGAGGAGACACCTATATATAGATAACACAGGACCACTGTTCACAATAGTCACAGCTCACCTCCTCCCCTCCCTGCACAGACAGGATTACACTGAGAGTAGACACCTGTATATAGATAACACAGGATCACCATTCACAATAGTCACAGCTCACCTCCTCCCCTCCCTGTACAGGCAGGATTACACTGAGAGGAGACACCTATATATAGATAACACAGGATCCACCATTCACAATAGTCACAGCTCACCTCCTCCCCTCCCTGCACAGACAGGATTACACTGAGAGTAGACACCTGTATATAGATAACACAGGATCACCATTCACAATAGTCACAGCTCACCTCCTTCCCTCCCTGCACAGACAGGATTACACTGAGAGTAGACACCTGTATATAGATAACACAGGATCACCATTCACAATAGTCACAGCTCACCTCCTTCCCTCCCTGCACAGACAGGATTACACTAAGAGTAGACACCTGTATATAAATAACACAGGATCACCATTCACAATAGTCACAGCTCACCTCCTCCCCCCCCCTATACGGACAGCATTACACTGAGAGGAAACACTTAGGCCGCCTGCAGACGAGCGGGTCGGATCCGGCAGCGAGAAATCTCGCCCCGTGATCCGACCCCAGAGCCTGCAGGGACGAGCGCGTACTCACCCGCGCCTGGCGGCCCTGGCTCTTTGATGTGCCGGCTGCCGCGCAGCCGGCGCATGCGCAGACCGGAGCCGGCGGCCAGGTGAGTGCGTGCCCCGCAGAAAATTAGAACATGCCGCGGTTTGTTTGCCGCGCGAGATTTCGCGCGGCCAAACCGCGGCCGTCTGCATAGGAGTGCGTATTGTAATGCACTCCTATGCAGACTTTCAGCGGCGGAAATCCCGCGGGAAATCCCGCGGCGGGATTTCCGCTCGTCTGCAGGCGGCCATATATATAGATAACACAGGATCCACCATTCACAATAGTCACAGCTCACCTCCTCCCCTCCCTGTACAGACAGGATTACACTGAGAGGTGACACCTATATATAGATAACACAGGAGCCATCATTCACAATAGTCACAGCTCACCTCCTCCCCTCCCTGTACAGACAGGATTACACTGAGAGGTGACACCTATATATAGATAACACAGGAGCCATCATTCACAATAGTCACAGCTCACCTCCTCCCCTCCCTGCACAGGACAGAGCATGCGCACAGTACTCTTAATACTTACTAGACAATTCAATAAAACAACAGGACATGATAATAAACGATATTTAGGTAGATATTACATATATCCTACATGCAATAATCACACAGTCCCTCCGCAAATATATACTTTCAAAAACAAAAAAGCACTGGGGTCCGGCCGACTAATATGACATGGAGACGACAGCCCTGCAATATGAAAGCTATGGAAATATCACCCTGGTGGGAAGTAACTGCGAGCGGATATGTGTGCATGCAAGTCAATATCTGCTGATGGTCTAAGATACACGCATGTCCAAGGGCGAATGCCCGCCGCCGGATTTCTGCCGCGTTGTCTATTAAACCTAATAGCTTAATGTTCACGCCGCAGAATTCCGCAGCGTGAAAGAAACTGCGGCACGTTCATCGAAGCCGGCTGTCACCTGATCCTTCTGCTGTGAGCACAGAGGAAGTATCGCGTGATTACGCATTGACCACGGACACGTCATCACCCACTGCCGGCGCATCATGCGCTGTACTGCGCGCTGGCTCACCGGACGGGACTCGAGTGGCGGATCTGGAGAGGTGAGTGTGGGGTCTTTGGGGGGCGCGGTGACGGACTCCGCTGCGATATTCTGCAGCTTCACATTTGTGTGATTTGTAGCCCGTGTGACCGCGGCCTGTGGTCTGCGCTGCGAGAAGAGATCCGAGCTATCTGTGGTACAAGCTGCGTGGGAGTCTCCATAGACTCCTATGGGAGCCGGATAACACGACCGCGCAGATCCGACCGCATGAACGGCCAAATTCACTACGAATTATAGCTAGGGATCGCCCGTTCACGCTATTTTTAGTGCAGTATAGTCGCAATCTTTTCACGCACCTATACTGCGCCAAAACCACGCTCATCTGAATGAGCCCTAAGGCATGGAAACATATTCCTCGCTGTATCCCCCTCTACTCTTCCTTAGTCAGACCTCATCTGGAATACTGGGTCCAGTTCTGGGCATCCCACTGTATAACAGACATAGACAAACTGGAGCAAGTTCAGAGAAGAGTTACCAACATGGTAAGCGGTCTGCAAATCATGTCCTATGAGGAACGGGTAAAGGATCTGGGAATGTTTAGCTTGCAGAAGAGAAGGCTGAGAGGAGACTTAATAGCGGTCTACAAATATCTGAAGGGCTGTCACAGTGCAGAGGGATCAGCCCTATTCTCATCTGTACAAGGAAAGACTAGAAGCAATGGGATGAAACTGAAAGGGAGGAGAGACAGATTAGATATTAGACAGTGAGGGGGATCAATGAGTGGAACAGGTTGCCACAGGAGGTGGGGAGTTCTCCTTCAATGGAAGTCTTCAGAGGCCGGACAGACATCTGTCTGGGATGATTTAGTGATCCTGCACTGAGCAGGGGGTTGGACCTGATGACCCCTGAGGACCCGATGACCCCGGAGGACCCGATGACCCCAGAGGCCCCGTCCAACTCTACCAGTCTAGGATTCTATTATGGTGTCCCTCTACACCCCCTCACTGCAATCGTTGTCTTTATTGACCTCTTTACAGTAATAGTACCCCCACAGTGACCCCCTCAAACTAACTGTACCCCTCACTGACCCCCACAGTAAAAGTACCCCTTAATGATGCCCCCATGGTAATTTTACTCTTCAGTGACCCCTGCCAGTACTAGTATACCTCTAAATAAGTTACTTAACTCTAGTGATAGTGTTTACAGTTCAGTTACCTCCAGGTGATCACAGGTCAAGTCTAGCTGGTCCCGAATCGCGATGAAGACTGTGTTAAGCCATAGCTCATCTCTGCATACTCACCCCTTCCTGCTGCTTCCCTCATTGAACTAAACAGTAGTGCCACCTGCGCTAGCGACCCCCTCCTCCGGTCCAACTCCCCTCCTCCGGTCCCCCTCCTCTCCCCTCCTCCGGTCCCCCTCTCCCCTCACACCTCCTCCGGTCCCCCTCCTCTCCCCTCCTCCACCCCGTCTCCCCTCACACCTCCTCCGATCCCTCTCCCCAGTGGTCATCTCCCACCTCACCACTATATTGAACCTCTCTCTGACCTCTGGCATGTTCCCCTCTTCTTTCAAACACGCCATCATATCCCCACTGCTAAAGAAGCCGACTGGACACAACTGATGCTGCCAACTACTGACCCATCTCAAACCTCCCCTTCATCTCCAAACTACTAGAACGCCTGGTTTACTCCCGCCTTGTAAGCTACCTATCAGAGCACTCTCTCCTAGACCCCCTACAGTCTGGCTTTCGACCTCAACACTCGACAGAAACCGCCCTTACAAGGGTATCCAATGACCTACTGACAGTCAAATCGAGGGGCAATTACTCCCTACTGATCCTCCTCGACCTCTCCGCAGCATTTGACCACAAACTCCTCCTCAGTATGCTTCGCTCCATCGGCCTAAAGGACACTGCCCTCTCCTGGTTCTCCTCCTACCTATCTGACCGCTCCTTCAGTGTCTGCTTTGCTTGATGTACTTCCCCTCTTCTTCCCCTCGCTGTTGGGGTCCCCTAGGGTTCGGTCCTCAGCCCCCTCCTCCCCTTTTTTCCTTGCTGTGGGCATCCCCCTGGTCTTGTGCCTCTGCCCCCTCCCCTCCTCTTCTCCTTGCTGTTGGGGTCCCCCAGGGCTCGGTCCTTGGCCCCCTCCCCCCTCTTCCCCTTGCTGTTTGGGTCCCCAGGGCTCGGTCCTCAGCCACCTTCCCTCCTCTTCTCCTTGCTGTTGGGGTCCCCCAGGGCTCGGTCCTCGGCCCCCTCCCCTCCTTTTTCCCTTGCTGTTGGGGTCCCCCAGGGCTCTGCCCTTGGCCCCCTTCCCTCCTCTTCCCCTTGCTGTTGGGGTCCCCCAGGGCTCAGTCCTCGGCCCCCTCCTCTCCTCTTCCCCTTGCTGTTGGGGTCCCCCAGGGCTCGGTCCTCGGCCCCCTCCTCTTCCACTTGCTGTTGGGGTCCCCCAGGGCTCGGTCCTCGGCCCCCTCCTCTTCTCCATCTACACAGCCCCTATTGGACAAACCATCAGTAGTTTTGGCTTTCAGTACCATCTCTATGCTGACGACACCCAGTTATACACCTCCTCCCGTGACATCACAGCGCCAGCCCTCCAGAGCGCCACCGACTGTCCGCTGTCTCTAACACCATGTCCTCTCTCTACCTAAAACTAAACCTCTCTACAACTGACCTGCTGGTATTTCCACCCTCCACTAACCGCCCTCATCCTGACATCTCCATCTCAGTGTGTGGCACCATAACTCCCAGCATGCCCGCTGCCTTGGGGTTATATCCGACTCTGATCTCTCTTTTACCCCCCGTATCCAATCCTGGCCCGAACATGTCAGCTGCACCTCAAGAACATCACAAGAATCCGCTCTTTTCTCACCATACACACGCTAAAAACGCTCACTGTCGTCCTAATCCGCTCACGGCTCGATTATTGCAACCCACTGCTGATCGGCCTCCCCTGCACCAGACTCTACCCTCTCCAATCCATCCTGAGTGCAGCAGCCAGGCTCATCTTCCTGTCCAGCCGCTACTCAGACGCCTCTGCCCTGTGCCGGTCACTGCCAGGCTGCCCGTCAAATACAGAATACAATTCACACTCACCACCCTCATCCATAAAGCCATCCACAGCGCAGCACCGCCCTACATTGTATCCCTCATCCACAGCATCACACCACCACCCTACATTGTATCCCTCCTGCACAGCACCACACCGCCCTACATTGTATCCCTCATCCACAGCATCGCACCACCACCCTACATTGTATCCCTCATCCACAGCATCGCACCACCACCCTACATTGTATCCCTCCTCCACAGGCCAGCGCCGCCCTACATTGTATCCCTCATCCATAGCACCGCGCCGCCCTACATTGTACCCCTCATCCACAGCACCACGCCGCCCTACATTGTATCCCTCATCCACCGCACCGTGCCACCCTACATTGTATCCCTCATCCACCGCACCGCACCACCCTACATTGTATCCCTCATCCACAGCATCGCACCACCACCCTACATTGTATCCCTCCTGCACAGCACCACACCGCCCTACATTGTATCCCTCATCCACAGCATCGCACCACCACCCTACATTGTATCCCTCATCCACAGCACCGCCCTACATTGTATCCCTCCTCCACAGGCCAGCACCGCCCTACATTGTATCCCTCATCCATAGCACCGCGCCGCCCTACATTGTACCCCTCATCCACAGCACCACGCCGCCCTACATTGTATCCCTCATCCACCGCACCACCCTACACTGTATCCCTCATCCACCGCACCGTGCCACCCTACATTGTATCCCTCATCCACCGCACCGCACCACCCTACACTGTATCCCTCATCCACAGCACCACGCCGCCCTACATTGTATCCCTCATCCACAGCACCGCGCCGCCCTATATTCTATCCCTCATCCACAGCACCACCCTACACTGTATCCCTCATCCACAGCACCACACCACCCTACATTGTATCCCTCATCCACAGCACCGCGCCACCCTACACTGTATCCCTCATCCACAGCACCGCCCTACATTGTATCCCTCATCCACCGCACCACCCTGCACTGTATCCCTAATCCACAGCACTGCGCCGCCCTACATTGTATCCCTCATCCACAGCACAGCGCCGCCCTACATTGTATGCCTCATCCACAGTGCAGCGCCGCCCTACACTGTATCCCTCATCCACAGCACCCCACTGCCCTACATTGTATCCCTCATCCACAGCACCCCGCTGCCCTACATTGTATCCCTCATCCACAGCACTGCCCTACATTGTATCCCTCATCCACAGCACTGCCCTACATTGTATCCCTCATCCACAGCACCACCCTACACTGTATCCCTCATCTACAGCACTGCGCCGCCCTACATTGTATCCCTCATTAACAGCACCGTGCCACCCTACATTGTATCCCTCATCCACAGCACCGTGCCGCTCTACATTGTATCCCTCATCCACAGCACCGCGCCGCCCTACATTGTGTCCCTCATCCACAGCACCGCGCCACCCTACATTGTATGCCTCATCCACAGTGCAGCGCCGCCCTACATTGTATCCCTCCTCCACAGCACTGCCCTACATTGTATCCCTCATCCACAGCACCGCAGCCCTACATTGTATCCCTCATCCACAGCACTGCTGCCCGACATTGTATCCCTCAACCACAGCACCGCTGCCCTACATTGTATCCCTCCTCCACAGCACTGCCCTACATTGTATCCCTCATCCACAGCACCGCAGCCCTACATTGTATCCCTCATCCACAGCACCGCCCTACATTGTATCCCTCCTCCACAGCACTGCCCTACATTGTATCCCTCATCCACAGCACCGCAGCCCTACATTGTATCCCTCATCCACAGCACCGCTGCCCTACATTGTATCCCTCATCCACAGCACCGCTGCCCTACATTGTATCCCTCATCCACAGCACCGCTGCCCTACATTGTATCCCTCATCCACAGCACCGCCCTACATTGTATCCCTCATCCACAGCACCGCCCTACATTGTATCCCTCATCCACAGCACCGCCCTACATTGTATCCCTCATTAACAGCACCGCGCCGCCCTTCATTGTATCCCTCATCCACAGCACCGCGCCGCCCTACATTGTGTCCCTCATCCACAGCACCCCGCTGCCCTACATTGTATCCGTCATCCACTGCACCCCGCTGCCCTACATTGTATCCCTCATCCACAGCACTGCCCTACATTGTATCCCTCATCCACAGCACTGCGCCGCCCTACATTGTATCCCTCATTAACAGCACTGCGCCGCCCTACATTGTATGCCTCATCCACAGTGCAGCGCCGCCCTACATTGTATCCCTCATCCACAGCACCGCCCTACATTGTATCCCTCCTCCACAGCACTGCCCTACATTGTATCCCTCATCCATAGCACCGCAGCCCTACATTGTATCCCTCATCCACAGCACCGCTGCCCTACATTGTATCCCTCAACCACAGCACCGCACCACCCTACATTGTGTCCCTCATCCACAGCACCGCGCCACCCTACATTGTATGCCTCATCCACAGTGCAGCGCCGCCCTACATTGTATCCCTCATTAACAGCACTGCGCCGCCCTACATTGTATCCCTCATTAACAGCACCGTGCCACCCTACATTGTATCCCTCATCCACAGCACCGTGCCGCTCTACATTGTATCCCTCATCCACAGCACCGCGCCGCCCTACATTGTGTCCCTCATCCACAGCACCGCGCCACCCTACATTGTATGCCTCATCCACAGTGCAGCGCCGCCCTACATTGTATCCCTCCTCCACAGCACTGCCCTACATTGTATCCCTCATCCACAGCACCGCAGCCCTACATTGTATCCCTCATCCACAGCACTGCTGCCCTACATTGTATCCCTCAACCACAGCACCGCTGCCCTACATTGTATCCCTCCTCCACAGCACTGCCCTACATTGCATCCCTCATCCACAGCACCGCAGCCCTACATTGTATCCCTCATCCACAGCACCGCCCTACATTGTATCCCTCCTCCACAGCACTGCCCTACTTTGTATCCCTCATCCACAGCACCGCAGCCCTACATTGTATCCCTCATCCACAGCACCGCTGCCCTACATTGTATCCCTCATCCACAGCACCGCTGCCCTATATTGTATCCCTCATCCACAGCACCGCTGCCCTACATTGTATCCCTCATCCACAGCACCGCCCTACATTGTATCCCTCATCCACAGCACCGCCCTACATTGTATCCCTCATCCACAGCACCGCCCTACATTGTATCCCTCATTAACAGCACCGCGCCGCCCTTCATTGTATCCCTCATCCACAGCACCGCGCCGCCCTACATTGTGTCCCTCATCCACAGCACCCCGCTGCCCTACATTGTATCCGTCATCCACTGCACCCCGCTGCCCTACATTGTATCCCTCATCCACAGCACTGCCCTACATTGTATCCCTCATCCACAGCACTACCCTACACTGTATCCCTCATCTACAGCACTGCGCCGCCCTACATTGTATCCCTCATTAACAGCACTGCGCCGCCCTACATTGTATGCCTCATCCACAGTGCAGCGCCGCCCTACATTGTATCCCTCATCCACAGCACCGCCCTACATTGTATCCCTCCTCCACAGCACTGCCCTACATTGTATCCCTCATCCATAGCACCGCAGCCCTACATTGTATCCCTCATCCACAGCACCGCTGCCCTACATTGTATCCCTCAACCACAGCACCGCACCACCCTACATTGTGTCCCTCATCCACAGCACCGCGCCACCCTACATTGTATGCCTCATCCACAGTGCAGCGCCGCCCTACATTGTATCCCTCATTAACAGCACCGCGCCGCCCTACATTGTATCCCTCATCCACAGCACCGTGCCGCTCTACATTGTATCCCTCATGCACAGCACCGTGCCGCTCTACATTGTATCCCTCATCCACAGCACCCCGCTGCCCTACATTGTATCCCTCATCCACAGCACCCCGCTGCCCTACATTGTATCCCTCATCCACAGCACCCCGCTGCCCTACATTGTATCCCTCATCCACAGCACCACCCTACACTGTATCCCTCATCTACAGCACTGCGCCGCCCTACACTGTATCCCTCAACTACAGCACTGCGCCGCACTGTATCCCTCAACTACAGCACTGCGCCGCACTGTATCCCTCAACTACAGCACTGCGCCACCCTACATTGTATCCCTCATCCACAGCACCGCGCCGCCCTACATTGTATCCCTCATCCACAGCACCGCGCCGCCCTACATTGTATGCCTCATCCACAGTGCAGCACCGCCCTACATTGTATCCCTCATACACAGCACCCCGCCGTCCTACATTGTATCCCTCATCCACAGCACTGTCCTACATTGTATCCCTCATCCACAGCACCCCGCCGCCCTACATTGTATCCCTCATCCACAGCACCCCGCTCCGCCCTACATTGTATCTCTCATCCACAGCACTGTCCTACATTGTATCTCTCATCCACAGCACTGTCCTACATTGTATCCCTTATCCACAGCACCCCGCCGCCCTACATTGTATCCCTCATCCACAGCATCGCCCTACATTGTATCCCTCATTAACAGCACCGCGCCCCCCTACATTGTATCCCTCATCCACAGTGCAGTGCCGCCCTACATTGTATCCCTCATTAACAGCACCGCGCCGCCCTACATTGTATCCCTCATTAACAGCACTGCGCCGCCCTACATTGTATCCCTCATCCACAGCACCGCGCCGCCCTACATTGTATCCCTCATCCCCAGCACCGCGCCGCCCTACATTGTATCCCTCATCCACAGCACTGCGTCGCCCTACGTTGTATCCCTCATCCACAGCGCAGTGCCACCCTACATTGTATCCCTCATCCACAGCACCGCGCCG
This sequence comes from Eleutherodactylus coqui, assembly GCA_035609135.1. Classification (NCBI taxonomy): domain Eukaryota; kingdom Metazoa; phylum Chordata; class Amphibia; order Anura; family Eleutherodactylidae; genus Eleutherodactylus; species Eleutherodactylus coqui. The sequence goes on from JAYJKI010000243.1 coordinate 484,014, forward strand.
CCCTACATTGTATCCCTCATCCACAGCACCGCGCCGCCCTACATTGTATCCCTCATCCACAGCACCGCGCCGCCCTACATTGTATCCCTCATCCACAGCACTGCGTCGCCCTACGTTGTATCCCTCATCTCAATCCACCACCCATCCTGCGCCCTCCGCACCGCTAGCAAAATTAGACTGAGTGCCACATTAATTCGAAACCTCTCATTCCCATCTCCAGGACTTCTCCAGAGCAGCACCAGTCCTCTGGAACGCGCTACCCAAAAATATTGGGGCAATCACTGACACACAACTTCAGGCGTGCTCTAATAACGCACCTCTTCAGGGAGGCATACCACATTCCCTAAACCAAACCCCTCTGACTGCAGTCCCTGCTAGCCGTAATCAACCGCCCCCTGCAGTCATACCGATTCAGCCACTATACCGCCTGACCATTGTCTATGTGTATAGCATCCCTCACTCTCCAAGTCGCCCTACCGTGCAGATCACCACCCCACCATTATGTAACTGTGGTTTTTGTACTTTTGTTCTTTTGTCTTTCTGTATCCCCCCTGTAAGCGCTGCGGGATATGTTGGCGCTATACAAATACAGATTATTATTATAACCGGTTTTCCCTCTGTGGCCCCCTGAGTTGTCCCCCACTTACTAATAGTACCCTCTCTGTGGCCCACCTCTGTCAATTAGTGGAAGTCCATCCTCTCTACAGGGACTTTGCAGCCATCCAGCACCACTCTGTGCACAGACTCCTCCCCCTTGTCCAGTCCTGAGCACAGGACAGTGCTGCTGCAGAGTCCCTGCCTCCGCTAACCAGAGATCCAGCAGGAGGTGGAGAAGATCTGCCAGTATAAACTCCAACATCGATCACTCGCTCAAACGAGGAATCAGCAGGTCTAAACGGACCCCAATTACTTTCTGCTTCTGTCTGGTCTCCTCGGCAGCGAAGATTAAGGGAAGTAGGAAGTCGCCGCGTTCTGGAACCTTCTCACCTCAACGCCGAGCCAAGTCAAACAAACGAGGACGGGCGGTCCGGCAGCGGCGCAGCAACAATCAGCACACTGAGCGCCAGACGAGCGGCGACACCCAAGAATCAGCCGCTGGAGGTACGAGGACGGCGAACAGCAGCGACACGCGACGCCAACAAGGATTACCTCCATGGGAGCCGACAGAGAGTCGTGGGGCCGCACAGAACATGAAGGCAGCCGCCCCCTGGACAGGCGGATCGCAGGACGTAGAGTAGCGCCAACATGGTGGCTGAGCCCAACCGCGCCGCACATACCGATGTGATCCTCACGGTGTAAGAGCGCATCAACACCGCGAGTGGCACAAAACTGGAAACAGAAGCCGTGATCCTCGGCGGGCCGACGAACAGGGACGGCGCCACGAGACGAAAAAACTGCAGCCTGCTCTATTTCTCTGTGATTCCACAGAAAAGGCGGCCATTAATTCCTGCGCCGAGTGCGGCCGCGTCCCGCTGGCGTGTTCACGCACTTCTCAGACGAGTGTGATGCAATTCTTATTCTTCCTATAGGAATAACATGCGTGACGTATATTGCGCTCGCCTGTGGAAACCGGGCGTCCGCCTTATGTGGCGCGGTCCGAGGTCACATGATGCCCGCGCTGTGCCTCACCGCCAGGGCAAACAAGGGTTTGCCATAAAAAATGGACCAATCAAACCTCCAGATTTCGCCAAACTATCCAGGTCTCACGATTTTTATCCGGAGGCCGTAAGACAAACAGCGTCACAAGTGCGATTCTTTGTTTTTGCTCTCGGCTCCCAAAATTTTTTGAATAAAAAGTGATCAAAAAGACGTCTTTACCCCAAAATGGTAATAATAATAAAACCCGCAACCAACGAGCGATCGCACCGCCGGATCAGCGAAAAGCACAGAAGTGCTGGGTGTGGGGATACGGCGACGGACGCGAGACGTAATCCGGTCCGTGCAGCCGCTCCCGTGATCCTGTACCGCTAGGCTCTATAAACCGCTTCACACCCAGATGACCAATAGCGGGGCAGCGCTTAGTGCGGCCGCGCACAGGAGGGAAGATCCATGCTGCACGTCAGCGGCGGCCATCGTGACAAACAGTAGTGCAGGGAAGTATCAGAAATGGAGGACAGGAGAGGAAGGTAATGGCTGCGCAATTTACACCCATCCCCAGCTGTGTGAACACCGGACAAACACCGCAGAGCTGGAGCCAAAGGAACCTCACCCGGACTGCCCCTTTAAGAAATAGAAAAACATTGAAAATGATATGAATTTAATATCGCCATAACCGTAGTGACCGGCAGGACTCACGCCTACGCCGTTCTCGCCGCACTGTGACGCCTGTAGAAACTACCCAAAAAATTACACAATTAAAAAGTTCTCTGCACTGAAATGTTTGAGGGTTTTTCCGTGATCTGCGGTGCAGCAACCATCCCGCGATACGCGGCCCTCGCGGCGGCGCCACTGGGACAATTGAGGGGTTCTGGACGGATGGAAGGGCGAAGCAGAAAAGAAGGAAAATCTCTGGTCCTGAAGGGGTTAATGAGCCGCAGCAGCTGTGGTCATCCCCTACAGCGCTGCACTGTGTGGCCCCGGGGCCCGGCAGGAGCCTAGACCCAGTAGTCAGTAGTGCGCCGCCCGTGCGGGAAGCGGCCATTGTTGGGGAAGCTTCTGCGATGACATTGTAAGAAATCCTTGTAGCCGTGAAGTGAGAGGAGCAACGGCGCCCCCTGCAGGCTGCTTTGGTAACGACTGCGAACGGCGGGCAGGGTGGCGGTCTGACACAGTACAGGTGACACTGCGACAAATCCTCAGCTCTGAAGCGCTCGCAGTCACACAAGCTTCTAACAATGAAGAAAGTTAGCAGTGAATGTTTCCCATTGTGCCGCCGGCCAGGCGATGAGCGCAGACTGGGGCAGTGGGGCATGACAGTGGGCATTACCGCAGGGGGCACAAACCGGGTATTGCGTTACGCTGAAGGGGTCACTAGCGGGCGCTATTACTGAGAGGGGTCCCAACCACAGAGAATCTGCGTCCCGCTGTGAAACGCGCGGCTGCGGTTCACATAGTGCGATAGTTAAGACAAGGGAGGGGCGGACGAGGCAACGCGGCGGCGCGGGCAGCTCTGCAGCTAAAGAGTTAATTATTAGGCAATCCTCTGCATGCTCTGACGCATTCGCCGCGCCGTCCGCAAACAGCTGCTGCGCCCGACATGAATGAGCTCATCCTGGTGTGCTGCGTCGCTCCTGAGGTCGCCCGTGGAGCGCGGCGTGTCGGGGCTTGTGCTCCGCAGCCACCGTGGCGCCGATGCTTCACCTGAGACAGGTCTGCGCCGCCGCGGCGAGGCCCGGATCACTTCTCTCATCCGCTGGGATTAACAGCAAGAAAACGGTGACAAGAGAACAAAACAGGATCTGACAATTAGCAGCCGGCTCTGTGGAGGGGATTAGCGGGAGTGTCGGACGGACCGCGCCGCGCGGCGGCATCACTCACTGCGGCCGGCGGGGCTTTTAACTTCACATCATCCACTTGAAAAGGGGAGATTATTGGCTTAAGCTCTTAAGAGGAGGGCAAAGTGCCAGGCGGGCGCGGAGGCTCCTGCCGGGGGGGTGGCGTGTAGCAGGGGACCCCCACATGCTGCGCCCCCCAGTGCCCACGCAGTGACCTTCTAGGACTGATGCATGCGCCGGCCGCGCTGCTCTGATGCTACGGGGCCGTTCGCACGGCGGCAGCGACGAAATCTCTGCGGCAAAATCCACCTAAATTAACTCTTGGTTTTAAGGAGTCAAACTAGAAGTCAAATCAGTGTCCGACCTCCGACCTCCGACCCGTACCGCTGGTTTTGCTGCGTGTTTTAAAGTCTCATTAGTTGTCAAAATCGGACGCAGAAAATAAGTGAAATGTCCGTTTTTCCTGTATACCTCAGCGTTCGCCGCCATCACACATCGTGCGGTTTCTTGAATATTCTAGATGAGGCCGTTGACCATCAGCAGCCCCCCCCCTTACCGATCCACGCGGCGTCACTCACCATAACCAAGATGGCCGACGACCCACAGATGTACCGGATCAGAATATGACCTTCAGGGCGGAAATATTATGGATTAATACGACTTGAGCGATTTTATTTTTCGCTCTGAACCGCCGCGGCGCCTCCCACTTCTGGGCGACCTGGCCAAGACTATAAATAAAGTGCCCGTTATTTCCCGTGGGAGCGTCGCCCGCGTGGTGATGAGATAGTTTACATTTTTATTGTTACAAAACATGCGATGTTCACGTACGGAAAAACCGCATCGCGCAGAAATCGCAGGATGACAAGTGAGAGCGCTCCGTGAATCCAGCAGGGAACACCACAAAGGGCCCCTCCCCCAACATGGGGCCTTATTGCAGAGCCCTACACATGTGGCGCAGTTCCGGATGGCGCGGCGGTGACAGCGGGAGGCCTGTTGGCGTAGTAAGCACTATTTCGCTACGTCTCTCCTAACAGTTCGGGTTACTATTATGTTGCAGCATAACTCGCTCACTTAAAGCGACAGTACTTCTTTTCAATTGGGGTCTTTCGCCGACATTCATCTCATTCTGCTCCTCTATAGTTCCTCCTGGCAGCGGTAAGGCACGCAGCATTCTCAGCACTTCTCCACATAACTATCGGCATCTTTTGTCACTTCTCACTAACCATGAAATGCATCAATATGGCTGTAGACCCCAACCTCACGCGCCCCGTAGAAACCGCGCTCCTTAACTACAGACCCACTCACACGTCTTGGAGCCGCCCCGTTCCCCAGAGGCCGCCATATCATCTTCTAGCGGTTTCTCTACCGCCTTACACATTTCTATAGTCCGCAGTGCGCCATTACCCTCCGCAGCCGCTTCAGACACCTCATTACACCCCCCCCCCCCCCCCACATCAGGTACGTCACACCATAGCATTAGCCCCGATGACCGGGACACCATTACTAGATTACGCTCACACCAACCGCGAGTTCATTGTAGGCCACTTACAGGCCTCTGCTGTGCGGTGCCAGTCCTCGGGGGCAGCACTGCAGGGTGGGCTGCCCTCTCCTCCCCCGCGGAGTGCCCCGTGTCTCCAGGGCTCCTCACTGCGACGCAGCTCCAGCCCTTATATAGCGGGTGCCAATTGCGCCAAAAGACTCCTGGGCTTTCTGGTGGGGGCGGGGCCTAGCCTTCACACTATTTAAAGGGGCGGGGCTAAGCATAGTCAGCCTCCACATTACAGACACTCCATGTGCTGCCATATAGGGCCACAGTCAGTGCTGCGCTACCGAGGCCCCTACCACGAAGGGGGTACGTGTCACACCCACATGGTGCCAGGATCCGGGTACCCAGCAGATCATCACTCTGCCCCGCAGGCTTGTCTCCTCCCAGGCAGGTGACGCAGCGGCCGGCCACATGATGTCTATCAGACCGGCCGCCTTCATCCATTGCTCCATGCTGCAGTCCTGATGCTCACGTGTTCATTGTAGGCGGACAGGAGTCACATGGGCGCTCTGCGGCCCCATATACAGCGAGCCGCGGTGCCCTGGGTGACTCTGTCAGGGGGGTGAGTGTTGCACCACACCCCCCTTACACTATTCAGCACCTCATCCCCTTGTTAAGCCCTGGCCCCATCCCAGGACCCAGCAGGGGCGAGGGGGCACAGCAGCGCTCATATGCCAACGCTGTACAGAATAACCCTCCACCAGCAACGGGAAAAGAGCACCAGTGAAGCCCCCCTGTCAGAAGGATAGTGCCAGGGAGCAAGCAAGGGAAAGGTGGCAAAGGGCGCCATGTTACTGAAACCTCATGGAGGCTGTGAGAGTGCATAGCGATGCGGGCGGTTATGGGGCTAGCAGTAGACTCAGCCTTGTGATAGGGGGAATGGGGAAGGGCCAAGCCTGCCCCCTGTGACAGGTCCTGCAGGTGCACTATAACGGAGGGCTGCATCACAGGCAGAATGTGAGTCTGGCAGGGTGCACTGTGGGCCAGCCATACTCACAGGGGACTGCAGGGGGCACTGCGGGCCAGCCATACTCACAGGGGACTGCAGGGGGGCACTGCCGGCCAGCCATACTCACAGGGGACTGCAGGGGGCACTGCGGGCCAGCCATACTCACAGGGGACTGCAGGGGGCACTGCGGGTCAGCCATACTCACAGGGGACTGCAGGGTGCACTGCAGGCCAGCCATACTCACAGGGGACTGCAGGGGGCACTGCAGGCCAGCCATACTCACAGAGGGTAGCAGTGTGCACTGCAAGCCAGCATACTTACAGAGGACTGCAGTGTGTAATGTGGGCCAGCCATACTTACAGGGGACTGCAATGTGTAATGTGGGCCAGCCATACTTACGGCAGTAGGCTGCAGTGGAATGCGATAGAGCAGTGACCTGGATGCTGTTCCCATGCTGTGGAGGCAGCTCAGCAGGAGGTCTCCGGTGAAAATGAGTACACCAACAGAGCCCTGATGACCCGGGGGCTGACATTGATAAGCCGGGGGGGTAAGGAGAGGAGGCTTACAGACTCAGTCCTGGAAGATGCTGAAAGCACTGTGGATCTGGATATAAAACTGCTGGGCGTGTGAGGCCGGCCTCCGACCACACGAGCTACACTGGCCGTATGTGACGATATATGCTGAAATATCGTTCTGAGGATGCGGGGGTTAAGTGCAGGCCGTGCTCTATGAGGGTCCTCAGACCAGCCAGTTCTCGGCGAGCGCCGTCTGCGTGAGCTCATTCAGCCCGTTTATACCGGCAGATACACCGTCAGCTCGTTCAAACGAGAAGTCGTTCCATCTAAAAACACCGTCATGTATGAACCGCGGCGGCGAGGCACTTTACGGTGGTGCTGCGCACCATGGAGGCTTTACGAGTGTGATGTACCGTGGCTGTCCGTGGCTGTGCGGCTGTCTTCATGTACTTCGGCACCTGCGGTGCAGCCAGACCGCAATGATAGTGTAATGCCGGAGGGGCCGAGAAGGAGGGGCCGCGGAGGAAGGGGCCGCGGAGGAAGGGGCCGCGGAGGAAGGGGCCGCGGAGGAGGGGCCGCGAAGGAGGGGCCACGGACCATCACCCGAGGGGCCGCGGCGCCGGACCGAGCCCCATTATTGTGAGAGACCGGATAAATAGTGGTAACATTAAGGTACGCCGCCGCCGACTACAGAAGGCAGATCCATGCCATTACAGTTCAGTCAAGTTTGTCTTAATGAAAACCCATCAGCCGCTGCGCCGTCCTGCAGCTCGTCGCACCCCCTACCACAATGCGGCCCGCCGGCACGGATGTTATTAGTACACTGTCCTACAGCCGGTCCGCTGTGGGATCGGACCAGACGGGCGCCCTTCATCCCCATCACCCTGTCGCTAGTCACCGGCTGTCCGTCGGTCAGTACTGACCACTACATACACAAGACCGCCCTTCCAGAGACGTTCTGACCGGGGGGCTTCAGTCTTGTGGATCTGTAGCGATACAAGAAGTCGCCGTGTCTGACAAGAAGGTTGTTGATGCGTTATCGGCCCCGGGGGCCGCCCGCTCCCATCCGCTCTCCGGGGACGTCGGTTCCTACAATCTTATGTGGTTGGTAAAGCAATATTCTACATGCCTGGCGCTGCAGCTCGGACATTAAAGGGACGGCTCGGAGGTGTGCGGAAGGACGTGATCGCCACCTAGTGGAGGAATCAGAACTCCCAATAACTGCTCAGTGGATGGTACATCCCCCTCAATGGAAAAGTTCTGCGACTCTCGCGCTTCCATTGCTCATCATTGTCAAGATCTCTGCTTGCTGTTATTGAATATGAATATTCTGGTCTAAATCTAGAAACGCACCCTGAGGAGTCCTGCTCACAGCTGGGGGTTTGCTGCATATGCGTCATCAAGAATATCCTCTGTGAGGTGAGCAAACGGAAATATCTCGTGCTGACAGTTTGTCAGTCTGGAGTGCAACAGATTGTCTACACTGGATCCGATGTAACCAACACTCAGCTGTGAGAAGTCACCTCTAACAATGAGTATTTGATTCACTGACCGCAAGCAGAGATCTTACAGTGGAGAGGCACATTAGACCGTTCCAGTGCTTGTCGTTATATGGTGATGAGTGAAACTGCATGAAAAATATAAATCATCTTTAATGCAAACATTTCTGCTATATTACAAATAGAAACACAGAAAACATGGGCAGCGGCGTCCTCCTGACCACCGGGGGCGCTATTCCTACTGGTGTAACCCCCGCACAGCAGAACCAGCGACAGCTCTGATAGCTGATGCGCAGTAACCTGTGACTCCGCCCACTACAGGGAGCAGCCGCTAACAGGCGGGCGGTGGACATCGCCTCTGGTCAGCACGAGGCCAGACCGTTCTCAGAAGCCACTCGATGCACTGGAGTCGGAGGCGGTGGATGGCTCCATCTTCTGGTATCGGTGACCCGACGGGCGACCGCTGGCGAGAAATCTGCAGGGTGCAAAAATAAAAAGGTGGCTAATAAATGCAGCAACACATGATATACGGATACCATACTACACCAGGAATGTCACTGCACTGCCCGCTATGGGTCGCGTGGCATCAGGGGGGCAGCGGCTGGTGCCGTGACGAATCGCGTGGCATCAGGAGGGCGGGTGCGACGGGTCGTGGGACATCATGTGGACGGCCGCTGCGTCAACCAACTGGGAGGAGATGGTACAGGGTGGGCAGACAAGCCTGTGGGGCAGAGTGATGATCTGCTGGGTACCCGGGTCTTGGCATCATGTGGTTGTACCACCTCCCTACAAGTAGCCGCTTCATGGCAGTGGGATTCCCTAATGGTAGCGCCCCCAGTAGGATGATGTGCCGCACCGCAGGAACAGGACAGAGAGATGAAGGAGACGACTTCTCCTCCCAGGAGGCCGCAGCGAGCGACTTCCAGGAGTCCGGGCCTCAACCGCTCAGAGCGGGGCTGACACCATGTCAGGCCGCGGGTTGTGATGCTCCGGCTGACTACGGACCACATTTGAGGGGCCTCATTAGCTCTGCCGATGGTCTCCCTGGAGGCGGCAGCTGCCATCTCTAGCCAAAAGCTGGGACAACGGAAAGTGATACGCGGTTCCGATAATCACAGGATTGTGAGCGGGGAGCCATCAGGCGCCCCCCGGACTCCAGTGGCGGCTGCCATGTAAGCACGCGGCGCTCCCCGCAGATGACAAACACAAGAGCCGGACCAACAAAAAACAGCCAGAGGGGCCCCTGCGTGAATCACAAACGGAGGAGCCACGGCCCGCAGTGTGGCAAAACCGGGAGGAACGGAGGAAATGCAGACAGTCACACGGGATGGGAGGGGCTTGCACCGACACACAGTGGCTGGGGAGGGGCTTGCACCGACACACAGTGGATGGGGAGGGGCTTGCACCGACACACAGTGGATGGGGAGGGGCTTGCACCGATACACAGCGGCTGGGGAGGGGCTTGCACCGACAGTTTTCACAGATATGAGGTGCTTGCTCTGGTACAGATGTTATGGGAGGGGCTTGCACCGACACACAGTGGCTGGGGAGGGGCTTGCACCGACACACAGTGGCTGGGGAGGGGCTTGCACCGACACACAGTGGCTGGGGAGGGGCTTGCACCGACACACAGTGGCTGGGGAGGGGCTTGCACCGACACACAGTGGCTGGGGAGGGGCTTGCACCGACACACAGTGGCTGGGGAGGGGCTTGCACCGACACACAGTGGCTGGGGAGGGGCTTGCACCGACAGTTTTCACAGATATGAGGTGCTTGCTCTGGTACAGATGTTATGGGAGGAGCTTGCACTAATAGTTGTCAGATAGGAGGAGCTTTCACTGACTGATAGTCACCAAAGCCTTGGAAGGGGCGTGGACATATAGTGGTCACAACAAGGTGGGGCTTGCACTGATTGATACTTGTCACATGTACTATGGGAGGGGCTTACATGACAGTTACCACAGATGGGAGGGGCTTACACGACAGTTACCACAGATGGGAGGGGCTTAAGTGCGTTACTCATTCACCTTCTATCGGAGAAGAGCGCGTCGATCTCCTGCAGCGTGCGGCCTTTGGTTTCTGGAATAAACACGTAAATAAATATGGCGGCAGCAACTCCCATGAGGCCGTAGAGCAGGAAGATCCAGGACAGACCGATGGACTCTGGGGAGAGAAGAGAGCACAAGAGACAATTCAGGGGCCAATGGTCATGTGACCAGCCGGGGACAAGCGGTTAGCGAGCGAGGGAAGGGTGCTGATAGAGGAGGGGGGAGACCTGTACGAATAGCGCAATCTGCAGATACCAAATGAACCCCTAACAGCTAAAAAATGGCGACGGCGCAAGACGGGCAACTTACACCATCAGTCCTGATAGGGGAAAAGGGGGAACCTCGCAAAAGGGGGAACCTCGCACTTAGAGCCCCAGATTCATCCACCTGGGACCCTCAGCACCCCCTCCCTCCACGGGAACGGATCTCCCCCCACTCCCCCAGATGGGCCTAAGCTGGAGTCGCTGATCACAGCGCTATCCTAATGGAGCAGAGCTGCAGGGTAAAGTATAGGAGACAGCGCTCGACTCCTTCATGCTCCAAAAGACAATGCAGAGCCGCATCCTGATGCATCACTAATGGCAGCGCCGCCCGACTCACCGATGACATCCAGGAAGGTCAGTGTGACCAGCAGGTTGGTGGCCCAGTTTAGGCTGTTACAGAAGGCGAAGGCGCGACCGCGGATTTCGGTGGGGTAGATCTCACTGAGGACGAGCCAGGTCACTGGAGGGCGAGAGAAGAGCGATCATTAACATCAGCGCAACGCAGCAAGTCACTGACCTGAGACCGGCTCTGCTACATGCGGACAGTCCCCAATCTCAGAGCCACCACAGGAGAGACCCCTGAGCTGCCGACCGCTGGGGAAGGGGGTGCCTGCAGGTGCAATCATGGGGGAGGGGGCCCAGCAGGTGTGAGTGCTGAGGGGTGCCTGCAGGTGCAATCATGGGGGAGGGGGCCCAGCAGGTGTGAGTGCTGAGGGGTGCCTGCAGGTGCAATCATAGGGGAGGGGGCCCAGCGGGTGTGAGTGCTGAGGGGTGCCTGCAGGTGCAATCATAGGGGAGGGGGCCCAGCGGGTGTGAGTGCTGAGGGGTGCCTGCAGGTGCAATCATGGGGGAGGGGGCCCCAGCGGGTGTGAGCGCTGAGGGGTGCCTGTAGGTGCAATTATGGGGGAGGGGGCCCCAGCGGGTGTGAGTGCTGAGGGGTGCCTGTAGGTGCAATTATGGGGGAGGGGGCCCAGCGGGTGTGAGTGCTGAGGGGTGCCTGTAGGTGCAATTATGGGGGAGGGGGCCTCAGCGGGCGTGAGCGCTGAGGGGTGCCTGTAGGTGCAATTATGGGGGAGGGGGCCTCAGCAGGCGTGAGCGCTGAGGGGTGCCTGCAGGTGCAATCATGGGGGAGGGGGCCCCAGCGGGCGTGAGCTCTGAGGGGTGCCTGCAGGTGCAATCATGGGGGAGGGGGCCCCAGCGGGTGTGAGAGCTGAGGGGTGCCTGCAGGTGCAATCATGGGGGAGAGGGCCCCAGCGGGTGTGAGTGCTGAGGGGTGCCTGCAGGTGCAATCATGGGGGAGAGGGCCCCAGCGGGTGTGAGTGCTGAGGGGTGCCTGTAGGTGCAATCATGGGGGAGGGGGCCCCAGCGGGCGTGAGCTCTGAGGGGTGCCTGCAGGTGCAATCATGGGGGAGGGGGCCCCAGCGGGTGTGAGAGCTGAGGGGTGCCTGCAGGTGCAATCATGGGGGAGAGGGCCCCAGCGGGTGTGAGTGCTGAGGGGTGCCTGCAGGTGCAATCATGGGGGAGAGGGCCCCAGCGGGTGTGAGTGCTGAGGGGTGCCTGTAGGTGCAATCATGGGGGAGGGGGCCCCAGCGGGCGTGAGCTCTGAGGGGTGCCTGCAGGTGCAATCATGGGGGAGAGGGCCCCAGCGGGTGTGAGTGCTGAGGGGTGCCTGTAGGTGCAATTATGGGGGAGGGGGCCCCAGCGGGTGTGAGCGCTGAGGGGTGCCTGTAGGTGCAATTATGGGGGAGGGGGCCTCAGCGGGCGTGAGCGCTGAGGGGTGCCTGTAGGTGCAATTATGGGCGAGGGGGCCCCAGCGGGTGTGAGCGCTGAGGGGTGCCTGCAGGTGCAATCATGGGGGAGGGGGCCCCAGCGGGCGTGAGCTCTGAGGGGTGCCTGCAGGTGCAATCATGGGGGAGGGGGCCCCAGCGGGTGTGAGTGCTGAGGGGTGCCTGCAGGTGCAATCATGGGGGAGGGGGCCCCAGCGGGTGTGAGTGCTGAGGGGTGCCTGCAGGTGCAATCATGGGGGAGGGGGCCCCAGCGGGTGTGAGTGCTGAGGGGTGCCTGCAGGTGCAATCATGGGGGAGGGGGCCCCAGCGGGTGTGAGTGCTGAGGGGTGCCTGTAGGTGCAATTATGGGGGAGGGGGCCCAGCGGGCGTGAGCACTGAGGGGTGCCTGCAGGTGCCATCATGGGGGTGGGGGCACCAGTGGGTGTGAGCACTGAGGGATGCCTGCAGGTGCAATCATGGGGGAGGGGGCCCCAGCGGGCGTGAGCTCTGAGGGGTGCCTGCAGGTGCAATCATGGGGAAGGGGGCCCCAGCGGGCGTGAGCACTGAGGGGTGCCTGCAGGCGCAATCATGGGGGGGAGGCCCGAGCGGGTGTGAGCGCTGGGAGGTGCAATCATGGGGGAGGGGGCCCCAGTGGATGTGAGAGCTGAGGGGTGCCTGCAGGTGCAATCATGGGGGAGAGGGCCCCAGCGGGTGTGAGCGCTGGGAGGTGCAATCATGGGGGAGAGGGCCCCAGCGGGTGTGAGTGCTGAGGGGTGCCTGTAGGTGCAATCATGGGGGAGAGGGCCCCAGCGGGTGTGAGTGCTGAGGGGTGCCTGTAGGTGCAATTATGGGGGAGGGGGCCCCAGCGGGTGTGAGCGCTGAGGGGTGCCTGTAGGTGCAATTATGGGGGAGGGGGCCTCAGCGGGCGTGAGCGCTGAGGGGTGCCTGTAGGTGCAATTATGGGCGAGGGGGCCCCAGCGGGTGTGAGCGCTGAGGGGTGCCTGCAGGTGCAATCATGGGGGAGGGGGCCCCAGCGGGCGTGAGCTCTGAGGGGTGCCTGCAGGTGCAATCATGGGGGAGGGGGCCCCAGCGGGTGTGAGTGCTGAGGGGTGCCTGCAGGTGCAATCATGGGGGAGGGGGCCCCAGCGGGTGTGAGTGCTGAGGGGTGCCTGCAGGTGCAATCATGGGGGAGGGGGCCCCAGCGGGTGTGAGTGCTGAGGGGTGCCTGCAGGTGCAATCATGGGGGAGGGGGCCCCAGCGGGTGTGAGTGCTGAGGGGTGCCTGTAGGTGCAATTATGGGGGAGGGGGCCCAGCGGGCGTGAGCACTGAGGGGTGCCTGCAGGTGCCATCATGGGGGTGGGGGCACCAGTGGGTGTGAGCACTGAGGGATGCCTGCAGGTGCAATCATGGGGGAGGGGGCCCCAGCGGGCGTGAGCTCTGAGGGGTGCCTGCAGGTGCAATCATGGGGAAGGGGGCCCCAGCGGGCGTGAGCACTGAGGGGTGCCTGCAGGCGCAATCATGGGGGGGAGGCCCGAGCGGGTGTGAGCGCTGGGAGGTGCAATCATGGGGGAGGGGGCCCCAGTGGATGTGAGAGCTGAGGGGTGCCTGCAGGTGCAATCATGGGGGAGAGGGCCCCAGCGGGTGTGAGCGCTGGGAGGTGCAATCATGGGGGAGGGGGCCCCAGTGGGTGTAAGAGCTGAGGGGTGCCTGCAGGTGCAATCATGGGGGAGGGGGCCCCAGCGGGTGTGAGCGCTGAGGGGTGCCTGTAGGTGCAATTATGGGGGAGGGGGCCCCAGCGGGTGTGAGTGCTGAGGGGTGCCTGTAGGTGCAATTATGGGGGAGGGGGCCCAGCGGGTGTGAGTGCTGAGGGGTGCCTGTAGGTGCAATTATGGGGGAGGGGGCCCCAGCGGGAGCGAGCACTGAGGGGTGCCTGCTGGTGCAATCATGGGGGAGGGGCCCAGCGGGTGTGAGCGCTGGGAGGTGCAATCATGGGGGAGGGGGCCCCAGTGGGTGTGAGAGCTGAGGGGTGCCTGCAGGTGCAATCATGGGGGAGGGGTCCCTGCGGGTGTGAGCGCTGGGAGGTGCAATCATGGGGGAGGGGGCCCCAGTGGGTGTGAGAGCTGAGGGGTGCCTGCAGGTGCAATCATGGGGGAGGGGCCCCAGCGGGTGTGAGAGCTGAGGGGTGCCTGCAGGTGCAATCATGGGGGAGGGGCCCCAGCGGGTGTGAGAGCTGAGGGGTGCCTGCAGGTGCAATCATGGGGGAGGGGGCCCTGCGGGCGTGTACTAGTGCACTGTGACCCTCAACTTGTTCAAAACCTCTTCTTGCTGTCAGTGAATGAAATTATTCTATTTGCCTAAAAACGTGGCAGTAAAACTGTTGACAGCTGAGAATTTGCTACAGAAGCGCCCGGTGTAGCCCCTCCTCTGAGCGGAACATCTTGGCTCGCCGGCTGACACATGGTCACAGACTAGAAGCACAGGAGAGATCAGCGCCTCCAATGACTTACACTGTAACAAACCCTCAGGATTAAATCCATTTTTTTAGCCTCTGACCCTTTGCAGTCACTGACAGCAAGCAGAAGTCTACACTGAGGAGAACTTATCACCGCAGCGCTAACAGCTTTCTGGTCACGGATGCGGCGGTCCGGCTGGATTCACACACAGCAGTTTTTGGCGCAGTGTTTTAGTCACATTCAGAGTAAGGGAAGAGTTAATGCTGCGGCTTCGCTGCTGTGTCAATGACTGGATGTGCGGCGCCAGCCGGAGCGCTCTACATGTTCGTGCCAGGTCCGACTAATCCGCAAATCGCACTAATTCCTCGGCACTTATTTGCTCATGACTTACTTGGTCCAAATCCAACAGAGAAGGCGCTGACGAACACCATCAAAGTCAGGAGCGTAATCCAGTTCAAAACAGCATTGCTGAGCAGCGGCCCCGCCCTGACCGAGGCATTCGCGTGCTTTACCGGGCCCCTACTGGCGCTAGTCGCTCCGGCGGCGGAGCCGTTCATCATTCCCGAAGTGGTAAGCAGCGCCTCCGTCTTGGGGTCACTCAGGGATGCAGTGAGGTCATGGATGGATTCCGCCCTTGCGGTGGAGTTGGACAGATGAGAAGACATGTTGACTTGCGCCAAAGACTCACAGCTCTTGTGAGGATCAAACCGGATCATGAAACTCGCACATCCTATTGTGGTTACGGAGACGGTCATCATGATGCAGCCAGTGAGAAGTAGCGCTCTCCTCCCAGCCTTGTCTGCACAGCTCACGGCCACCAGCGTGGAGAGAACCTTGACTACACCGAGCCCCACGGAGGCTAACACAGCCGAGGAATTGCTCTGAAACCCAACGGAGCGGAATATGGTGGAGGCGTAGTACAGGACATTGGGCTGGCCCGTCAGCTGCTGGAAGACCACCAGCCCCGTCCCCACCAGGGTGCGCGTCCTCATATTGTCCTGACTGCTGAAGAGGTCCAGGATGGAGAAGACTCGGGGGGATGAAAACGTCTTCAGGTCCTTCCCTTCCTCAAAGTCTTGCAGCGGAATGAGTCCATTGTGGGCTTCTTGGTCTGAAGGGGTCATCTCCACAGGTCTGGATGGAAGGAATGAGATGCTGACCAACTGCAAAACTGCCGGAGAAATCGCCAAGCCAAACATGTACCTCCAGACGGACAGCAAGTAGTTCATCCCATAGGAGAGCAGGATGCCCACGGTGACACCCGTCTCGTAGAGGGACACCAGCATGCCACGCTGGTGAGGCTGGACCATCTCAGACACATAGATGCAGCAGGCCATGGAAGAGATGGAGATGGCGAAGCCAATGGTGACACGGCCAGCCAGCAGAGACCAGAAGGATCCAGAACAGATCAGAATGATGCTGCCCCCCAGCACTGCCACATTACTGGCCAGTATGGAGGTCCGGCGGCCACAGCGGTCAATCAGGAAGCCACCCACCAAGGAAGCAGCTAGAGCCCCCACAAGCACTGCACCAACCAGCGCCTCCTGCTGGAAACAAGTGAGGAGGAACTCCTTCTTCAGCTGAAGTAGAGCGCCAGAGATGATGCCAAGCTCGTATCCGAATATCAACCCACCCAGCAGCGACACCGCGGCTGATAAGAGGAGGGCGGCCGCCGGGACACCTGGGGAAGAGCCAGAAAATACCATCAGCTGTGAGGTCACATACAGTGGCTGAAGACTTCCACAAGCTGCAGCATTACTGGGGGCGATGTGTACAAAACTACAAGATGCTCGTCAGTCGCTCCGCAAGACCCCTGCAACGCCCGTACTACACATCGCTATGAGGGGCGGTCCAGAGATAAACGTGAACCCGTGACGACGGAGCGAAAAAAAGAACAAAGGGAAGGAGTTCAGGAGATATTACTGTTACATACTAGTTATAGCACCACCCGCTGTTACCCACTTGTCATAACACCCCCATTGTTCGAACATGGACATAAACATGGAGGGGGCGGAGCCATATGGTGATCTGCAACGTATGCGATATGGTTACAGACCGACCAGAGGAAAGGCCAAACTTCACAGAAAAGCTACATTGTAATTTATTAAGGAAGTGAGCATTTCCTTGACAGAGTAGAAGAGAGTCTTCAAATAGAAAAATGTCCAGTGTACCTGCAGAAGCCGAGGAATGGAAGCATGTGACCCAAAGAAGCTGGAGGATCAGGAGTCAGCCAGCACCCATACTGCTAGGGAACCGGTAGCAGGCTCTACCGCAGGCGAACAATGAAGAGGTACAGCAAGAAATGACTCTACCCACAAAGAGGAGAGGAGAAAGAGGTACAGCAAGAAATGACTCTACCCACAAAGAGGAGAGGAGAAAGAGGTACAGCAAGAAATGACTCTACCCACAAAGAGGAGAGGAGAAAGAGGTACAGCAAGAAATGAATCTACCCACAAAGAGCAGAGGAGAAAGAGGTACAGCAAGAAATGACTCTACCCACAAAGAGCAGAGGAGGAAGAGGTACAGCAAGAAATGACTCTACCCACAAAGAGCAGAGGAGAATGAGGTACAGCGAGAAATGACTCTACCCACAAAGAGCAGAGGAGAATGAGGTACAGCAAGAAATGACTCTATCCACAAAGAGCAGAGGAGAGGAGAAAGAGGTACAGCAAGAAATGACTCTGCCCACAAAGAACAGAGGAGAGGAGAAAGAGGTACAGCAAGAAATGACTCTACCCACAAAGAACAGAAGAGAAAGAGGTACAACAAGAAATGACTCTACCCACAAAGAGCAGAGGAGGAAGAGGTACAGCAAGAAATGACTCTACCAACGAAGAGGAGAGGAGAAAGAGGTACAGCAAGAAATGACTCTACCCACAAAGAACAGAGGAGAAAGAGGTACAGCAAGAAATGACTCTACCCACAAAGAGGAGAGGAGAAAGAGGTACAGCAAGAAATGACTCTACCCACAAAGAACAGAGGAGAAAGAGGTACAGGAAGAAATGACTCTACCCACAAAGAACAGAGCAGAGGAAAAAGAGGTACAGCAAGAAATGACTCTACCAACGAAGAGGAGAGGAGAAAGAGGTCCAGCAAGAAATGGCTCTACCCACAAAGAACAGAGGAGAAAGAGGTCCAGCAAGAAATGGCTCTACCCACAAAGAGGAGAGGAGAAAGAGGTACAGCAAGAAATGACTCTACCCACAAAGAGCAGAGGAGAAAGAGGTACAACAAGAAATGACTCTACCCACAAAGAACAGAGGAGAGGAGAAAGACGTACAGCAAGAAATGACTCTACCCACAAAGAGCAGAGGAAAAAGAGGTACAGCAAGAAATGAATCTACCCACAAAGAGCAGAGGAGAAAGAGGTACAGCAAGAAATAACTCTACCCACAAAGAACAGAAGAGAAAGAGGTACAACAAGAAATGACTCTACCCACAAAGAGCAGAGGAGGAAGAGGTACAGCAAGAAATGACTCTACCAACGAAGAGGAGAGGAGAAAGAGGTACAGCAAGAAATGACTCTACCCACAAAGAACAGAGGAGAAAGAGGTCCAGCAAGAAATGGCTCTACCCACAAAGAACAGAGGAGAAAGAGGTACAGCAAGAAATGACTCTACCCACAAAGAGGAGAGGAGAAAGAGGTACAGCAAGAAATGACTCTACCCACAAAGAGCAGAGGAGAAAGAGGTACAGCAAGAAATGACTCTACCCACAAAGAGCAGAGGAGAAAGAGGTACAGCAAGAAATGACTCTACCCACAAAGAACAGAGGAGAGGAGAAAGACGTACAGCAAGAAATGACTCTACCCACAAAGAGCAGAGGAGAAAGAGGTGCAGCAAGAAATGACTCTACCCACAAAGAACAGAGGAGAAAGAGGTACAGCAAGTAATGACTCTACCCACAAAGAGGAGAGGAGAAAGAGGTACAGCAAGAAATGACTCTACCCACAAAGAGGAGAGGAGAAAGAGGTACAGCAAGAAATGACTCTACCCACAAAGAGGAGAGGAGAAAGAGGTACAGCAAGAAATGAATCTACCCACAAAGAGCAGAGGAGAAAGAGGTACCGCAAGAAATGACTCTACCCACAAAGAACAGAGGAGAAAGAGGTGCAGCAAGAAATGACTCTACCCACAAAGAACAGAGGAGAAAGAGGTACAGCAAGAAATGACTCTACCCACAAGGAACAGAGGAGAAAGAGGTACAGCAAGAACTGACTCTGCCCACAAAGAACAGAGGAGAAAGAGGTACAGCAAGAAATGACTCTACCCACAAAGAGCAGAGGAAAGGAGAAAGAGGTACAGCAAGAAATGACTCTACCCACAAAGAGCAGAGGAAAGGAGAAAGAGGTGCAGCAAGAAATGACTCTACCCACAAAGAACAGAGGAGAAAGAGGTACAGCAAGAAATGACTCTGCCCACAAAGAACAGAGGAGAAAGAGGTCCAGCAAGAAATGACTCTACCCACAGAGAACAGAGGAGAAAGAGGTCCAGCAAGAAATGACTCTGCCCACAAAGAACAGAGGAGAAAGAGGTCCAGCAAGAAATGACTCTACCCACAGAGAACAGAGCAGAGGAGAAAGAGGTCCAGCAAGAAATGACTCTACCCACAAAGAACAGAGGAGAAAGAGGTACAGCAAGAAATGACTCCACCCACAAAGAACAGAGGTGAAAGAGGTACAGCAAGAAATGACTCTACCCACAAAGAGCAGAGGAGAAAGAGGTACAGCAAGAAATGACTCTACCCACAAAGAGCAGAGGAGAAAGAGGTGCAGCAAGAAATGACTCTACCCACAAAGAGCAGAGGAGAAAGAGGTACAGCAAGAAATGACTCTACCCACAAAGAGCAGAGGAGAAAGAGGTACAGCAAGAAATGACTCTACCCACAAAGAACAGAGCAGAGGAGAAAGAGGTGCAGCAAGAAATGACTCTACCCACAAAGAGCAGAGAAGAAAGAGGTACAGCAAGAAATGACTCTACCCACAAAGAACAGAGGAGAAAGAGGTACAGCAAGAAATGACTCTACCCACAAAGAACAGAGGAGAAAGCGGTATAGCAAGAAATGACTCTACCCACAAAGAGCAGAGCAGAGGAGAAAGAGGTACAGCGAGAAATGACTCTACCCACAAAGAACAGAGGGGAAAGAGGTACAGCAAGAAATGACTCTACCCACAAAGAACAGAGGAGAAAGAGGTACAGCGAGAAATGACTCTACCGACAAAGAGCAGAGGAGAAAGAGGTACAGCAAGAAATGACTCTACCCACAAAGAGGAGAGGAGAAAGAGGTACAGCAAGAAATGACTCTACCCACAAAGAGGAGAGGAGAAAGAGGTACAGCAAGAAATGACTCTACCCACAAAGAACAGAGGGGAAAGAGGTACAGCAAGAAATGACTCTACCGACAAAGAGCAGAGGAGAAAGAGGTACAGCAAGAAATGACTCTACCCACAAAGAACAGAGCAGAGGAGAAAGACGTACAGCAAGAAATGACTCTACCCACAAAGAGCAGAGGAGAAAGAGGTACAGCAAGAAATGACTCTACCCACAAAGAACAAAGGAGAAAGAGGTACAGCAAGAAATGACTCTACCCACAAAGAGCAGAGGAGAAAGAGGTAGAGCAAGAAATGACTCTACCCACAAAGAACAGAGCAGAGGAGAAAGACGTACAGCGAGAAATGACTCTACCCACAAAGGAGAAAGAGGTACAGCAAGAAATGACTCTACCCACAAAGAAGAGAGGAGAAAGAGGTACAGCAAGAAATGACTCTACCCACAAAGAAGAGAGGAGAGGAGAAAGAGGTACAGCAAGAAATGACTCTACCCACAAAGAGCAGAGCAGAGGAGAAAGAGGTACAGCAAGAAATGACTCTACCCACAAAGAGCAGAGGAGAAAGAGGTACATCAAGAAATGACTCTACCCACAAAGAACAGAGAAGAAAGAGGTACAGCAAGAAATGACTCTACCCACAAAGAACAGAGGAGAAAGAGGTACAGCAAGAAATGACTCTACCCACAAAGAACAGAGGAGAAAGAGGTACAGCAAGAAATGACTCTACCCACAAAGAGGAGAGGAGAAAGAGGTACTGCAAGAAATGACTCTACCCACAAAGAGCAGAGGAGAGGAGAAAGACGTACAGCGAGAAATGACTCTACCCACAAAGGAGAAAGAGGTACAGCAAGAAATGACTCTACCCACAAAGAAGAGAGGAGAAAGAGGTACAGCAAGAAATGACTCTACCCACAAAGAAGAGAGGAGAGGAGAAAGAGGTACAGCAAGAAATGACTCTACCCACAAAGAGCAGAGCAGAGGAGAAAGAGGTACAGCAAGAAATGACTCTACCCACAAAGAGCAGAGGAGAAAGAGGTACATCAAGAAATGACTCTACCCACAAAGAACAGAGAAGAAAGAGGTACAGCAAGAAATGACTCTACCCACAAAGAACAGAGGAGAAAGAGGTACAGCAAGAAATGACTCTACCCACAAAGAACAGAGGAGAAAGAAGTACAGCAAGAAATGACTCTACCCACAAAGAACAGAGGAGAAAGAAGTACAGCAAGAAATGACTCTACCCACAAAGAACAGAGGAGAAAGAGGTACAGCAAGAAATGACTCTACCCACAAAGAACAGAGGAGAAAGAGGTACAGCAAGAAATGACTCTACCGACAAAGAACAGAAGAGAGGAGAAAGAGGTCCAGCAAGAAATGACTCTACCCACAAAGAACAGAGGAGAAAGAGGTACAGCAAGAAATGACTCTACCCACAAAGAGCAGAGGAGACAGAGGTACAGCAAGAAATGACTCTACCCACAAAGAGCAGAGGAGAAAGAGGAACAGCAAGAAATGACTCTACCCACAAAGAACAGAGCAGAAAGAGGTACAGCAAGAAATGACTCTACCCACAAAGAACAGAGCAGAGGAGAAAGAGGTACAGCAAGAAATGACTCTACCCACAAAGAGCAGAGGAGAAAGAGGAACAGCAAGAAATGACTCTTCCCACAAAGAGCAGAGGAGAAAGAGGTACAGCAAGAAATGACTCTACCCACAAAGAGCAGAGGAGAAAGAGGTACAGCAAGAAATGACTCTACCCACAAAGAACAGAGGAGAAAGAGGTACAGCAAGAAATGACTCTACCGACAAAGAGCAGAGGAGAAAGAGGTACAGCAAGAAATGACTCTACCCACAAAGAACAGAGCAGAGGAGAAAGACGTACAGCAAGAAATGACTCTACCCACAAAGAGCAGAGGAGAAAGAGGTACAGCAAGAAATGACTCTACCCACAAAGAGCAGAGCAGAGGAAAAAGAGGTACAGCGAGAAATGACTCTACCCACAAAGGAGAAAGAGGTACAGCGAGAAATGACTCTACCCACAAAGGAGAAAGAGGTACAGCAAGAAATGACTCTACCCACAAAGAGGAGAGGAGAAAGAGGTACAGCGAGAAATGACTCTACCCACAAAGAACAGAGGAGAAAGAGGTACAGCAAGAAATGACTCTACCGACAAAGAGCAGAGGAGAAAGAGGAACAGCAAGAAATGACTCTACCCACAAAGAGCAGAGGAGAAAGAGGTGCAGCAAGAAATGACTCTACCCACAAAGAGCAGAGGAGAAAGAGGTCCAGCAAGAAATGACTCTACCCACAAAGAAGAGAGGAGAAAGAGGTACAGCAAGAAATGACTCTACCCACAAAGAACAGAGGAGAAAGAGGTCCAGCAAGAAATGACTCTACCCACAAAGAACAGAGGAGAAAGAGGTACAGCAAGAAATGACTCTACCCACAAAGAACAGAGGAGAAAGAAGTACAGCAAGAAATGACTCTACCCACAAAGAACAGAGCAGAAAGAGGTACAGCAAGAAATGACTCTACCCACAAAGAACAGAGCAGAGGAGAAAGAGGTCCAGCAAGAAATGACTCTACCCACAAAGAGCAGAGGAGAAAGAGGAACAGCAAGAAATGACTCTACCCACAAAGAACAGAGAAGAAAGAGGTACAGCAAGAAATGACTCTACCCACAAAGAACAGAGCAGAGGAGAAAGAGGTACAGCAAGAAATGACTCTACCCACAAAGAGCAGAGGAGAAAGAGGTAGAGCAAGAAATGACTCTACCCACAAAGGAGAAAGGGGTACAGCAAGAAATGACTCTACCCACAAAGAGCAGAGGAGAAAGAGGTGCAGCAAGAAATGACTCTACCCACAAAGAGGAGAAGAAAGAGGTACAGCAAGAAATGACTCTACCCACAAAGAACAGAGGAGAGGACAAAGAGGTACAGCAAGAAATGACTCTACCCACAAAGGAGAAAGAGGTACAGCAAGAAATGACTCTACCAACAAAGAACAGAGGAGAGGAGAAAGAGGTACAGCAAGAAATGACTCTACCCACAAAGAACAGAGGAGAAAGAGGTACAGCAAGAAATGACTCTACCCACAAAGAGGAGAGGAGAAAGAGGTACAGCAAGAAATGACTCTACCCACAAAGAGGAGAGGAGAAAGAGGTACAGCAAGAAATGAATCTACCCACAAAGAGCAGAGGAGAAAGAGGTACAGCAAGAAATGACTCTACCCACAAAGAACAGAAGAGAAAGAGGTACAACAAGAAATGACTCTACCCACAAAGAGCAGAGGAGGAAGAGGTACAGCAAGAAATGACTCTACCAACGAAGAGGAGAGGAGAAAGAGGTACAGCAAGAAATGACTCTACCCACAAAGAACAGAGGAGAAAGAGGTCCAGCAAGAAATGGCTCTACCCACAAAGAACAGAGGAGAAAGAGGTACAGCAAGAAATGACTCTACCCACAAAGAGGAGAGGAGAAAGAGGTACAACAAGAAATTAATCTACCCACAAAGAGCAGAGGAGAAAGAGGTACAGCAAGAAATGACTCTACCCACAAAGAACAGAAGAGAAAGAGGTACAACAAGAAATGACTCTACCCACAAAGAACAGACCAGAGGAGAAAGAGGTACAGCAAGAAATGACTCTACCAACGAAGAGGAGAGGAGAAAGAGGTACAGCAAGAAATGACTACCCACAAAGAACAGAGGAGAAAGAGGTACAGCAAGAAATGACTCTACCCACAAAGAACAGAGGAGAAAGAGGTACAACAAGAAATGACTCTACCCACAAAGAACAGACCAGAGGAGAAAGAGGTACAGCAAGAAATGACTCTACCAACGAAGAGGAGAGGAGAAAGAGGTACAGCAAGAAATGACTACCCACAAAGAACAGAGGAGAAAGAGGTACAGCAAGAAATGACTCTACCCACAAAGAACAGAGGAGAAAGAGGTCCAGCAAGAAATGGCTCTACCCACAAAGAACAGAGAAGAAAGAGGTACAGCAAGAAATGACTCTACCCACAAAGAGCAGAGGAGAAAGAGGTACAGCGAGAAATGACTCTACCCACAAAGAAAAGAGGAGAGGAGAAAGAGGTACAGCTAGAAATGACTCTACCCACAAAGAGCAGAGGAGAAATAGGTCCAGCAAGAAATGACTCTACCCACAGAGAACAGAGCAGAGGAGAAAGAGGTCCAGCAAGAAATGACTCTACCCACAAAGAACAGAGGAGAAAGAGGTGCAGCAAGAAATGACTCCACCCACAAAGAACAGAGGGGAAAGAGGTACAGCAAGAAATGGCTCTACCCACAAAGAGCAGAGGAGAAAGAGGTACAGCAAGAAATGACTCTACCCACAAAGAGCAGAGGAGAAAGAGGTCCAGCAAGAAATGACTCTATCCACAAAGAACAGAGGAGAAAGAGGTACAGCGAGAAATGACTCTACCCACAAAGAACAGAGGAGAAAGAGGTACAGCGAGAAATGACTCTACCGACAAAGAGCAGAGGAGAAAGAGGTACAGCAAGAAATGACTCTACCCACAAAGAGGAGAGGAGAAAGAGGTACAGCAAGAAATGACTCTACCCACAAAGAGGAGAGGAGAAAGAGGTACAGCAAGAAATGACTCTACCCACAAAGAACAGAGGAGAAAGAGGTACAGCGAGAAATGACTCTACCCACAAAGAACAGAGGGGAAAGAGGTACAGCAAGAAATGACTCTACCGACAAAGAGCAGAGGAGAAAGAGGTACAGCAAGAAATGACTCTACCCACAAAGAGCAGAGGAGAAAGAGGTCCAGCAAGAAATGACTCTACCCACAAAGAACAGAGGAGAAAGAGGTACAGCGAGAAATGACTCTACCCACAAAGAACAGAGGGGAAAGAGGTACAGCAAGAAATGACTCTACCCACAAAGAGCAGAGGAGAAAGAGGTCCAGCAAGAAATGACTCTACCCACAAAGAACAGAGGAGAAAGAGGTACAGCAAGAAATGACTCCACCCACAAAGAGCAGAGGAGAAAGAGGTACAGCAAGAAATGACTCTACCCACAAAGAGCAGAGGAGAAAGAGGTGCAGCAAGAAATGACTCTACCCACAAAGAGCAGAGGAGAAAGAGGTACAGCAAGAAATGACTCTACCCACAAAGGAGAAAGAGGTACAGCAAGAAATGACTCTACCCACAAAGAAGAGAGGAGAGGAGAAAGAGGTACAGCAAGAAATGACTCTACCCACAAAGAGCAGAGCAGAGGAGAAAGAGGTACAGCAAGAAATGACTCTACCCACAAAGAGCAGAGGAGAAAGAGGTACATCAAGAAATGACTCTACCCACAAAGAACAGAGCAGAAAGAGGTACAGCAAGAAATGACTCTACCCACAAAGAACAGAGCAGAGGAGAAAGAGGAACAGCAAGAAATGACTCTACCCACAAAGAGCAGAGGAGAAAGAGGAACAGCAAGAAATGACTCTTCCCACAAAGAACAGAGGAGAAAGAGGTACAGCAAGAAATGACTCTACCCACAAAGAACAGAGGAGAAAGAGGTACAGCAAGAAATGACTCTACCGACAAAGAACAGAGGAGAAAGAGGTACAGCAAGAAATGACTCTACCCACAAAGAGCAGAGGAGAAAGAGGTACAGCAAGAAATGACTCTACCCACAAAGAACAGAGCAGAGGAGAAAGAGGTACAGCAAGAAATGACTCTACCCACAAAGAACAGAGGAGAAAGAGGTACAGCAAGAAATGACTCTACCGACAAAGAGCAGAGGAGAAAGAGGTACAGCAAGAAATGACTCTACCCACAAAGAGCAGAGGAGAAAGAGGTACAGCAAGAAATGACTCTACCCACAAAGAGCAGAGGAGAAAGAGGTACAGCAAGAAATGACTCTACCCACAAAGAACAGAGCAGAGGAGAAAGACGTACAGCGAGAAATGACTCTACCCACAAAGGAGAAAGAGGTACAGCGAGAAATGACTCTACCCACAAAGAACAGAGGAGAAAGAGGTACAGCAAGAAATGACTCTACCGACAAAGAGCAGAGGAGAAAGAGGAACAGCAAGAAATGACTCTACCCACAAAGAGCAGAGGAGAAAGAGGTGCAGCAAGAAATGACTCTACCCACAAAGAAGAGAGGAGAAAGAGGTACAGCAAGAAATGACTCTACCCACAAAGAGCAGAGGAGAAAGAGGTACAGCAAGAAATGACTCTACCCACAAAGAACAGAGGAGAAAGAGGTACAGCAAGAAATGACTCCACCCACAAAGAGGAGAGCAGAAAGAGGTACAGCAAGAAATGACTCTACCCACAAAGAGGAGAGGAGAAAGAGGTACAGCAAGAAATGACTCTACCCACAAAGAACAGAGCAGAGGAGAAAGAGGTACAGCAAGAAATGACTCTACCCACATAGAGGAGAGGAGAAAGAGGTACAGCAAGAAATGACTCTACCCACAAAGAACAGAGGAGGAGAAAGAGGTACAACAAGTAATGACTCTACCCACAAAGAACAGAGGAGAGGACAAAGAGGTACAGCAAGAAGTGACTCTACCCACAAAGGAGAAAGAGGTACAGCAAGAAATGACTCTACCCACAAAGAGCAGAGGAGAAAGAGGTACAGCAAGAAATGACTCTACCCACAAAGAGCAGAAGAGAAAGAGGTACAGCAAGAAATGACTCTATCCACAAAGAACAGAGGAGAAAGTGGTGCAGCAAGAAATGACTCTACCCACAAAGAACAGAGGAGAAAGAGGTACAGCAAGAAATGACTCTACCCACAAAGAACAAAGGAGGAGAAAGAGGTGCAACAAGAAATGACTCTACCCACATAGAGGAGAGGAGAAAGAGGTACAGCAAGAAATGACTCTACCCACAAAGAACAGAGGAGGAGAAAGAGGTACAACAAGTAATGACTCTACCCACAAAGAACAGAGGAGAAAGAGGTACAGCAAGAAATGACTCTACCCACAAAGAGCAGAGGAGAAAGAGGTACAGCAAGAAATGACTCTACCCACAAAGAGCAGAAGAGAAAGAGGTACAGCAAGAAATGACTCTACCCACAAAGAGCAGAGGAGGAAGAGGTGCAGCAAGAAATGACTCTACCGACAAAGAGCAGAGGAGAAAGAGGTACAGCAAGAAATGACTCCACCCACAAAGAGGAGAGGAGAAAGAGGTACAGCAAGAAATGACTCCACCCACGAAGGAGAAAGAGGTACAGCAAGAAATGACTCTACCCACAAAGAACAGAGGAGAAAGGGGTGAAGCGAGAAATGACTCTACCCACAAAGAGCAGAGGAGAAAGAGGTACAGCAAGAAATGACTCTACCCACAAAGAACAGAGGAGAAAGAGGTACAGCAAGAAATGACTCTACCCACAAAGAGCAGAAGAGAAAGAGGTACAGCAAGAAATGACTCTACCCACAAAGAGCAGAGGAGGAAGAGGTGCAGCAAGAAATGACTCTACCGACAAAGAGCAGAGGAGAAAGAGGTACAGCAAGAAATGACTCCACCCACAAAGAGGAGAGGAGAAAGAGGTACAGCAAGAAATGACTCCACCCACGAAGGAGAAAGAGGTACAGCAAGAAATGACTCTACCCTTAAAGAACAGAGGAGAAAGAGGTACAGCAAGAAATGACTCTACCCACAAAAGAGAAAGAGGTACAGCAAGAAATGACTCTACCCACAAAGGAGAAAGAGGTACAGCAAGAAATGACTACCCACAAAGAACAGAGGAGAAAGGGGTACAACAAGAAATGACTCTACCCACAAAGAGCAGAGGAGAAAGAGGTACAGCAAGAAATGACTCTACCCACAAAGAGCAGAGGAGAAAGAGGTACAGCGAGAAATGACTGTACCCACAAAGCACAGAGCAGAGGAGAAAGAGGTATAACAAGAAATGACTCTACCCACAAAGAACAGAGGAGAAAGAGGTACAGCGAGAAATGACTCTACCCACAAAGAACAGAGCAGAAAGAGGTACAGCAAGAAATGTCTCTACCCACAAAGAGCAGAGGAGAGGAGAAAGAGGTACAGCAAGAAATAACTCTACCCACAAAGAGCAGAGGAGAGGAGAAAGAGGTACAGCAAGAAATAACTCTACCCACAAAGAACAGAGGAGAAAGAGGTGCAGCAAGAAATGACTCTACCCACAAAGAGGAGAGGAGAAAGAGGTACAGCAAGAAATGACTCTACCCACAAAGAGGAGAGGAGAAAGAGGTACAGCAAGAAATGACTCTACCCACATAGAGGAGAGGAGAAAGAGGTACAGCAAGAAATGACTCTACCCACAAAGAACAGAGGAGGAGAAAGAGGTGCAATAAGAAATGACTCTACCCACAAAGAACAGAGGAGGAGAAAGAGGTGCAATAAGAAATGACTCTACCCACAAAGAGCAGAGGAGAAAGAGGTACAGCAAGAAATGACTCTACCCACAAAGAACAGAGGAGAAAGAGGTACAGCAAGAAATGACTCTACCCACAAAGAACAGAGGAGAAAGAGGTACAGCAAGAAATGACTCTACCCACAAAGAACAGAGGAGAAAGAGGTACAGCAAGAAATGACTCTACCCACAAAGAACAGAGGAGGAGAAAGAGGTACAACAAGTAATGACTCTACCCACAAAGAACAGAGGAGAGGACAAAGAGGTACAGCAAGAAATGACTCTACCCACACAGAACAGAGGAGAAAGAGGTAGAGCAAGAAATGACTCTACCCACAAAGGAGAAAGAGGTACAGCAAGAAATGATTCTACCCACAAAGAACAGAGGAGAAAGAGGTACAGCAAGAAATGACTCTACCCACAAAGAACAGAGGAGAAAGAGGTACAGCAAGAAATGACTCTACCCACAAAGAGCTGAAGAGAAAGAGGTACAGCAAGAAATGACTCTACCCACAAAGAGCAGAGGAGAAAGAGGTCCAGCAAGAAATGACTCTACCCACAAAGAGCAGAGGAGAGGAGAAAGAGGTGCAGCAAGAAATGACTCCACCCACAAAAAGGAGAGGAGAAAGAGGTACAGCAAGAAATGACTCCACCCACAAAGGAGAAAGAGGTACAGCAAGAAATGACTCTACCCACAAAGAACAGAGGAGAAAGGGGTGAAGCGAGAAATGACTCTACCCACAAAGAACAGAGGAGAAAGAGGTACAGCAAGAAATGACTCTACCCACAAAGGAGAAAGAGGTACAGCAAGAAATGACTCTACCCACAAAGGAGAAAGAGGTACAGCAAGAAATGACTCTACCCACAAAGAGCAGAGGAGAAAGAGGTACAGCGAGAAATGACTCTACCCACAAAGCACAGAGCAGAGGAGAAAGAGGTATAACAAGAAATGACTCTACCCACAAAGAACAGAGGAGAGGAGAAAGAGGTACAGCAAGAAATGACTCTACCCACAAAGAACAGAGCAGAGGAGAAAGAGGTACAGCGAGAAATGACTCTACCCACAAAGAGGAGAGGACAAAGAGGTACAGCGAGAAATGACTCTACCCACAAAGAACAGAGGAGAAAGAGGTGCAGCAAGAAATGACTCTACCCACAAAGAGCAGAGGAGAAAGAGGTACAGCGAGAAATGACTCTACCCACAAAGAGCAGAGGAGAAAGAGGTAGAGCAAGAAATGACTCTACCCACAAAGAGCAAAGGAGAGGAGAAAGAGGTGCAGCAAGAAATGACTCTACCCACAAAGAACAGAGCAGAGGAGAAAGACGTACAGCGAGAAATGACTCTACCCACAAAGAGGAGAGGAGAAAGAGGTACAGCAAGAAATGACTCTACCCACAAAGAGCAGAGGAGAAAGAGGTCCAGCAAGAAATGACTCTACCCACAAAGGAGAGGAGAAAGAGGTACAGCAAGAAATGACTCTACCCACAAAGAGGAGAGGAGAAAGAGGTACAGCAAGAAATGACTATCTACAAAGAGCAGAGGAGAGGAGAAAGAGGTCCAGCAAGAAATGACTCTACCCACAAAGGAGAGGAGAAAGAGGTACAGCAAGAAATGACTCTACCCACAAAGAGCAGAGGAGAAAGAGGTACAGCAAGAAATGACTCTACCCACAAAGAGCAGAGGAGAAAGAGGTACAGCAAGAAATGACTCTACCTACAAAGAACAGAGGAGAAAGAGGTACAGCGAGAAATGACTCTACCCACAAAGAGGAGAGGAGAAAGAGGTATAGCAAGAAATGACTCTACCCACAATGAGCGAAGGAGAAAGAGGTACAGCAAGAAATGACTCTACCTACAAAGAACAGAGGAAAGGAGAAAGAGGTCCAGCAAGAAATGACTCTACCCACAAAGAGCAGAGGAGAAAGAGGTCCAGCAAGAAATGACTGCACCCACAAAGAGCAGAGGAGAAAGAGGTACAGCAAGAAATGACTCTACCCACAAAGAACAGAGGAGAAAGAGGTACAGCAAGAAATGACTCTACCCACAAAGAACAGAGAAGAAAGAGGTACAGCAAGAAATGACTCCACCCACAAAGAGCAGAGGAGAAAGAGGTACAGCAAGAAATCACTCTACCCACAAAGAACAGAGGAGAAAGAGGTCCAGCGAGAAATGACTCTACCCACAAAGAACAGAGGAGAAAGAGGTACAGCAAGAAATGACTCTACCCACAAAGAGCAGAGGAGAAAGAGGTACAGCAAGAAATGACTCTACCCACAAAGAACAGAGAACAAAGAGGTACAGCAAGAAATGACTCTACCCACAAAGAGCAGAGGAGAAAGAGGTACAGCAAGAAATGACTCTACCCACAAAGAGCAGAGGAGAAAGAGGTACAGCAAGAAATGACTCTACCCACAAAGAACAGAGGAGAAAGAGGTACAGCTAGAAATGACTCTACCCACAAAGAACAGAGCAGAAAGAGGTACAGCAAGAAATGACTCTACCCACAAAGAACAGAGGAGAAAGAGGTGCAGCAAGAAATGACTCTACCCACAAAGAACAGAGGAGAAAGAGGTACAGCAAGAAATGACTCCACCCACAAAGAGCAGAGGAGAAAGAGGTACTGCAAGAAATCACTCTACCCACAAAGAACAGAGGAGAAAGAGGTGCAGCAAGAAATGACTCTACCCACAAAGAACAGAGGAGAAAGAGGTACAGCAAGAAATGACTCTACCCACAAAGAACAGAGGAGAAAGAGGTACAGCAAGAAATCACTCTACCCACAAAGAACAGAGGAGAAAGAGGTACAGCAAGAAATGACTCTACCCACAAAGAACAGAGGAGAAAGAGGTACAGCAAGAAATGACTCTACCCACAAAGAACTGTGTAGTGAGGACTCAGAATCCTTTGGGATGGAGAAAAAGAAGTGTTGTGAAGAAGAGGAGGAGATGGTGGTTGTGGGGGATTCCCTACTGAGAGGAACAGAGGCCGCTGTCTGCAGGCCTGACGCCTCATGAGAGGTCTGCTGTCTTCCAGGGGCACAAATCACAGATGTGTCTGATAGGCTGTCAAGACGCTTTAGTCCTACAGAACACCACCCATTCCTACTAATACATGTAGGACAAATGACACTGCAAAAAATGGACCTTGCAACTATCTGCAGAGACTTTGAAGACCTCGGAGAGAAAGTGAAGGAACTAGGAGCTCAGGTGGTCTTCTCATCCATCCTCCAAGTGAATGGTCATGGAATAAGGAGATGGAACAGGATTCTAGAGGTGAACAACTGGCTATATCTATGGTGCCATCAGCAAAGATTTGGATTCCTAGACCATGGAATGAATTACCTATATGATGGACTGCTTGCTAGAGACGGGTTGCACCTTACAGACAGGTAAGCATATATTCGGTGGGCGCCTTGCTTCACTGATTAGGAGAGCTTTAAACTAGAACAATATGGGAAGGGAAGTGAAAAGTGAGGTAACAATATACAGCTTAATACATCTGAGACCCTCGCTATTAGAAGTGGGAAGAAAGAACAAATACAGACAATTCAGAAGGAAAGTAGAGGAGCAAGAGACCCCGATCACAAACTAACATGTTTCTATACTAATGCCCAGAGCATAGGAAACAAACAAGGAGAATTGGAGCTCCGAGCACAGGAAGAGAAATAGGATGTCATCGGCATCACGGAAACTTGGTGGGATGATACACATGATTGGATACAAGGCTTGAAGGATACAATGTATTTATAAGGAACAGACCTAATAAAAGGGGAGGAGGTGTTGTGTTGTATGTTAGGAGAACATTCATCTCCACAGAGATTCAAGCTTCAGAGCTGGGAGTTCTGTAGAAACTGTTTGGGTAAGAATACAAGGAGAGAACAACAGAAAGGACACCATTGTAGGCATTTACTATAGGCCGCCTGGACAAGCAGAAGATATGGAGGAACTCATTCTACATCAGATGGCCAAGCTCTCAAAGAAGCCCAACATAGTGATCATGGGAGATTTTACCGATCCAGACATTTGTTGGGAATCTCTCAGGTAAATGTAATGGATCCAACAGATTCTTATCCGCTCTTGGTGACAACTTTATCTTCCAGAAGGCAGAAGAGAAAACAAGAGGATCTGCTATCTTGGACCTAATTCTTACCAACAGGGAGGGAATGGTTGGGGAAGTAAGGGTGGCTGGGACCTTAGGAGGCAGTGATCATGATATCCTTGGATGTTGGATAACAAGGGGAGGAAGACCTGAGAAGACTCAGACCTCAAGGTTGGATTTCAGAAAGGCAGATTTAATGGACTCGGAAAGAGGAAGAATCCAACGGCTGGATGTTCTTAAGGACAGAAATGTCCAAGAAGGTTGGGAAATATTGTGGAATGAGATTCTCAAAGCACAATCGTTACCAATCCCTAAAAGAAGGAAGAATGGGAAGCATTTAGAGAGACCCGGATGGATGAACACAGAACTTGTACACATGTTAAAGAGGAAGAAAAATATGTTTATCAAATGGAAAGAGGGGGGATATCTAAAGAAGAATATAATGGGGTCTGCAGAAACTGTAGGGCAAGGGTCAGAAAAGATAAAGCTGATAATGAATGGAGGCTTGTAAGAGAGGCCAAAAGCAATAAAAAGGATTTGTGGGGTCAAAAGCAAAAGAAAAGTCATAGATGCTATTGGATACTTACAGGATGAAAATGGTGAATTGGTTAAGAATGATGCTGAGAAGGAAAAAATTTTAAATTCCTATTTTGTATCTGTTTTTCCTCACTAAGTAGATGTAACATCAGCTGATCTTCACTGTGCTATTGGCGGAATAAAAGAATGCAGGCTATCTATAAGCTGAGAGATGGTGAGGGAACACTTAGCTAACTTACATGAATTGTAGTCTCAAGGTCCAGATGAATTACATCCTAGGATACTAAAGGAAGCAGCAAAGGAAATTGCTGAACCACTCACCATAATCTGTGAACAATCCAGGAGAACAGGAAAAGTCCCAGAAGATTGGAAAAAGGCAAATGTTGTCCCTATCTTCAAAAAAGGGAAGAAGGTGGATCCAGGAAACTACAGGCCTGTGAGCCTGACTTCTATACCAGGAAAGATCTTTGAACAGATTATTAAACAGCATGTATGCAAGTACTTGGATGAGAATGGAGTAATTAACCAGAGCCAGCATGGGTCTGTAACAAACAAGTCATGCCAGACTAATCTAATTTCCTTCTATGACAAAATCACCGACTGGGTTGATCAGGGAAATGCGGTGGATATAGTATATCTTGACCTTAGTAAAGTATCTCACACTATACTTATTGAAAAAATGACCAAATCTGGGATTGACAAGGCAACTGTTAGGTGGATTCACAACTGGCTGAGTGATCGTACTCAGAGCGGTCATAAATGGCTGCACATCCAAGTGGAAGAATGTAACAAGTGGGACCACAAGGCTCTGTCCTAGGCCCAGTGTTGGTCAGCAATGTTATAAATGATCTGGAGGAGCGAATTGTGGGAAACTGATCAAATTTGCAGACGACACAAATCTAGGAGAGATAGCTAACACTGGGGAAGAGAGAGAGAGGATTCAAAAAGATCTAGAAAAGCTTTAACAGTGGTCGGCGACTAACAGAATGGTATTTAACAAGGAGAAATGCAAAGTCCTACATCTGGGCAAGAAAAATGAAGAAAGCGCATACAGAATGGGAGGAATTGGGCTAAGCAGCAGCACATGTGAAAAAGACTTGGCTATACTAATAGATCATAGACTGAACATGAGTCAACAATGTGATGCAGCAGCCAAAAAGGCAAACACAATTCTGGGATGTATTAAGATAAGCATAGAGTCTAGATCACGTGAGGTCATTATCCCCCTCTACTCCTCCTTAGTCAGACCCCATCTGGAATACTGGGTCCAGTTCTGGGCACCACAATTTAAAAAAGACAGACAAACCGAAGTAAATTCAGAGAAGAGACTGTTCTTCAGATGATCTATCCTGGGGGGATACTTAAGTGTGTGCGGCGCGTCACCTACCCATGCTGAAGCGGCGCTCCCCAACGGCGTCCTCACATCACAGGTACAGCTGGAAAGAAAGAAAAAGGGAGAGTGAGGAAGCCGCGATGAGACGTCACCTGCTGCCAGCGAATCCCAAAAGTTCAGTTTACAGGCTGGAACTCTGCGTACATCCAGCAGTTTGTTACAATGTATCAGCTTCAGCTCACAGATCCAGCGGTTGTTTGTTACAATGTATCAGCCTCAGCTCACAGATCCAGCGGTTGTTTGTTACAATGTATCAGCCTCAGCTCACAGATCCAGCGGTTTGTTACAATGTATCAGCCTCCGCTCACAGCTCTATTACTTGTTTGTTACAATGTATCAGCCTCAGCTCACAGATCTATCATTTGTTTGTTACAATGTATCGGCCTCAGCTCACAGATCCAGCGGTTGTTTGTTACAATGTATCAGCCTCAGCTCACAGATCCAGCAGTTGTTTGTTACAATGTATCAGCCTCAGCTCACAGCTCTATTACTTGTTTGTTACAATGTATCAGCCTCAGCTCACAGCTCTATTACTTGTTTGTTACAATGTATCAGCCTCAGCTCACAGATCCAGCGGTTGTTTGTTACAATGTATCAGCCTCAGCTCACAGCTCTATTACTTGTTTGTTACAATGTATCAGCCTCAGCTCACAGATCTATCACCTGTTTGTTACAATGTATCAGCCTCAGCTCACAGATCTATCACCTGTTTGTTACAATGTATCAGCCTCAGCTCACAGATCTATCACCTGTTTGTTACAATGTATCAGCCTCAGCTCACAGATCTATCACTTGTTTGTTACAATGTATCAGCCTCAGCTCACAGATCCAGCGGTTGTTTGTTACAATGTAAAGCACTGAGAAAGGGATGAAATCATCACAAAAATAACCAAAAAGTGGCCGCAATACAAAGTTACTAGGGCAGCTGCAGAAGTCAAAATGCCACATGGGGGAGGGGCCAGGGGCAAATGCTGATGAGCAATGTCTACATGATAGTGTGGGCTGCCCGCCTGGTGGGGGCAACTAAAAGGCTGTAAAGCTCCATTTAGATGGGACGAGTGTCAGGCAAACGATGCCCGCCCCTCACCCCCGGGGCACATACTGGCTGCGGCGCTGCTGCAGGGGAGCTAGTATCGCTGGCTCACAGCGGGGCGGCTGCAGGAGATTTTACTCCTCGCTCCCCCGCCCCTCTCCATTGACATAACATAGCGGCCGTTCAGTACTGATCCGCTGCTGGTTGCACTGAGCGATCAGCTGATCATCCATGGTTTATGCAGCATATGGCGCTGGACGATGAGCTGATCAATCAGTACTGAATGGCTGCTGTGTTATGTCAATGGAGAGGGGCTGGGAGCGAGGAGAGGAATCCCCTGCAGCCGCCCCGCTGTGGGCCAGCGATACTAGCTCCCCTGCAGCAGCGCCGCAGCCAGTATGTGCGGGACGAGGGGTGGCCATCGTTTGCCCCACACTCACCCCGTGTAAGTGGAGCTTAAGCCTGTATGATGCACTCCACGTGTCAGTGTGGCCGGCCTCTATAAGCCCTATCTACGTTCAGGTAGATACTAAGCCCCCTCGCCTTTCACACGGGACGGAATATTCTCCCACAGCACTGTAGAATACGCCGTCCCTGAATTCAGGGCTGCCGGCAGGATTCTACCATTTTAATTCCACATCAAAATCCGCACGTTCGCAGATTGGAGCAGAATATTGCGCAGGAGGGCGTATTCCAGAGCGCTGCTGCAGAATATTCTGTCCCGTGTGAAAGGTCTCCAGCATGGCAGCCGTCCAAACGATTCTCACTCTTGTGCTCCCATGGAAGCGAATACAGGCGGAGCGCGCCGACTGGTCCTCCGGCCCGAAGCGACGTCATTCTGCGTGTGGGACGACTAGCACCCCCCACCCGGCCCCACTGTTTCAAGGGATTACCCAGACCCCATAGGGACAGCAGCGGCTGTCGGCCCGTGTTCTGCCCCTGCCCCCTCCCCCATATAGTAATGGCAGCGGCCCTCGTATCTTTGTGTCAGGACAATCACGGAAATGTGGTAATTGAGTGTAAACACGGCCAACGACTGAACGACAACTTGTTCGCTTCTCAGCCATCATTCGTGATAAACGGGCGCAAGATCATCGCTCAGTTGTTCCCCCTACAAGAGCAAAGAGCGAACGAGCGGATGACGAAAAACTTAAAGGGGTTGTACCACAATTACAAATCCCCACCACCCCCCACCACCCGCAGGATAGGGGAGAACTTGTTGGTTGTGGGGGTCTCCCCGCTGATCCTCTCACTGATCGCCAGAATGGGGGGTCCCGCTCTCCTGTCACTGCAGGAAGGTCGCTGCTCCCCCCGCTGTGACATCACTACAAATCTGCAGTCAACGCTCCACTTATTTCAACGGGGCCAACGGAAATGTCCAAGTTAACGCCGCGCAGGAATCTCCCGTAAGTGAACGGAGCGCCAGTGCGGAGGATAGGAAACTGGGACTATCAGCGGGGGGCTCCGCAGTGAGACCCCCACCCATCAGCAAGTTCTCCCCCATCCTGTGGATCTCCTGCGGGCGCTGGGGGGGGGGGTCTAATAATTGTGGCACAACCCCTTTAAGCGGCTCAGCCACGTTGAGGGATCCTCAGTGCGGCTTCTCAGAGGTTTCGTTACAATGTATCAGCGTCAGCTGGCAGACATAACAGCTTGTTACATACTCTGTGATTACACGCTGCAGCTGCTGGCGACCCGGAGACATCGGACGCATTCCAGACCCAATAAGCATGGCTATCATAAATGTGACCGCGCGACCCTCCGAGTGTCAGTAGGAACAGACGGGGGCAGTAATGAGCACAACCACCCCCAGGAAATAATGCCCATGGCACCCATATAGTGCTGCACCCCGTATTGTCACAGCTGACCTGGCAGTTTGGTGCAGTGTATCAGCCTCCTCATCTTCACACTAATACAACTCTAGCTGCATTCTGCAGTGCGATGCCCACACAGACGCCGGGCACAGCGCTGGCGCTCCACTCATCAGGTGGCAAGTAGGTGAGAGCTACTTACTGGCACATAGAGAGCAGGAGCTGCACAGGGGGAGGGGAGGCAGGAAGTGGGGAGGACGTGGCAAGGAAGAGAAAACACTTTCCTCTCCTTCCAAGTGCAGGAATCTGAGCTCATTAACCCCTCGGGGGCCGCCCCTCCCCCGGCTTCCACTTAAATGTAACTTTTATTGTTACTAGAAAACAAACAATACAAAGTGTGACAATGGCTTCTATTTATAACTTCCAGCGCGCAGGGGGCGGAGCTTCAGAGTTCCTGAAGTTGTTGGAAGTCTTGAGCGGTGGGCGGAGCTTGCACCCACTACAGTATCCCTGAATGGGCGGTCCTAAGTAAATCACTGTACATGAACACTTTAGTTCCTCACCATTTTCAGGATCTCTGCTTGCTGTCAGTGAATGTGAGCAGTCTTGTTTACATCCAGACTGGTAGTGAACAGTGTGCAGACCTGATCTTCTCTACAGCTGAGGGTTTGTTGCAGTTGTGGTACAGAAATCTCCCTCCTGTCTCGGCAGGTTGTTGTTACAATGTATCAGTGCAGTTACAGGATTGTATAGACTGGATACAACTGTAACGAACCCTCAGCTGGGAGCAATGTGAGGGGTCTATCAGTTCGATCAGGATGTTCCTTAGTGAGTGGGGCGCCCCCTGCAGCTCCCGCAGGGGTTGTCAGCCACCCTAGCTATTCAACCAGACAACCTGTAGGAGGCGCCCCTGATAATGAGAACAGTAACACTACACTTCATGTCCAGAGGAGGCGCCACTTACCTGAAAGCTGCCGAGTCCAGCAGGGCTCTCATCGGATAGCGTCCTCCAAACGCAGAACAAAGCGGCAACTTGTGAGACATGAGAATGTCACCGCTGCCATGGCAACGTCCTCTGTAATGGTAATGAGGCGATCCCACAGGTGGAGAGAGAGCATAAGACAAAATGTAACCTCAGCTCTGGATGTGACTAGAGCATAGTATTCTGTGGTTACAACATATCTAACTGGAGGATGAACGCGCGGCCATCGTGCCCTGTTCGTTCAGCCAGCCAGAAATCACTGAGGACTGTTCTCAGCGCCGCACACTGATCTCTCACCAGACGGCGCTGATGGCATTCTTTCAGCTGCTATCCCGCTGCCAGTTCTCAGTGGGACACCAGCTGAAAGTGCCGAAAACAATGCAGCTGTTTGCATATACAAAACAGCTGCATTGTTCTTGGAGCTATCGCGGCGGCAGCCTGATCCGCGTGCATTAACACGTTAGTAGCTAATTAGCTACTTAGGGTTCTACAAAGATGATCCCTCAAAACTCACTCAGATTGTCGTTTGAGCGATTATCTTTCAGTGTAAATGGGCCTTTAGACATAATATAACAGCGGAACAGTAAGTGCAGCTCTGGAGGTGACTGGAGGATAAGACAGAATGTACTAGAATACTCACTGCAGTTCTGGAGGTGGCAGGAGGAAAAGACAGGATGTAACAGGAGACTAGTGACTGCAGCTCTAGAGAATAAAACAGGATTTAATAGAATAGTGTCTGCAGCTCTGGGGGTGACTGGAGGATAAGACAGAATTTAATAGAATAGTGTCTGCAGCTCTGGGGGTGACTGGAGGATAAGACTGGATATACTAGAATAGTGACTGCAGCTCC
This sequence comes from Eleutherodactylus coqui, assembly GCA_035609135.1. Classification (NCBI taxonomy): domain Eukaryota; kingdom Metazoa; phylum Chordata; class Amphibia; order Anura; family Eleutherodactylidae; genus Eleutherodactylus; species Eleutherodactylus coqui. Next base: position 522,881 of record JAYJKI010000243.1, read on the forward strand.
AGGGGTTACTGGAGGATAAAACGGGATGCAATGTAATAGTGACTGCAGCTTTGGAGGTCACTGGAGGATAATACAGGATGTAGTAGAATAGTGACTGAAGCTCTGGGGGTGACCGGAGGATAAGACAGAATATACTAGAATAGCGACTGCAGCTCTGGGGGGACTGGAGGATAAGACAGGATGTAATAGAATAGTGTCTGCAGCTCTGGGGGTGACTGGGGGATAAAACAGGTTTTAACAGAATAGTGACTGCAGCTCTGGAGGTGACTGGAGGATAGGACAGGATGTACTAGAATAGTGGCTGCAGCTCTGGGGGTGACTGGAGGATAAGACAGAATGTAATATAATAGTGACTGCAGCTCTGGAGGATAAGACAGGATGTAATATAATGACTGCAGCTCTGGAGGTGACTAGAGGATAAGACAGGATGTACTAGAATAGTGACTGCAGCTCTGGGGGTGACTGGAGGATAAGACAGGATGCACTACAATAGTGACTGCAGCTCTGGAGGTGACTGGAGGATAAGACAGGATGTAATATAATAGTGCCTGCAGCTCTGGAGGTGACTGCAGGATAAGACATGATGTAATATAATAATGACTGAAGCTCTAGAGGTGACTAGAGGATAAGACAGGATGTAACAAAATAGTGACTGCAGCTCTGGGGGTGACTGGAGGATAAGACAGGATGTACTAGAATAGTGACTGCAGCTCTGGAGGTGACTAGAGGATAAGACAGGATGTAACAGAATAGGGACTGCAGCTCTGGGGGTGACTGGAGGATAAGACAGAATGTACTAGAATACTCACTGCAGTTCTGGAGGTGGCTGGAGGAAAAGACAGGATGTAACAGGAGACTAGTGACTGCAGCTCCGGAGTTGATTGGAGAAAACATGATATAACAGCAGGATAGTGACTGCAGCTCTGGAGAATAAAATAGGATTTAATAGAATAGTGTCTGCAGCTCTGGGGGTGACTGGAGGACAAGACAGTATGTAACAGAATAGTGACTGCAGCTCTGGAGGTGACTGGAGGATAAGACAGGATGTAACAGAATAGGGACTGCAGCTCTGGGGGTGACTGGAGGATAAGACAGAATGTACTAGAATACTCACTGCAGTTCTGGAGGTGGCTGGAGGAAAAGACAGGATGTAACAGGAGACTAGTGACTGCAGCTCTGGAGTTGATTGGAGAAAACATGATATAACAGCAGGATAGTGACTGCAGCTCTGGAGAATAAAACAGGATTTAATAGAATAGTGTGCAGCTCTGGGGGTGACTGGAGGATAAGACAGGATGTAACAGGAGACTAGTGACTGCAGCTCTGGGGGTGACTGGAGGATAAGACAGGATGCAATATAATAGTGACTACAGCTCTGGGGGTGACTGGAGGATAAGACAGGATGTAATATAATAGTGACTGCAGCTCTGGGGGTGACTGGAGGATAAGACAGGATGCAATATAATAGTGACTGCAGCTCTGGGGGTGACTGGAGGATAAAACAGGATGTAATATAATAGTGACTGCAGCTTTGGAGGCAAGTGGAGGATAAGACAGGATGTACTAGAATAGCGACTGCAGCTCTGGGGGTGACTGGAGGATAAGATAGGATGTAATATAATAGTGACTGCAGCTCTGGAGGTGACTGGAGGATAAGACAGGATGCACTAGAATAGTGACTGCAGCTCTGGGGGTGACTGGAGGATAAGACGGGATGTAATATAATCGTGACTGCAGCTCTGGGGGTGAGTGGGGGATAAAACAGGATTTAACAGAATAGTGACTGCAGCTCTGGGGGTGACTGGAGGATAAGAGAGGATGTACTAGAATAGTGACTGCAGCTCTGGAGGCTTTCGTTGATCGGGGGGAATCCGAGGACCGATTTGTTCCGGATCTCCAGTTCCCAGCTTCTGTTTCCCCGGCCGGTATTTCGTGTTGCTCCTCTGCGCTACGCTGTCTGCATTCTCCATCTCGTCTGCGCAGTTTCGTGACGTGTCCCGCTCGTACTGGGCGCTGCTTACGCTCTTTACGTAGCGGCCCGGCATGGAGGGGAGCGCGGAGAGCGGCTGCAGGGAGCGGACGCGGCGGTACCTGGCGGGGCTGCAGATGGTGAAGCAGGGGGCGGAGGCCCGGCTGTACCGGGGGAGCTTCCTGGGGAGGGCGGTGGTAGTGAAGGAGAGGTTCCCCAAGACCTACCGACATCCCGCGCTGGACGAGAAGCTAACGCACCGGCGGACGGCCCAGGAGGTGCGCTCCATCCTCCGCTGCAGGAAGGCGGGTGAGCCGCCGGGGGGCGCTGTGCGGGCAGGAAGTCGGGGGAGCCCCCCAGTGGGGCTGGTGATATACAGGGGTCTAGTAGTGGGGGGACTCCTCTGCCCCCCCTCTCTGGTGGGGGGGGGGGACTCTTCTGCCCCCGCTGACCCCCCTCTCTCCTCTCTGGTGGGGGGGGGGGACTCTTCTGCCCCCGCTGACCCCCCTCTCTCCTCTCTGGTGGGGGGGGGGGGGACTCTTCTGCCCCCGCTGACCCCCCTCTCTCCTCTCTGGTGGGGGGGGGGACTCTTCTGCCCCCGCTGACCCCCCCCTCTCTCCTCTCTGGTGGGGGGGGGGACTCTTCTGCCCCCGCTGACCCCCCCCTCTCTCCTCTCTGGTGGGGGGGGGGGGACTCTTCTGCCCCCGCTGACCCCCCCTCTCTCCTCTCTGGTGGGGGGGGGGGGGGACTCTTCTGCCCCCGCTGACCCCCCCTCTCTCCTCTCTGGTGGGGGGGGGGGTGAATCTTCTGCCCCCGCTGACCCCCCTCTCTCCTCTCTGGTGGGGGGGGGGGGGGAATCTTCTGCCCCCGCTGACCCCCCTCTCTCCTCTCTGGTGGGGGGGGACACTCTTCTGCCCTCGCTGACCCCCCTCTCTCCTCTCTGGTGGAGGGGGGGACTCTTCTGCCCCCGCTGACCCCCCTCTCTCCTCTCTGGTGGAGGGGGGGACTCTTCTGCCCCCGCTGACCCCCCTCTCTCCTCTCTGGTGGGGGGGGGGGACTCTTCTGCCCCCGCTGACCCCCCTCTCTCCTCTCTGGTGGGGGGGGGGGACTCTTCTGCCCCCGCTGACCCCCCTCTCTCCTCTCTGGTGGGGGGGGGGGACTCTTCTGCCCCCGCTGACCCCCCTCTCTCCTCTCTGGTGGGGGGGGGGGGGGGACTCTTCTGCCCCCGCTGACCCCCCTCTCTCCTCTCTGGTGGGGGGGGGGACTCTTCTGCCCCCGCTGACCCCCCCCTCTCTCCTCTCTGGTGGGGGGGGGGACTCTTCTGCCCCCGCTGACCCCCCCTCTCTCCTCTCTGGTGGGGGGGGGGACTCTTCTGCCCCCGCTGACCCCCCCTCTCTCCTCTCTGGTGGGGGGGGGGGGGTGAATCTTCTGCCCCCGCTGACCCCCCTCTCTCCTCTCTGGTGGGGGGGGGGGTGAATCTTCTGCCCCCGCTGACCCCCCTCTCTCCTCTCTGGTGGGGGGGGGGGGAATCTTCTGCCCCCGCTGACCCCCCTCTCTCCTCTCTGGTGGGGGGGGACACTCTTCTGCCCTCGCTGACCCCCCTCTCTCCTCTCTGGTGGGGGGGGGGACTCTTCTGCCCTCGCTGACCCCCCTCTCTCCTCTCTGGTGGGGGAGGGGGACTCTTCTGCCCTCGCTGACCCCCCTCTCTCCTCTCTGGTGGGGGAGGGGGACTCTTCTGCCCTCGCTGACCCCCCTCTCTCCTCTCTGGTGGGGGAGGGGGACTCTTCTGCCCTCGCTGACCCCCCTCTCTCCTCTCTGGTGGGGGAGGGGGACTCTTCTGCCCTCGCTGACCCCCCTCTCTCCTCTCTGGTGGGGGAGGGGGACTCTTCTGCCCTCGCTGACCCCCCTCTCTCCTCTCTGGTGGGGGAGGGGGACTCTTCTGCCCTCGCTGACCCCCCTCTCTCCTCTCTGGTGGGGGAGGGGGACTCTTCTGCCCCCGCTGACCCCCCTCTCTCCTCTCTGGTGGGGGGGGGACTCTTCTGCCCCCGCTGACCCCCCCCTCTCTCCTCTCTGGTGGGGGGGGGGGACTCTTCTGCCCCCGCTAACGCCCCTCTCTCCTCTCTGGTGGGGGGGGGGGGACTCTTCTGCCCCCGCTGACCCCCCCCCCCCCCTCTCTGGTGGTGGGGGTGACTCTGCTGACCCCCCTCTCTGGTGGTGGGGGGGCGGACTCTTCTGCCCCCGCTGACCCCCCTCTCTCCTCTCTGGTGGGGGGGGGGACTCTTCTGCCCCCGCTGACCCCCCCTCTCTCCTCTCTGGTGGGGGGGGGGGGACTCTTCTGCCCCCGCTGACCCCCCCTCTCTCCTCTCTGGTGGGGGGGGGGGGGACTCTTCTGCCCCCGCTGACCCCCCCTCTCTCCTCTCTGGTGGGGGGGGGGGGACTCTTCTGCCCCCGCTGACCCCCCCTCTCTCCTCTCTGGTGGGGGGGGGGGGACTCTTCTGCCCCCGCTGACCCCCCCTCTCTCCTCTCTGGTGGGGGGGGGGAATCTTCTGCCCCCGCTGACCCCCCCTCTCTCCTCTCTGGTGGGGGGGGGGACACTTCTGCCCCCGCTGACCCCCCTCTCTCCTCTCTGGTGGGGGGGGGACTCTTCTGCCCTCGCTGACCCCCCTCTCTCCTCTCTGGTGGAGGGGGGGACTCTTCTGCCCTCGCTGACCCCCCTCTCTCCTCTCTGGTGGAGGGGGGGACTCTTCTGCCCTCGCTGACCCCCCTCTCTCCTCTCTGGTGGAGGGGGGGACTCTTCTGCCCTCGCTGACCCCCCTCTCTCCTCTCTGGTGGAGGGGGGGACTCTTCTGCCCTCGCTGACCCCCCTCTCTCCTCTCTGGTGGAGGGGGGGACTCTTCTGCCCCCGCTGACCCCCCTCTCTCCTCTCTGGTGGAGGGGGGGACTCTTCTGCCCCCGCTGACCCCCCTCTCTCCTCTCTGGTGGAGGGGGGGACTCTTCTGCCCCCGCTGACCCCCCTCTCTCCTCTCTGGTGGAGGGGGGGACTCTTCTGCCCCCGCTGACCCCCCTCTCTCCTCTCTGGTGGAGGGGGGGACTCTTCTGCCCCCGCTGACCCCCCTCTCTCCTCTCTGGTGGAGGGGGGGACTCTTCTGCCCCCGCTGACCCCCCTCTCTCCTCTCTGGTGGAGGGGGGGACTCTTCTGCCCCCGCTGACCCCCCTCTCTCCTCTCTGGTGGAGGGGGGGACTCTTCTGCCCCCGCTGACCCCCCTCTCTCCTCTCTGGTGGAGGGGGGGACTCTTCTGCCCCCGCTGACCCCCCTCTCTCCTCTCTGGTGGAGGGGGGGACTCTTCTGCCCCCGCTGACCCCCCTCTCTCCTCTCTGGTGGAGGGGGGGACTCTTCTGCCCCCGCTGACCCCCCTCTCTCCTCTCTGGTGGGGGGGGGGACTCTTCTGCCCCCGCTGACCCCCCTCTCTCCTCTCTGGTGGGGGGAGGGGGACTCTTCTGCCCCCCGCTGACGCCCCTCTCTCCTCTCTGGTGGGGGGGGGGGACTCTGCTGACCCCCCCCTCTGGTGGTGGGGGGGCGGACTCTTCTGCCCCCGCTGACCCCCCTCTCTCCTCTCTGGTGGGGGGGGGACTCTTCTGCCCCCGCTGACCCCCCTCTCTCCTCTCTGGTGGGGGGGGGACTCTTCTGCCCCCGCTGACCCCCCTCTCTCCTCTCTGGTGGGGGGAGGGGGACTCTTCTGCCCCCGCTGACGCCCCTCTCTCCTCTTTGGTGGGGGGGGGGACTCTTCTGCCCCTGCTGACCCCCCCTCTCTCCTCTCTGGTGGGGGGGGGGGGACTCTTCTGCCCCTGCTGACCCCCCCTCTCTCCTCTCTGGTGGGGGGGGGGGACTTTTCTGCCCCCGCTGACCCCCCCTCTCTCCTCTCTGGTGGGGTGGGGGACTTTTCTGCCCCCGCTGACCCCCCCTCTCTCCTCTCTGGTGGGGGGGGGACTCTTCTGCCCCCGCTGACCCCCCCTCTCTCCTCTCTGGTGGGGGGGGGGGGGACTCTTCTGCCCCCGCTGACCCCCCTCTCTCCTCTCTGGTGGGGGGGGGGGACTCTTCTGCCCCCGCTGACCCCCCCTCTCTCCTCTCTGGTGGGGGGGGGGGACTCTTCTGCCCCGCTGACCCCCCCTCTCTCCTCTCTGGTGGGGGGGGGGACTCTTCTGCCCCCGCTGACCCCCCCTCTCTCCTCTCTGGTGGGGGGGGGACTCTTCTGCCCCCGCTGACCCCTCCTCTCTCCTCTCTGGTGGGGGGGGGGAACTCTTCTGCCCCCGCTGACCCCTCCTCTGTCCTCTCTGGTGGGGGGGGGGAACTCTTCTGCCCCCGCTGACCCCTCCTCTGTCCTCTCTGGTGGGGGGGAACTCTTCTGCCCCCGCTGACCCCCCTCTCTCCTCTCTGGTGGGGGGGGGAACTCTTCTGCCCCCGCTGACCCCCCCCCCTCCCCTCTCTGGTGGGGGGGGGGGGAACTCTTCTGCCCCGCTGACACCCCCCCCCCCTCCCCTCTCTGGTGGGGGGGGGGGGAACTCTTCTGCCCCGCTGACACCCCCCCCCCCTCCCCTCTCTGGTGGGGGGGGGGGGACTCTTCTGCCCCGCTGACCCCCCCCCCCCCCTCCCCTCTCTGGTGGGAAGGGGAACTCTTCTGCCCCGCTGACCCCCCCCCCCCCCTCCCCTCTCTGGTGGGGGGGGGGGGGGAACTCTTCTGCCCCGCTGACCCCCCCCCCCCTCCCCTCTCTGGTGGGGGGGGGGGAACTCTTCTGCCCCGCTGACCCCCCCCCTCTCTGGTGGGGGGGGGGAACTCTTCTGCCCCGCTGACCCTCCCCCCCCCCCCCCCCCTCCCCTCTCTGGTGGGGGGACGACTCTTCTGCCCCGCTGACCCCCCTCTCTGGTGGGGGGGGGGACGACTCTTCTGCCCCGCTGACCCCCCTCTCCCCTCTCTGGTGGGGAGGGGGGACTCTTCTGCCCCACTGCCCCCCCCCCCTCTCCCCTCTCTGGTGGGGGGGACGACTCTTCTGCCCCGCTGACCCCCCCCCCCTCCCCTCTCTGGTGGGGGGGGGGACTCTTCTGCCCCGCTGACCCCCCCCCCCCCCTCCCCTCTCTGGTGGGGGGGGGGGGAACTCTTCTACCCCGCTGACCCTCCCCCCCCCCCTCCCCTCTCTAGTGGGGGGATGACTCTTCTGCCCCACTGACCCCCCCCCCCCTCTCCCCTCTCTGGTGGGGGGGACGACTCTTCTGCCCCGCTGACCCCCCCCCCCCCCCTCTCCCCTCTCTGGTGGGGGGGACGACTCTTCTGCCCCGCTGACCCCCCCCCCCCCCCCCCTCTTACCTCTCTGGTGGGGGGGACGACTCTTCTGCCCCGCTGACCCCCCCCCCCTCTCCCCTCTCTGGTGGGGGGGACGACTCTTCTGCCCCGCTGACCCCCCCCCCCCCTCCCCTCTCTGA